>JAWZYV010013108.1:600000-948934 GCA_038373885.1 Cheiracanthium punctorium
AAAAACTCGGAAAGGTTACTCGTGTTTTCGGAAACCTTTCCGAAACATACGGAAAGGTTACTCAATATTTTACCAAACTATACAGAAATGTTACCCATCTTTTCCAGAAACCTTACCTAAAATGCAGGAAAATAGGTAAATATGTTTCCGACATATGCAGAAACGTTTCTAAATACTTTACCCGCATGGTTCGGAAACGTTTCCGCAATTTTAAACTACAAGAGCTGCCCCATTTTTGGGGGTAACGTTTCCGAAATTTTTACTCATAACTAGAGTTAATGAACATTACACCCGCCTGCTGCTTATAACTAATGATTAATTATCATTGTCTAAAGAAATCTTTGGTTTAAACACTATCGTAAGGTCAAGTTTAAGGGATTTTAATGATGTGTTTTTTGTAAAAGGTTTATTGTCTTTAACTTTTTAAAATGCAACGATTTTCACATCGGTATAGATGAACAACTGGATATATTGCCCAACATTGAAAACGCGCAGCCTTTACCATCACTCAATTTCTACCTGCAAGAGCCAGCTGAGCCAAAAAGATCTTTAGCTCTGTGACACGCGTTAGGTGATTCGATCGGCCACCATGTTGCTAGTAGTTAAATAGAGCGATGGTAATGGCTGCATTTTTTCAGCGTCGGGACCATTTAAAGAGATTTTTTGCGACTAGCTGTGAAAGCGCTGGAATTGGGTGGTTTCACATCAGAACCACCGAACATTAAAGGGTTGAATTTCACTTAAGAAGCACTACAAATAATGATACCAGCACTAGAAATAATGTTCATAGAATCTGATCAGCCGAATAATGTTTTCTAAAATATTTATTCAATCTCTTTTCTACTGAAGTGAGATGCTCCATACGCTTTCCATTTTCGCATTATATTAAAAATGAATTTTAAATATAAGTTTCTGAAAAGATGGTTTTCAATTCAGATTGTTTTTGAGATTTTGCTCTCTGAGAACAAATATATTCCATTTTTGGAGAAAAATGTCTTTTCGAAAGGAGGTAAAACTACGTGATATGAAATCAATTTCCCCCCAATTTTGGAAACAAACTTTAGAAGACGATAAATATTATTTTTTTATATATAGAACACGATGCAAATTTATCTTAAAGTGCATAAAGTTTTCTATGAAAATATTTGTTTTCAAACATTAAAAAATAAAGTTTTGTTTGATTGAAATTATCATGAATATATGTGTTTTTTCATTGCGTAAAAAGTTTAAAACCTATTTTTAATGTTACTTATAAAACGGTAAGTAAACGTAATTTTTTAAGTAAATGCAACTAAGCATGCTAATTTAAAATAGAAAAATAAAAATGATAATATTTAAGGAAAAAAGAAAAGGACGTTACTGATTTAAAAAGTTAAATAAAATATAAATTCATTATATATTTTTGTAAAATATATATGAAAGTCTTATTTAGATGTTAATCTTTTGCAGACTTTTCTAAAATAAATCAGGTATAATTCTTTTAGTTTTTAACCAAAATGACAAATTTAATTACACAAACTAAGCTGCCATTCAGTGCAATTGAATTGATTTCTTCACAATCATTTCTCAGATAAACTGTTAATTTTTGCCTGCATTCTCTGGACTTGAGTGAATTTATGACCCTTTCGGTACCTTGAATTGGACCCAGGAACGCATTACATTCAAAAATAGTCTAATCGTTATGAAATATGCTGTGAATTTTTCTGGTTTAGTAGTAAAAAGCTATTAAGACTGCGTCCACGTGAAGATTTCATGTATTATTGAAAAACATTTCTGAAGAAAAAAGTGGTTACTGTTTGAGGATATGTCTCTTCTCTTTGTGCATCAAAGAGTAAATTAATTTGTTATACTTTCTGAATACCATACTAACTACACAAACACTTTCCTTTGTTTTGAAACTTTGGAGCCATATTATTTTATACAATTCATTCAGCGTCTCAAACATATTGACGTTTGACATTTGGGCTTCATCCACAATCAAGAAACATTTCTACTCTTCTAATCGGCTGTATTTTTATTTCCTACCGTGAAGCGAACATGTCTTGTCGTTGATAGCTGGGTAATTGCGAAGTATCGAAAGAGCCTCTCGAAAACTATAAGCTTTCTTGCTCCAGAGATAATGAGAAAAAGGTGAGAAATAAAGCTTACATAGCTCAGTGCATGTGTAGTACAGGTGTAGATCTGTCTTCGTATTTGTGTGATGCATACATCTCCTGGTTATTTTTTCCCCTATTATAAAAAATTGCTCATTTGAAAAATAAAATTTTCCGCGCTGTTCATCAAAATCTGTAAATGAAGCATCTATCTTTATTAGTAAACTTTCAGTATGTTAGTACATAGGTGTCCAAAATTAAAGTCCGAAATGTCAATAATTATCTGGAAGAGAGGGGTATTCATCATCAAGTCCCTAGACTTTAGTACCATTGGGCGCTTTTGGAATGTTCTAGGAAGAGCCACTGCATGTCGACAAGCTCCTCCCAGGACACTGCAAGCATCAAAATCGACGATTTTGAAAAAATAGGAATTGTTGCCACAGTCGTTGATCAATTGCCTCATTAACTGTATGAGAGTTTGAAGTGACGCTTGACAAGGTGGCTACATCTCTTAGACGAAACAGTATGAGTTATGAATATCCTATTTTGACCAATGTTGCTCTTTGTGTGTGTACAAGCCTACATTAAAGCTCTGCGCAGATATTTTTTCAAAGCTTCCTGCTTTAGAGCCTGAGGTATTTAGTATATCAAATTTCCATGCACTATGTCCATTTTTGTCGAAAAATCTCATTCCTTTTAATGTTTCTTGCCTTAATTTTGGACATTAATAAATCTGAATACCATTTAACTGCTGCAAAAAAACTGCAAAGCAAGAAAACAGTCACCACAGCCAAAAATAAGTATTGTGTTCCCACTGCATACTAAGTCTTAAAATCCAAATATCAGAACCGAGAAAATCTAGCTTTTATTCCTTCTGTGATTTTTATAAAGATTCGTAACTAATACACTATTACTTCAAAATTTATTGAAACATTACATATTCCCTTCCTTTTAGTAAAAGACACTGAAATATGATTTATTTTAGTCAAACGAAAATAAACATCCTTGAGTATATCAAACAATTAGGTATAATAAAAAATACCTTTCACAGAGATGGTGGAAGGAGGTAAGTTCAATTACTGCGTAGTCATTAGCAAAATACTCACCAACTTCGAATGAAAGCAGAAATATTTTTTAAAAATGATTTTTTTCTCTAAAATTCAATTTGTTTGTCTTTAGAAATCAATCAAATCGCAGTTTTCATTTTGACCACACAACAAGTTTTGTTATATTTTCTTCTATATTATATGTAAGGTGTTCCATGGTCATTGGTATGTATCAGTCATCCCTCAGTAAATTTCATTTCGAAATAATCTCACGCTTTTTATTGAATATCGTGATTCATAACGATTTATCCAGTAGCATAAACGTAAAAGTAAAACACTTATAAGAGTAATTTAAGGAAAGTATCCCCTTTTTTAGGGTACACATTAGACGCCTGGAGAATTTGTTCTTCTCTGTACAATAGTTTAATGCCATTCGCTTTGCAGAGACGTTCCAGTTCTGTTTTAAATTAGTCTCTGGTTGGCTTTTGCACTTTTGTATTAACTTTTGCATTATTCATACGGACGAAGAAAAAGGCCATTCTTTTATTCTTTACCTCTCCGAAAGTTGAACGTATTTTTCTGTCTGGACGCCTGATATTTAATATTAATATGAATAGCTGGATGCCTGCCAGTTTTATTAGACTAACGGAAACCCGATGCGCATGCTTATTTTCGATAGGATACGATGATACAATGGCTCCATAAAATTATTCGCTGTAACCACACACCTTCTTTTATAGCTGTTTCAATAACAGAAGAAGCTCTTTTCACTTTTCATAACTTGCTTGTATATATTTGAGAAAGGCACGTCCCATTATTCGGAATAATGAAAACGGATTTAAATATTTTAAATAGCATCGAGTTTTCAGAGCTGTTGAAATACACTCCTTAATTTATCATATTTTAATATGAAACGTGATTCTATAGCACTTTTTTATTACTAATCATGTCCGTTTAATAAAAATATTATTTAAAAATAGAAAAAAACAGATGTTTGTTGAATAAAGGTTTAGTGAAAGCTAGGGAATTTTTCTTTCTAATGACCCGGTCAATCGCCAACTATAGGCTTGACCAGTACGAGGAACGGTGATGTTGGCTATTTCATCCTTAGTAGCAAAACTAGTTTAAAAGATGTCCTTTGAACGATTCTGAACGTTCTGTGAACGTTCAATTGAACGTTTTTTGAAGTAGATGTTCCCTATGAGTGGTCTCCTAATTTAGAATCCATTCCAGATGAAAGACCTATCACCTATATCGAAATCCTCAGAGGTATCGTTTGAACATGAAAGACATTGGAGCCACGAGCAGTTTTTACGTGCACCAGCTCTCTTTCGCGTACAAGGTCCCACAGCAGTCCAGCCGAGAAAAGCGCTGACCAAGATCAGCGCCGTTACACTTTCAATGTTCTTATTGGAACTGACCTCAGCCGACTAGGCCACTGCACGACGTGTACCAAGGAATAGCACTAAAGACCTGATAACGTTTCTATTAAAGAACGTTATCATACGAACTATCTGCAGAACTCCAGATAATGCACAGTGCGTTTAACTTATGCTTTACTATTTATTCCAAAGCTGTTTTAATCTAGAAATTGGTGATTTAAAGTTCTCATTTTAATTAAGTATTCAGCAAATACTAAAACTGTATTACTAATTGATTTGGTAAATTATTTTTTATATTTTATGTAGGTTGTTTCTGATTCGAACTGAAGTGCAATTTAAATAATCAGCAATTTGAAAAATCAGTAAAACGTAGATTCATCTGAATAAATACATCACTCTATTCCATATTAAATGAGTTAAAGACATGCAAAGTTCTTGGAACGTATTTCTCCCGTAAGTCAAGTACATACATCTCTCCAGTGTACGATCGAAAATCATAGATAAAATACGTTCAGTAAAAAGCGAGAAGTTATAGAAATATTTGGTACTTACGTATTTTCCCGGCGGTTAGCATAGACGAGCGATTTTACGCCAAGATAAATTTCGGGCACAAGAAATTATTGATGGTTTGGAATGCGATTGGCAACACTTTGCTAGCGTATTTGACAAAAAATAAAAAAAATAAAAAATAAATAGTTTGGCGGGAACGACCGCCTGGATAATACGTAAGTCCCAAATATTTATATAGGTGTATATTATATTTAAATAGGTGTATAAAATATAAAGTTGTTAGATGTGAATACCGTGACTTGAGTTTTCTTTTATCTACATAAAAATTAATGATGAACTTGTGGTTTGAAGTAATAATATAATAATATGTTGTATGTGTCTTATTTTTTAAAGTTTCAATTATATTGCATAAACGAAAGAATCATAGCAGATTTTTGTTAAATACAATTTACTTTACAAAGATTTTAGTTTTGTGAATTAAAGCTTACTTTTGAACATGAAAGTACATGTGATAAATTAATCGCGTAATTAAATATGTAGTGAATTTTTAAAGTAAATACTTACAGAGGTAGCACATTTAATTGATTGATAATGGATATTTATGCGTTATAAATTTATATTGACTAAGCTTATCAACGAGCAATTCACTTAATGGTTCTGCTTAAAATTGGTTTCATTAAATATCACAGAATCCGTTAATTTTACTCCAGAGACCTTTATTAATGATTGACCTTTCAAAGTTAGCTTAATATCATTATTGATTGCATGAAAGAAAAAGAAATATATAGGTGGAAATGTTTAAAGCACTAATAATTTAAATTACTGACTAAATGTGATAATTAAAAAAATTAATTGTTTTGTATTTCTTTAAATGTCATTGTTTAAGAAATTAAACATAGGTATAAGAGACTGTAAAAAGTTTAAAGAACTCTTATAAATTTACAGTTTTCTTAAAAAATAATAATAAATCAATTCAATTGATATAGCAACAGGATTTATTAAGCCATTTTCACAATGTTCAATGTGATATAAATTAATTAGCGAACAAAAAGATCGTTAATAGTTTATAGTTTCCCAAGTGTGTCTAGCCATTTAATACCCTCGTAATTTAATCTCGTTAAAAAGTTCTGACATTTGAAAAAGCTCAGAAAAAGCTTCTCTTTGCACTACTTTATAATACGATTGAAAAAATTGAAGAAGTTTTGCGACAGAGATCACATTTTCTAATGGCAAATAAAACCTTATAAGCTGAATTCTTTGAAATGAATTGTACGTTAGTTAGACAGTTTTGGAAGGTATTTTCATTATTAAAGTGGAATTAAGCAGCAAAAGTTTAATGGATTATAACGGTCTGTAGCAACAAAGTTGATTTACAAGTACTTAGAGTTTCATTAAAACAGTTTATTTAAATCATCTTGAGTGCCATAAGGTATATAAAGGCTGTGAAATAAAATCGCAACAAATATTTTAACAATTCATTTAAATCTTCTATGTTTCAGCAGAAGAAAATAGGTCATTTATTTTAAACTCTCGAAAAATGTCAAAGTGTATAATCTCGAGGTGCTATTTAAAATCACACAAATTTTGAATTTGACGTAAATTTTATTATAGAATTCAATCTCACGTAACTAAATTAGAAAAATTTCAAAATGCAATTTCACGTTTACGCTGGAAACGGCCGTCCATTCCTATGCGCAGGGAAAGACAATGGCCTCCCACCCTTGCTCCCCAGACAGCACATAAGCTTAAATCAAGCTTGACATTTCCTTGAATTTGCCGTATTAATACAAGCTTGACTTTAGCTTGATTTTAGCTTTCGAAACTGCGCTGATGGCGCCATCTGTGAAAGAGAATGGACATTAATTGTCTAGCGTTCCTCAAATTTGCTGAAAGTTCGTAAAAGATGTGTTTTATTTTATTACCAGTGCCATATTACCGGCAAGGCAAACAGGGCAACTGCCCAGGGCCAACAGATTTTAGGGCCCAAAAATCTTACACTTTTGTAGTTTTAAAATAAAATTACAAAGGATTAAAAAAAAATTCAGAAGTTAAATAATTTTTTTCAATTATAAAGTATGAACAATGTAAATAATTCAAATTTACATTTGTATAAATTAATTTAAACTTATTTTTAATTATTCGAAATGCTCTATATCGATATAGCATACCAATATGTAGGAAAATAACTAACCACATTTGTAAAGAGAATTTTTAGCGTTAAAAAATAGCAAAATTTTTTCAATTATTAGTTATTTTAAGAAATATTTACAAAAATGACTAAAGTGTTTGTATTCCATACATGTTAGCAACTGTGATATAGCATTTCGAAGTAACGTTTAACTATCTGTTTCTTTGATTTCAGATTACTTAACGCAAAATTTGTGTTAAGTAAGTAAACCCATTCTTAACACAAAATTTGTGTTAAGAATGGGTAAGATATTTAAAAAACTTTCAGTATGAACCGATCATAATCTTTTTTTTTTTTGAGGGGGGGGATTATTGCAAGGGGCCCAATTTTTTTCTTCTGCCCAGGCCCACAGTTGTCTTGATCGGGCTCTGTTTATTACGCACAAAACCTGGACATTAGAACACGCAAGGGGAAGGAATGAATGGAATAAGCCACTGTGAAGTGTAACACGAGGGGAGTTTTAGTTTTATTTACATTTAATTAACATTAGTAATTTTATTAACTAATTCATTAGCCCTAAAAATAAATTTTAATATAATTAACACAATTTAGTTAGTTAATATACTTCACTTTATGGGTAGTTCACCATAGAATTAAAAAAAAAAAGATTCTATATTTCCAAATATGGAAATTCTTCAAAAGAAAATACAATTATACTACGAAATTGATTTCAAAATCAGTCGTTTGTCTCGATTTTGGCCAGCAGTATTGCTCATGAGTGTTGCGGTACTGAAAGTTTTAAAACGTGTGCTGCTCTTAAGTTTATATTATGTTTATTTCCCTATTAGTAGAGTCTCTAAATCACACATAACAATATTTTAATTTTGACGCATCCCATGGAAAAAAAAACAAAAAACAAATAACATATCGCCCACTTATCAATCTGGCCGGAAAACGGCATGTCAGTCACTTCAAACTTTAGTCATAGCTGCGCGAAGCTTGGTAGCTGAACGGATAGCGCGCACGCCTCCCAACCGAAAGGTTCCGGGTTCTATTCTAGCCACGAACACTTGATGAAACAGATTAAATTAAATTGAAATTTCAGCGTAGAGGGGGAAAATGCGTGGCAAAGTAAAATATGTGGGGCGAGTTCGCCGACCGGCGCCCCGTGTATTTAGGAAATTTGTCTTTAGGAAAATTTTTTAAGCTTGATGAGCTAAAGCTTTGCTATGTGCAAGCTTGATTCAAGCTTGCAATAAGCTTACACGCTTGAAATTTTCAAGCTTAATTCAAGCTTATTGACTTGATAAATCAAGCTTGCTGCAAGTTTGATGCAAGTTTCCTGTGCCGTCTGGGTCCTACAGTGTCATTATGATTTATGTACTAGTATAACGTAGATGTGGTGCAACAGTAAAATATAGTATCTTTATGTGTGAAGACCCTTGACTTGTCCCGCCCCTCCACAAATAATCAAATGGGTGCCCTTGAACGGTATAGTAAATTTTAAGTAAATAAATAAGCAAACAAATATATATATATATGTATGTATACAGGGTGTTCCATAAATACCGCCCAAACTCTGCAGAGCCAGATTCCTCACTGGGAGTACATAAAAAATGCCCAAAGAACTGTACCTGTACGATCCATAGTTTTCGTGGAATATAGGAAAAACAAAATGTGACGTCACATCCGGTGCGAGGAAAAACACCTAGAAACATTAAATTGGATACTGGATTACATATGGGGGACTCGGTGTTATGGCTGCTACAATCTGGTACCTATGGATTGCTTTCAATGAAAACGATTGAAAGAATTGACCCAAGAAATTAAGTCTATCGAGACCTAATTACAACAAATAGTGATTCAATCCCTCCCCTTCGTGCTGGTGTATTTATGCGGGTAGCAGATGGAATGTAAGCAGTTGGCCATTACACTGCGCATGCATGCAAGCCTCGATATGCCCGGTGGACATTTTGAGCATCATTTTATGAAAGCATAAAAAAAAAAAAAACTATGTTCCTGATTCCAATAAAGGCTCTTTTCGTGCACCGGAAATGACGTTTCTGCTTTTTCCTCGCACTTTTCTTGAAAACTACGGGCCGTGCAGTTTTGGTTCTTTGGGCACTTTTTATGTACTACCAACGAGAAATCTGGCTGTGCAGAGTTTGTGCGGTATTTATAGGACACCTTGTATATAACCAATTATTCAAGTAATTAAGAGGTAATGTGATGCTTTATATTCAATGGCTACTTGGAATGACCATTGTATTTTTCTGTTATTTTTGATAACTCGATTTTTAATTGTTATTTTTGATTTGATTCTGTTATTTTTGATTGTTGTTTGCTATGTGAGTGTAAATTTGCATTTGGAAATTTTACTGACTTTATAAATCAATTATCATTTTCGTAGACGCATCATTGCCATATTCTGCTGGAGGAAACTCAGTTACTTTGACCAGCACGTTGGTGCTGTGGTATCAACAGCATAATGTGATGTAGTTACAAGTTACACGTATTGCAACACGTAGACTGTTGTATTAATAAATGTATATTTCACATTTTACCTCATATCTGTTCTTCCCCACTTTTTTTAAAGTTTATACTATTGCATTAATTTTCCATGGAAAAAAACAAATTAAATTTGTATGATTTTTTTTCTTCGTATCCCTTATGAAAATAATCTTCTTAATGTTAAATCTTTTCACTGGAGTAAAACTGAAAATTCTATAGTAATGACCGTACAAAGTCCAAAAATACCCAACACTTAAAAAAATGAAAATTTGACAAAACATTTTGAAAAATATTTAAACGAATGATTCTCTTGAACCGTAATTGAACACTTTAATGGGACTTCATGAAAATGTATAAGGAAAAGAAAAACTTTCTTTTATTTATTCAAAATTATTAGTCCGTAGTTTAAATTACTAACCTCTGCTTTCTATTGAAATAAAAAATGGCACTTTAAAACACCGTGATTTGTCATAGGCGCGATTTAAGCAAAATAATAATAATAATAATAACAACAATAATAATAATCATTATTTATACAATGTAAATTTCAAATTATTATTAATATTATTAATAACAATTAAGCGCAGAGTTTGTGTTAATATCGCTAACCCTTTCAGACCAACCGTCTATGTTTGAGGAAACAAATTTCGAAAGAATATAACAAAAAAAAAATGCTAATAATTTTATGTTGGTAACGGTTACGTCCATTTTACGGGAATCAGGAATTTTTATTTTATTTATTTATTACAAATCTAACCTCTATTATAGATAGAAGTTCTAGAGAAATTATTTAAGTGGGTCTGAAATGACTAAAATTGTTTTCACGTTATTACAAAATATACATGGTTTAAGTTATATAATTAAATCATTAACTTAATTAACTAAGTTAATTAAATAAATTAACTTAAATCATTATTAATGTTATTTGTGGATGACATTCGAATACTAATAATACGTTTCAACCATACATATTTAATCCCATTTATTTTTCAGACGGATGTGACAAAACGGTTTGTTTCTTTTAAGTCATAGAAAATACCGTGAACAATTAAGAAAGCGCTTGTTTTTTTATGTTTTATAAAGACGTTTGTGAGAATGGATTTTAGATAAGATTTCACTATTCTAACTGAAAGAGTTAGCATTTAGTGAACTGATACGTTCGAATGTCAAATAATGTCTAGGTCACGGAATCTTGGCGGAACTCATTACAAGGCCGGAAACATTCTATTTTCTGTGGGTTAGTAGAAACATCCGGTTTTTGAAACACAACATCCGGAGACTAAATTGTTACAATTTAAATTAACACATCTCTCACTGTTTAGAAAGAAAAATATTTACTCTTGTCGATTTGTAATACAAATTTCCGATTGCATTCCGGAGTATTCCTAATGTGTTGATATACATACTATTTTAAAATTTAATTTGTTTCATTCATATTTATTTAGGAATAAGTAAAAATTGATGCCAATGTTTGTCTCAAAATTTTACATTATGATTTCGTTCCCAGTATTTTATGCTAGTTAACTCTGACAACTTTTTATAAGATGATTTTTAACTATATCTATTAAATAAAAAAAATAATTTAAAAATAACTCATATCCAGTACTATTTTTAAGATCTCTGTTTCAAAATGAACCTGTAAAGCAAATGTATTGTAGAGCGGTGTTATTGCAATTGGTGTTTTATTGAACAGTTTCATTCGAGAATCATTAGAATGCTACCCTGGATCATACATCGAGAATCATAAAGAATTTTTTTTTTTCAGGTAGTACAGCAATTGCAAAGTTTTTTTTTCATTTAAATTTGTTTTTTCTCCAATGGAATTCTTATTACGTAGTTGACGTGGAAAATGACTAGGCTAAATTCAATTAAAAATAGGCTAGAAAGACGATCGTGTGATTGTCTGGTTAAAATTGCATCCGAGTTCAGCTATAACTGGATACGAAGTAATAAGTCGAATGCCATGTAATAATGGAATAATTTTTATTTAAAAATCGATACCAGAATCCAGTGGTTAGAGGTTGGGAAAAATAACGTAGTTACAAGCTTGCATATTGATGATGAAATGACGAAAAAATCGGATGTTCTCCCAGGAGCTGATTTTCGGCAGAGCATTCAGACAAGCGCCCGGGCCTCAAATTATCCTACAAGTTTAAAAATTTGCAAATTTTGATTTTAATTTAAAGTAAGAGAAAGAGAAACAATGTTAAAATTAATAGTAATAATAATAACTCTGTTACTATACGGCGCTAGCATTATGTCCACACCTATGCTTTAGCTAAAAAATTACTCAGAGCAGGCAATTTACAGGCAAATTACTCAGAGAAAACTTATCATTTAGGCGTGGCCTATGTAATGTGGTGATATATGCTGATTGTGAGGAGACCATAGAGCTGATATTGAATTGGAATGGATAAGAGGAAATAGCTTCCTACGTCGAGTGAAATGAGGATCTCACTATAAATAAATGCTCTGATATTAACATTAGGAAAATTAATACTAAATAACCATACGCATGCTGTTATAACATCCTTCTTTGCATGATGTGGTATGAAAGTTGCTTTGTAGTGGATAAGAAAGTTTTTGCAAGAAAGAGTCCAGAAGGAAGCTTTTTTGACGACAGCTGGCTGTGCGCGTGCACAGCCAGCTGTCGTCAAAAAAGGGTCTCTAGATCTGTGGCACGCGATGAACGTTTCGATCGACCGCCATCTTGCTGGTAGTTAAGTCGAGCGATGGCAACGGCTGCCTTTTTTCAGAATTGGGAAAGGGTTGCGCCTTAAAGGGTTAAGCCAAGTTGGCGAGCAAGCAGTAACTCTCAACGACCGTATAATAAAACGTTAAAAGACTCCTCCCCTTTATTGTGGCTCGTTGAACTTGCAAGAAGAGAACACCAGAAACAATTTTTAAATTAATACTCGCCAACTGTGTCAAGGCATAGAAGTATTGCGATGAAGGTTGTCTGGTTTAAACCAGGTTAGTGTTGTGAATTGAGAATAGTCTCCAAGAAGGAGAACATTCTGGGAATATTCTCCAATCCATGAGAACTTGAGAATATTCGATAATTTTCGTTTACTTTAATCTTAAGGATTTCTAGATAATAATGGCGACATTTAAGTGAAGTGTAATAGGCATCTAAGAATATTAAAAGTAGGGCTCATTTATAGTCTGGAAATATGCATGCAAGCATTAAATCTCTTGTCTCTTTCTTGGTGCTAAATATTTGGAAGTAAACTTCAATTTTTTCACTTAAATTTAGCATAAACCCCCAAAAAATTGTAAGTATTTTGGCTCATCTTTTTCGTATCCAGTAGAAGAAAAATAAATGGCCACACAAATTTTATTATGAACCACACACATAAAAAAGTGAAATTTTTCATCTGAGAAAGATGTTTAAAGTTAAAAAAATGTTGTAAACGATTTTAATTCTATTTTCATATTCATTTTCTGTAATTTTTTTCCTATTTGAATTTTATATTTGTATATAGCAACACTATGAAATTCAATAATTACCCACAATTCTTTGCGTGTAATGAAGATAGAACCATTTTCTTCCAGCCACTTACAGTAAAAGCGTAATATTTGCCGTTGGGGAATTATTCAAAATGACAAGAATTAGAAAACCAGAAGCTTAGTATGGGAACCAACCAACGAAATAAAGCCATTGTTAATATCATTATGACTATGCCTAAACCTGTGTTGTAGAAAACATTACCAACTAATAAAAGTTGACATGCAGCAGAACACATAGCTGATATAATATAAAATGTCCTGAAAGTTATAGGTCCTGATTTTTTTTCTGCTGTTACTGATAACCCTTTAACGCGCAGCGTTCCCGCTCTGGGAACACCAAACTCCGACGTTTTGACTGTTGCCAGTCACGAAGAATAGATTTGGTATCTATAAAAATAGTTGGGGGGTGACATAGCTCCACGAGAATCTTTATTTTTTAGCACGTCATTTCCCGTAAAAAATGGTCACGATTATTTTTAACAGCACTGACATCTGCTGAAAAATGGAAGAATGCGAGAACAGCCGGATAGGTTGCCCTATGCTGAAAAAAGGGCAGCCGTTGCCATCGCTCGACTTAACTACCAGCAAGATGGCGGAAGAGTGAAACGCTCATCGCGCGCACAGCCAGCTGCGTCTTTTTTCCAGCACTGCCCTTTTTTCAGCATTGGGAAAGGGTTGCGCCTCAAAGGGATAATGCTATTGCTTTAGTAAAATCCAGAGAAATTATCAGTAAATATATCGTTGTACCTTACATACAAAACCAATACCTCAGCTGAACTTGGAAAGAATTGTAGTTGTATTGAGTAAGAAGTAAATAATTCAATTTACTACGTGCCATATTTAATTCTGTCCAAAAATAAAACAATCTGCATGCATTTCTTTAAGAATGCTAGATAAAACATGGCGGGGATCAATTTTAGCCTACTTTAAAAGTCTCTTAGATTTAAAGTATTTTTTAAAGTCACAAGCTGTGCAGGAAGAAACTAGTAAACTTTTAAGCAAGCGCAGCACTTTCTGAATTCTTCACAAAGAAGTTTTCTGGTTACGTGTTGGGAAAATGCAGTACCTGACTATAACATTTAGTGCCAAGGGCACTTTTCCACTTTTGTGCCCCTACATATTGCTGGCTCAACTTTTGTGCCCCTATATATCTCTCTAAACTCAATTTTTTAACCTATTTCTGCATGTGTGAACAGAGCATAAGCACCAAGTGCACGTGCGATAATCAGGGCCTTTGAAATGGGGGCAATTTCAAAATGTCAATGAAATTTAATATATTTCAAATGAAAACTTTTCATCTTCTCAAAATGAATAAGATTTTGCTTCTGTACTAAAGCTAAATTTTACTTTTCATTCTTCGGAATAAAAAAATGAAAAGTAAAAGTTAGCTTTATTTCTTGTTCAGTTTAGATTGATTTGTAAATTCATCTTATGATATATTTTGTTTAAAATAGGTTTTTTTAAATTTAAGGATTTTCAATCACAAGTGTAAGTTTTTGTATGAAATTTTTTTTTTCAAAACTTTCAAGAGAAAATTCTCGAAAATTCTTATCGACGAGAATATTCTCAAGAACGTGTATGTCAGTTCAGAACAACAAAAATTCTTAAAGGATCTTGTTAACAGGGGAAACAAGAGGGTCCATATAACTGGCCCGCTGGAACGAAGGGGTTATTAAAATGTCAACCCATTAAAAATACTTGATGAAATACAACAAGAAAGATCAACTATGTTGGACCAACTCAATTTTACAAACACATTCTTTTTAAATGTTCGCTTCCTATGTCTCAAAGACACAAAAATTTCTCGTTCGAAAATTTCAAACGCTGCAGCATTTAAAATATCGCTAACTAATTCATGCAAATCCTTGTTCGATTTATATTAACTCCTATCGTTTCTTAACAGTTATTGTAAAACGTTGTAATTCTTTTCATATATGAAAAGACTATGATAGAAAATTTAATATTGCTTTATAAAATTTGCGGCTAATTCACATCAGCCGCATATTATAACACATAATGTGCCCCGGGTAACGCCATACTGCCATTTTTCTGAATTATAATCATGAAAATTTCTGATTCACTAAATACTTATCATAAACAAAATTAGTTTGGCTGCGTATGATACATACTTACACATTACGGAAAGTCTTGCTGTAGTTAGACTGAGTCCGCTCCATAAAACTGTGAAAAGAATATTTTCCCATATTTTTTTCATCTTTTTTTTTGTAATCCCCCAAAAATCCTTGCATTAGCTAAAAGGGGGTATCGATAACATTCTTAGGTGCTAATGAAGTCTCGTTGAACATAATTAGAACACTGGTGGCGCACTAATGGGTTTTAAAAGTTATGATAATAAGTACATAAAAAGAGATATAAGACATTGGTGGATAGACTATATTTGTCTTTCTTAAGTAATAACATTAAGAAAATACACGGCAGACTTCATTCCTAGAGGTTTTCGTAGTAATAGACTGATTTTTTTAGAGTGATATCAGTTGAAAACTTAACTTTTAAGAGTTATCTGATATGAATGTTGAAGCCATGCAGTTTATATATAATAGAACCTTTATAAGGTAAATTTTCTGCATACAGCTTTGCAACATATGCGTTTTTTCTTCATGCAGGTACTATAAATCGACGTATCAATAAAAACTAATGTACACGGTTATTATATTACAAAATAGTACATAATGTTTATCTAAAAATGAGAAAATACTGCATCCACATATTTAGAAGTCATAATTGTAAAATTTATTAAAATGCTTTTAATCAATAATATCTGTATTACAGAATTCACCAGAGTACAGAACTTAAAAAAGTATCCCCGAGATTACTCTTAGTGCTTAGTATATTATTTTTAGTATTTTTAATATATTACTTTTATTACTTTTACCTTGAAATAATGAAAAAGGTACATCATATAAACATTGTTGCTTTTTCCTAAGTGTTATGGGAAAGTAAGAAATACTTAGAAAAAATAAAACAAGCAAGAATTAAATAAAGCAAGCAATAGACTTTCCCCTGCTTTGGTGTTAGAAATATGATGAGTTCACACTCCCGTTCCATAAATATTTCAGGTTTTATTCCATATTTTCAATAGAATAAAGTAAGATAGATATATAAATATCTGAGAGCACCGATAAGATCTTCTGTTGGCTTTCATAAAGCGTAAATCTTTTTCTTCTCTTTTTATATAATGTGAAATAAGAAGAAAATGCATTTCCTTTTTAAATTCTAAAGTATAAGTGCTCATAAATTTATATTACTCGAATAAGTTACGTGTTTTCTGCACAATTTCTGCAAACTTTCGAGTATAATCTATCAGTTTAATTTTATCTCACTTTTTTTTCTCTCCTAGACCAATATTCTGAAATATGATGAAAGCAGCATATACTCTAAGTTATGAATAATTATGATCCAAATTGCATGCTAATGTGAAAGCATATCACAAAATCGTAAGTTTAAGAATGCTATTCACTTTGTCATGGAGCTTTGGGTTTTTTTTATTTAAATCACGTTAAGAAAATTGAATTTTCGATCACTAACGCATCTACTTTAAATGGCTATTGTCTTCGTATGCTAAAATATACAATTCAGCAAATATAACTGCTATATCATGTGTGTGGAAGGGACCTACATCAATCTTCATATATAAACGTCCAATCCCATTAAATGTGATAGTAACATTTACGGAGTTTGTGCAGAGTCATTTTGAGCAGTAGTTTCATAATTCAATCCATACCGTGAAATTACCAAAATTATCAATTAGTGAAACAATAGTTAAACTGGAAATTTCTTTATATTAATTTGATAATAATGAATATATGTATTAGAAAGTAATATTTCTTTAATATAACTTCTCAAATAAAAGACAAAAGAATACGTAAAGAAATCGAAGATGTTTTGAGAATGGACACTTAGGAAGAAAACAAAGGTGAAAATGAAAGAGATTCTTAAAAGCTCTTTTTGATATCATTTTATTTGAAAATCATCTACTTACATATTACACTAACTGAAACAGCAATAACTACTTTACAGCATTTTAGGGATATTTTCAAGGATCAATATTAAATTCGGAAAATGATATTGAAGCATACACATGTATCGAAATAATTTTTGACAGTAATACTTTCTTGACCGGTTCTAGCACAGAAGACATGTAAGAGCTGACAATTATCTTCCAACTGTGTAAAAGTTATTTAGCTTTTATTTTTGTTAAAAAGTAAAACAAAAAGTATATTAATAGGATATTTAGTGTATTAAAATTGTTTTTATCTTTCTAAAAGCTTATGAATAGTTATTATTTGCGTGTCTTTTTAAAGGACAACTGTGTTAATAAAAGAATATCTAGGGTTCCTACAGTAGTACTTATTTTAAAATAACCGATATGCATCTTTAAATCTCTTACACAAGGTTCTAAAAATTTTAAAGAGCACATTATGCAGATCTTTAAATGTCTTGATTTATATTGTATCAGTTAACCTTCAAAATTAAAGTTTTGTATATTATTCTATTTTTATAGACCTTTATTAATTCCTATATTTGTTAATCATATACTTTCTAAATTCTACAAACTGGTTTCTTGTCAAAACTCTCATTTTTCTTTACTTGTGAAATATATTACATGTATGATTTTTATTTTTCTTAGTTACATATATGATTTTTATTTTTCAATTGTTCTGTAAATTACGTTTTTTAATACATGCACGTATATATACATGTGTGTGTGTGTGTGTATTAAAAATAGCTAGAAATCGGCAAATTAGCAAATGTGTTTTTAAAATATGTAAAAACTGTAAAATTAACTTTTCCTCCCAGAGCATAAAAGAACTTGAGTTCCCTTGGGGTTGTAGATTGTATAGTACTTGGTGCCGTGAACTGTGTGGGGTCCAAGATTGATGCGAGTAATTATGTTACCCGTCTTCGTAGCGGATTAAGCGGGCAAATTGTAGATCTTTAACAAGAGTATTTTCATAACACTCCACTTGTTTAATACATATACATTAAATTATTCAAGTCAAGGCACATACTATCATGTCAGCAGGTTTACTAGATGTTTCTATTTTTAATTTGATACATTTTAAGAAATTTGTTAATCACTTATGTTAACTGAAGTATAATCAAATATTGAGGCGTAACATTAAAAAAAATTAGAATCACTATGTTTTCATTAATTATTATCCTAGTTATGTGTGTATTTTTTTACTGTTCGGGCAACTAATTTTTATTCCCTTAAGCAGCTTTAGTTAAATTTTTTCAACAGATATAATTAATCACTTGAGGTTACAGTTTATCCCGAATATAAAATGCGCGAAACTTTTGCGGTAAACAGTATTGAAAAGAAAGTTTTTCCAACAAATGATGTTATTAATGTTATTAATAATGTTTACAGCTGGATTTGATGAAATAAATGATCGGTATGAAGTATGTTTATTAGCAAGTCCGAGAAAAAAAATACTGCATTTTGTAAGCTAAGTGCTTTTTTAAATCAGGAACTATGCTTTTCAAAAGTAAAAATGTTTCATTTAATGCTTCCAAATATATTATTGTTTTATCAGTCCTTTTACTCAAATTTTTATGCACACATTTTTGTTACCTGTATTGATAATTTTGTGCGAGTAAAATTGGTTTTCTGTTATTCCGGTGAAATTTCATATTTACAGATGTATAAATAGTAAATGTTAATCAATCAAATTAATACAGAATTTTTATTTCTGTAGTTACTTACTACTTCCAACAAAGATGTAAAGTTAAAAAACATTTTAGTCAGTTTGGACTGCTAAAATTTGTTTAGTTTCTACAGATTCCGTAGATGTGCAGATTCTGTTTATTTCAAGTCTAACACAGTACCATTTCGTCTTTTAATTTTTACTGATATTTGATCATCTTTAAGTTAATTCTTTTTAACTGTTGGCGCTCCGCACCAGCGATTTCACTGTCAAACTCACAGCTTCTTCGATGATCTTAATTTTTGTAATTGTTTTTTTAATTATTTTCTTTCTTTTCTATTTTTCTTTCTTTTCTGTTTGTGTGTTGATTCGAATCTCACAGATAATAGAACCGACATAGACGAACGGATCAGATCAGTGCAGGTCAAAACTAAAACAAAAATATTCTAAATTACTCTAAAGTTCTACGGGGGAAAAAAAAGATTGAACAACTTATTTTTCAAACAAGTAATAAACTTATTTTTAATTCAAAATTTGAAATGAAAAAAAACTGAATACTCGGTACTATATGATTAATATAAACTGAAGAATTCTTAACTCTGAACCGCATGAAACAGCTTGTTTTCACCATGCACGCGTAAATTTAGCTCCATGTGAGCTATTTTAGCTCTTCGATATTTTTAAGCACGTAACATTGCGTCATTATTGATTTATATGTTTGAGTAAAATTTCGTTTGTTACGCAACTTACAAGATTAGATTTAGCAACTCTTATACACGGAGACTCTTTAAATTTTATACAAACTTATAATATGAGTACTTGTGACACTTTAATAACCATAAAACAGAACGAACGGTGCTTGTATTATTTCACTGTATTTTTTACTGCTAGGCATTCTGAAAAGTGAGGCATTTACAGGATGACAGCACCAAATTACATTCGAAGTACGACTATCATCGCAAATAACCATAACATCATTCTTTAATTGCAACAACACCAAAACAATAGGTTTTTTGTTGCGATTTTATAATAAAAGTAAAAAAATGTATATTGCAAATTATTAAGACAAAACTGTGCATTTTTGCTTCATTTAACTGTTTTGGACCTTGATAAAGGAAGAAACGTAAAATTCGGATAAAATACTCGACAACAATGCTGTAAAATTGCCAACTCCAACACACACAGGTTCTCTGAACATTAACCGACGTTCAGAGAAAACTACAGAAATGTTCTCTAAATTATAAAACACGTTCAGTGTGTATGCGTTGCTAGGAATGTTTCACAAAACCTCCTGTTGCTGTTTTCCCTCTTAAAAATAATCCGGAAATATACTATAAAACATTCATTTAGACATTTACAAATACACATCATATCATTCTAAAAAGTAATTTATGTATACAAAATGCTTAGAGAAATTAAATATTCATCTTTTAAGAAATCAGAACCAATATCTAATAAGAAAAAATAAAATATTATTGATATAAATAAAAAAAATAATTTAACAGTAAAAGATTTAAGTACATCTCATTTCATTTGATTTTTTTATGCCAAAATTTTACTTTAATGAATATTCATGTTATTAAATATGATAATAGCAAACCACAATTAACCATCTCCCTTTTTTACCCCAAATGGCATTTATTAATTCTTAAAGTAAATATTGGATTTTATTATTCGATAAAAGAACGCTTTCAGAAGTCGATATCTTTGGGAAAAATTGCGTTCTACTGAAAATCAAGAGGTAGAGGTAAAAAATACCTCTATTATGATATATTTGTTAGTACTTCCGTTCTATTTTAAAGAACTGATCCAAAATTTTGACACCTTATACGCAAGTTTTTTATGTTCAAGTGTATTAGTTTAGTAGTAAAATGTGCATATACAGATAGTCGTAAATATCTTTAGTTAAATCTATTTTTGATTTACATTTTAATAAAAGAAATTATAGTCAAATTTTTAAATATATTTTTTTTTTGCATCAGTGTTATTAAAAATGTATTAAATACTTCGAAACATTATCACTGAAATAAACCCGAACAATACCTTGCACCATCGCAACTTCCCACATTCCGTGTTCCTCTCCTTCGAATGTAAATGCGTTCAAAAACTGTTTTGCAAAATTATTACATTTTTATTAAGAGTTGTTTTTTTCCCTATAAAAGTGGAGAAAATGGATAGCAGATGGGGTAATACGGGTAATATATTTTTTTAGAAAAGCCAAATATATATGTATAACTAACAAGTAAAACACAAAACATACTACAAATAAGACATATCTCGCATAAAAATATAACAGCTATTAGCAAGAATTAGAAACCAGATTTTGAAGCCAAATAAAGCGCAAGAATTATTGTGATAATATATATATATATATATATATATATATATATATTTATATAGATATAGATATAGATATAGATAGATAGATATAGATAGATAGATATATTATAAAATTTTATTTATTTTCTATCACCACTTAGTAACTATTTAGATGGAAAAATGTTATCCCCAGTGCTGTTAGACTTAGGTTCCGGATAAAAATTGTAGTGAGTAGACTTTTTTTATATCAAAAGCAGAAATAGTTTGTTTTTAAATAATTATTTTTATCCTATACTTTCAGATATCAGTAGGCAATATTTATACTCATTAGAAAGTCTGCTATGGCCATTTGAAAACATAATTTTAAGCTTAACTACATTTGGCCCGACTACACTAAAACATAAGAAGAAAGAAAAATATTTTTAAAAAGTCTTTCTTTTTTCATATTATATAATGTTTGCGCTTTTTTATAAAATTAAAGTAATAACAGAACTTCTCAAATTTTCATGAGTGAATTAGTTTTTTTGAAAATGTTTAGGACACAAAAGAAAAGAACATAGATTCAATAATGGAGATAAAAGCTAATACTTTGTTTCCAACTTCAATTAATAACTTTTTGATAGTGTAAATCTTACATACTAAATTCTGAAAGTATAGGCTGAAACAGAAATATCGTCTAAAAACAAGTTGCATTTTGAATAATAATAATAAAAATAAATTCGAGCGATAACTACGATATCCTATCAAAATATTCTACTTAATATTTGTGTTGTTTTGAGAACTTTAGTAATATTTTCCTTAAATGTGTGAAACTACTGAGTCTTTTTTTTAAATAACGTATTTATTTTTAACAAATTACTCCAGGTGAAAATAAATGTTTGTTAATGTGTAATGTACGCTAGGGTGCAGTGGAAAAACCTTTTTTTTAAATTTCAAAATCCAATAGCGATCAAAAGTTGTGTTTTGTATTGAATAAGAAAAATGCAGAATTTCAAAATTTTTGAAATATATCTTGAGGGTCCACTATTGCACCAAAATGTCACAAAAAATCGAAAAACAGAGTATTTTAATATTATTTATAAAAAACAAAAAACTATGATTTATAATATACAATAGCAAAAAACAGTTGGATTACATGCTGTTCAATGACTGTACAAAATTTTAGAATTGTCGGGAAATATCTTGAAGGTCCACTAAAGCGAACAAAAAAGGTCAAAAAAGAAAAAAAAATCATTTTTTTAAACAAAAAATTGCTTGAAGGAAAATCTTTTCCATTGTTCATTTACAAATAACTATATTTAAATAAAGTATTAAAATATATTTTGATGGTCCCGTGCAAAGAACAAATAAGAACAAACAGAGCGAAATTTTCCTTTTTAATCAGAACCAGGTGGCGCTGATGGTATTTTTCACTGTGCAATGTATTTACTTTTGAAAGGAAATTATTGCTGTGAGATCATCCCGCAACTCGTTTTGTGTATTTGTGAATTCTATTTCTAGACATTAAAAGCTGTTTAGCTAAAAGTGAATTTATTTAGAAATCAACACAACATTTTATTCCTGCTTTGATATTGCATTTCAGCATGAATTTGAATGTAAAAACTAGAGGTGATGTTGAAGACCTGATTCTTGGAAAACCAAAGCAGTTAGGTGATAATATGTTGCCCACATGCGAAGAAATTATGCGGTTTCATTTATTTGTAGAGAATAACTTGAAACATGATAAGAAATCTACAGTCAGCGAACTTT
Organism: Cheiracanthium punctorium; assembly: GCA_038373885.1. Lineage (NCBI taxonomy): Eukaryota > Metazoa > Arthropoda > Arachnida > Araneae > Cheiracanthiidae > Cheiracanthium > Cheiracanthium punctorium. The sequence continues at coordinate 622,918 of JAWZYV010013108.1, forward strand.
CTGCAATCATGGCCGACAGATTAGAGATAATTTGGAATCGTGCCTCAATTCCAATTTTTTCTAGAGAAAGAATTCTTCAAATGATTCGATCATTTCGCAATAAATATCAAAACTTTAAGAAATGGTTTAGCAGTAATAGAAAACAGAGCGAGGCTATCCAGCAAAAAGTTAATAGTTATTTAGCTGAGTGTAAAAAGTTGTTTGATATTGCTGCTTGCAAATGCTAATTTGATAAGTGCAAACGCGAACGTTCTCGTAAAGTTCCCATAAAAGAACAGGCTTTTCTGAAGGACCAGAGTGGCGAACGAAACATTTCTATTGGCGGTATCAAGATTGAAACTATAAGAATGATGCGGAAAAATGAAAGAAAATCTTTGGAAGCAAGTCGTCTTGGAAAAAGAAATCAAAAATCAATTATAAGTATTCAACAGAAAATTTTGATGAAGAAGAAATTTCGGACAATAACTTTCATAAGGTAACTGATCCTGATTCAATCTACCAGGGAAAGAAAAAAGCACCTCGCAAACATGAGTTAGCTTGCCTAGATTTCCAAAGGTTTGTGAAGTATATGGTTTCTGACAGGTTAGCAGCAATGATTGTTTCAGCGGTATTGAAGGACGTGGGTGTAATATCTGAAGATATGATGCCAAATGTTATGGATGCAAGCAAGGTTATACGAGAAAGACGGGAAACCCGCTAAAATCTGAAAGACAAGAATGAAGAAAGTATGTCTGGGGTATTTTTTTTTTCGATGGTAGAAAAGATTCTACACTTTCTATGGAGAAAAGAGGAGAAGTCTATCATCGAGAAACAATTATGGAAGAGCATGTGTCTCTAGTAAATCAGCCTCATGACATATACTTGGGTCATGTTTCTCTTGCAAGTGGTACAGCAGCAGCTATTAAAAATGCCATTCTGAATCATCTTATAAAGAAAAACGTTATCGCCGATATGTTATTTACTGTTGGCGGTGATGGCACAGTAGTCAACACCGGACGTAAAGGTGGTGTCATCAAACTGATGGAAAGAGAGCTTCAAAAGCCACTGCAATGGCTAATTTGTCTGTTCCACACAAATGAGCTGCTGCTCAGGCACTAAATAGAACATATAGATGGGCCTACTGTTAGACTATGAGGTTTTTCTAGTACGGTCGGAAAAAAAAACTGAAAAATGTGAACAACTGCCTGTTGTTAAGTTTGTTCCTATCCCACAGCTAACTCCTATCCCGCAGCTGTTCCTATCCCACAGTTAACCACAGCTAACCGAATTTTGCACTTATACGTTGCTGAGCCAAATCCATGATCTCATAGGAATAACATCCTACATTGCCAAAGTATATTGCCCAGTTTGGTTTATGATAAAGGCATCTCCATCATGCATTAGTGGTGCTGTCCACTTATAGCAAGCTTTCCCGATACCTTAGCGAAGAACTTATGTTAGTGATAGATCCTGCTTTCAGCGAAATGGGTTCTTCGCCCACCCTGAAAACAGTCTTTTGTCTATGCTGTCAGACAAGAGAACACACATCCAAGAGCTGCATTTTTGAAAGCTAGCTCTTTTTCTAGAATTTTGAAACCCGAGAAAAACCCAAAATCCAAAATGTAAGAGATTTCAATGTTCCAATGCTGAATTTCTAAGTGCAGGATTATATTGATTTGATCGATTGGAAATGCCCTCATATCCAAATTACTTCCCCACCACTTATTTCATAAATCAGGGATGATGAATTCATGGAAATCAAAGGGATGGAATTACAATCGCAATTTTATGACATTTTCAAAACAATGTCGTTAACATAAATTTCAAAATGCCATGCCGTTAAAAAAAATGTGACATTCTAAATAAATGTCAAATGCTCACAATTTTTCTTTCCTTTTATATGTACTTAACTTTGTCAACTATTAAAACCATATTCAGGTAAGCAATTATTTGTAATGAAAAGAGATTTTTTCCCTCTGTTTGTCATCCTGAGGCTCCCTGCAGTGGAGCCTCAGGATATTTTCTGACAATTCTAAAATTTTGCGCGGCCATTAAATAGCATTTAACTCAAATTTTTATCGAAATTGGATTTTAAAAAACATATTTATTTTTATCGTATAAATAATGCTAAAATACTCAATTTTTCGAATTTTCGTGATACTTTGATGCAATAGTGGACCCTCAAGATATATTTCAAAACTTTTGAAATTCTGCATTTTTCTTTTCAATACAAAACACAACTATTGGTCGCTATTGGATTTTGAAAAAAAAAAAAAATGTTTTTTTCACTGCACCCTAATGTACGCCCTAAATTGCTTATTGAAAATATCAGCGTATGTGTCAATCTTAGAAAAAAGTTTGAATCCAGTTTGAAAAGTGGATTGATCCTCACTCATGTCTAGTTTAAAAAGTGAAAAATATTATCATCCAACTTTGGTCCCAGGTTCAACAAAACTTTCATTTCAAAGTTGCAATTATTGTATAAGATTTATTGTTTTGCAAAGCAGCTGGTAGAGTGGAGTATTGTTTAATCATACATTCTTGAATTGTAGAAACCCTGATTATAAAATTTTCTAATAATTTTCTAATCAAAAATATTCTCCTAAGTTTGATATTAATTAATTAATAATAATAAAATCAAATAGTAATATATCTGAAATGCAGAAAAATGTTTTAAATCTTCTAACATTTGAGTACCATAGTACAAACTAAAGACTTAATTAATTTAAAAGACTACGTAATAAATATATATCTTAGACTAATTTGTTTTTTTTTAATGTGACATAATAATACCAATCTTTTCGAAAATAAATAGATATATAGTATTGTCGACAAAAGAAAAACAAAATTTCAAGAATTTGATAAATTTATAAGAATTGCTATCAAGATGATAATAAAGAAATATAAAACACTTATCTCATATATACTGATAAAACTAGACTTTAAAATTTCTTCACCAAATCAATGAAAATATTTCAAACAGTTCAGCAAATTTTTGAAGTAAAATATTTATTAAATAATATTACTTCAAACAATTCACTCTACTTTCCTTTTCGTATATTGACAAAAGGGATGAATAAATGTCTAAAAGAAATGTCAAAAATAAAAGTAGTATAACTTTAAGACAAATATACAGAGAATTCTTTCTAGAAATATGATTTATCTTTTGAAAGCCTGATTTCATGGAGCAGCATAAAGGTGATAAATAGAATATATGACTTAGTTAAAGTTAAATCTTTCGTCGCCTTTATATTTACTGAAAAAAATTACATTATATGTATAACAATGATTTACAATAAAGACTACAAGCCCCTAATTCATTAAGTTAGGCTTTGTTAGGTGTGGTTTAAAACTATTTATTCAGCCCTGCAATATATACTACATAAACACAGACACACACGTATAATATCTACCAATAAGTATTGGACACCTATGATTTATAGCTTATCTCGGTGGTTAAAAAAATTATTTATACAGCCGTACAGTATACTATATAAACACAAACACGCATGTACACTGTCTGCCAATAATTAATTGGACACATGTGATAGAGGTAAGCACAATTTATTCATATTCAATAATTGGTAGAGCCTCCACCCGAGGCAAATACAGCCTTAACTCTCCGGGACATGCTTTCAGCAAGTGTTTAGATAGTGGCCTGTGGTGTTTTCTTCAACTCGGCTTGGAGAAGTCATCTAAGTTCTTTCACCGATTTTTACGGTTGCTGCACCCCTTGATTCGGCAATCCAATGCGTCCTAAAGATTTTTCTATAGATTCTTCTAAAGATTTTCAAGTATGGAATCTGGGTAGGCTCAATCCAGTCGGTTCACTCCATTATCATCATCCCAATCCCGGGTGAGCTTCGCAACATGACAAGTGGCATTGTCATTCTGGAAGTAAAAATGATCAAGCACGTAAAATTACCACAGTGTAGGAAGCCCGTTATTGCCATAGTGGAGTAGGAGTTGGCGTTGAGCTCACCATGGTTTGGGATCGATGGTCCCAGTCCATGCCACAAGAAACATCCCCAGCTCGTAATTCCATCTCTGCCAAACTGTACTGTAAGCACAACGCATTCTGGCAAAAGGAGTACTCCAGTCATACGCTAAACCCAGACTCTGCCATCTGAATGGAGAGATTGAACCTTGATTCATCACTCCAAAGAATCTGTTCCCACTCGTCTACGGTCCAATTTTGACGTGCCTTGCACCACCGCAATCGAGCAGCGCGGTTGGATTTTGTAATCAAAGGCATGTGGGTGGCGGCACGACCATGGAAAATAAGCAAATGTGCTTCCTTACGGATGGTATTTATCGAAAAGACAGAACCAGCTGCTCGTTGGAACTCCTGGAGTATGTGGGCCACCGGCTTGCTGTTGTTTTTCCGAACTTCTGTTGACAGCACTCGTTGGTATCTATCTCATAGTTTCGTGGGTCTGCAGGGTCAAAGCACATACCGACAGCCACCACTTACCTTCCACTTCTTAATTTCTAAAGCCACTGTCGCTTTTGAAATGTTTAACTCACTGGATATGTCTCTTAACGTTCGGCCAATTCTGTGATAAATGACAGTTATGCCTTTCTCTAAGTCAGACAGTTCCTAATTTCGTGTCATCTTGCATGTGACTAATGACAATCCTGCTTCTTACACGATATTTAAGTACAGAAGGCGTGATGTACATCAGAACTGCAGATATCCTCATTTGCATGGGTGTCTAAATACTTATTGGTAGATAGTGTACATGTGCACTGAAAAAAGTTGCCTTAATTTCACCCGCACATTGCGCTGTAATTGCAGCAAAATGTGCTACATTTTACCCTCACATTGCGCCTTAATTACTAGGAACTACACCACAATGTGCGGTTGAAGTAGCGAAATTTCAGTTCGTGAGCGTTTAAATACAAAGTATTCCAAAAATCGATCGATATCAGAGAATGAAAACTTACCATAGAGTCACAAATCACGTTGAGATGGTGAAAATCGCGAGCAGGTTTCGACATCTCTCTGAAACGGCAAAAATTCACTTTGTTGTACAGTCTACAACGACGTAAAAAACGATTGCTGGACACACTCAAAGATGCCATCAGTGCTTTTGATGTCTGCGGCAGCGACGGCAATCCTAGCTATGAGATCCTCCGGTGAGTTTACAGTACCGAGAAACGAGTGATTTAAGTTGACTCCACAGAAAAAAGCCACACGGTTTGAGATCCAGCGAACGCGCAGGCCACGCAACGGGTCTCTAGCATCCAATGCACCTCCTTGGGTATATTACATCCGGGGCCCGAACTAGAGCGGTGAAAAAAGGGCCGCGCCGAGATGAAAGGACATTGAAATCAACTATGGTGTCATACGACGGGGGCGCAGTCATTATCTTTTTGTTCCGGATGATGTAAACTCTAGTGGCGGTAAAAGCTACCCCGAGGTGATTAAGTACCAGGAGGGTAAAATGACACGATCATCTGAGATCGGCTAATTTCACAGCCATAACTAGATATTATTGCCTGTCGCTATACTATAAGAAAATTAGTAAATACGTTTAATGATTTACGTATTAAGCTAATATGAAAGAAATAAAGATTAAGACTATTTTCAGAAATTACCATTTAGCATTATTCTAATCATTAATCAGTTAGTATAATGAATCTAATTACCAATAACTGAATGTATTCTAAATTAAAAGAGAATTAACAAGCTTAAAAAAAATGATAATGAGTAAGGGGTTGATTAAACTTTTTCTTTAGTTCTCTCATACCTAATTTTGATAGCCTGAAATCTTAATTTTATTTGCATTAAATATCAAACGATTTTGGCCTTTACGTAGAATTTAATCCAAATTTAATTAATTGTGTGTGGTGTTTTAATTAGTCGTATTAGTGTCGAGTATGTTTGCCAGATTATAGACGTTGAGTTTTTTTAGTTAAGTAATGCTATTTAGATTCAAGATTTAAAGCACAAAATTAACTAATATCACTTTGCCTTATTCCCCATTCGAAATTTTTGTTGTTTATGTCATAATGTCGTAAACGACATTTCAAAAACTGAGATTTAAAATTGAACTTAATAACCTGGATTAAAATAATGAAATGCATTTCCCTGAATTAAATTTGCTTAAAGTCAGTTTTACTCGAAATTGTTATTAGATCTATTTGCTCGTTTTTAATAACCTATTTTGTGATTACTAATACAAGCAGTTAAAAGGAATTTTGACAACTTTATGCGAATATACATTTATTAGGAGGATTGGAAAGTAATGTAATTTTTTTTTTTCATGGGAATATTTTGCTTTGCTAAAACTGCTAAAGCTAATAATACGAAATTTGGCATATATGTGAGTTTACTAACATAAATGCTAGATTATACAGTATTTTCCGAAAATCGCACTTATGGAGGATAGGGAAGAAAACATTCTTTTCACGTATCCCACGTGATTTCAAAGTAAAAAGCGATAGCCATAAGATACTTGCTCTAAAATACACCACTGACGAATACCTAAAAATCAATTTCAGACGCTTTTAAATATTGGTCCTTCAAGATAGGTAGAGATGTATAAAAAAGGGACAAGATGGCCATCATTCTTGACAGAAAAAAATATATACACACATATAAAATTGTTTTTCGAACTGTAAAATATATAAATCTTATGTTTAGGGACGGATTACTGTTTGCAATTAAAAAGTTGTTGTAAATGCATTTGTTTACATCTGATGCTAAAAAAAAGCGAATTACTTTTCTTGGAGGTTGGTTGAAGGTTGGTTGGTATTGAGACCCTTAGCCAGGGGGCTGTTATCTCGATTGTTCTGGAGATTACTTTTATTTCCTCTTAATAAATTAATGCGCTACTAGCAGTGCACTGAAAAAAAAGTGTTGTTGATTTTAACACGTTTCTTAGCGCTATTTTTGCGCTAAAAATTTTGTTAAATCGAAAAAAATATTATTTATATTTTGTCGACATAGTATGACATGATCCGTTTGATGAATGGTTGAGTTCTCAAATATCAAGGATGAGTCACATAGCGAATTGTGATACTGTGATGCTTCAACGGCATCATTAAATGATACTACGGGATACTAGGATTAAGGAATTGGTATCTGCTTATTAGCGGCATTCACTAGGATTTACGTTATGTGCAACATTCCCGGCTGGTAATTTTATCCACCTCTAAGATAGTGCAAAAATCCTTTTACATATTAGATAAGGTTGTATTTAATTGTTACATGAGGTTTTTTTTTATAGCCATATAATGAAAGCCCACAAGAAAACATATCCATCCAAACTTGGATAATTCGAAGTTGAAGAGACCAGAGAAAAATTCGAACAATCAAAAAATTCGAATTGCGCATGTTCTCTAAAAAAAAAGATACAAATAAAAAACATTATATGATCAAAGATTTAGCACATGAACTTTATCTAAGAATGTGCTACATTCTTTTTCATTAAATGGAACCTTTTTTACTTACTTAATTAGTCATCATGTTTTTAATTGCTAGAATGCAATATTTGAGTCATAATGATTCCAGACTATCAACTGATACAAAAATAGAATCTTTTACATTATGCTGACCTTCAAAAAAGCGTCGAAGTTCGTGTACTATAGCACCATGGCTTCTGACGCACAGGTAAGGGCTTCTCTTGTATTTCCTTGTACTCTTCATACCCAGATAGTCCGTCCTTAGCTTGGTTGCTTTCCGTCACTTTATCAATAACACCGGTCAATTTTGTTCTTTTTTTTTTGGGGGGGGGGTTCTGTTCGCATGCTTAAATTCTGTTTCTAGACATTGAAAAACACTTAAATTTTCATTTTTAGTTCTTAAAGTTTGCTTTTGTCTGATTTACGTCGATAAGTATATTTTAATTTATTTCATAAACGAAAGATGGCAACACTTTGATTAACACGAAAGTAAACTGTATTATTATTTGTAACTCTGTAGTATTGCTTGTAGTATTATTTGTAATATTACTATTTGTTTGTATTATTATTTGCTCATACGAGCATAAAAGGATTACGAAAAATATTCACTTTTAGGCATTAATTTCTTATTATTTTACATTTATATGTTATTGTTTATCTCAAATCTTGAATAAAAAAGACTTTTATATCCAGCAAAAACTTTTCTGATCATAATTTAGAGTGGAATTATAAAAAAAATATAAAAATCAGTGATTTTGCCAAAAAAAAAAATGAAAAAATGCTCTAATTTCTACAAAAGCAAACTTTCATTAAAAAAAATATTTTCCTTAGTTTTGGCGTAGGAGAAACTAAAATTTAACGTGTAGAAGTCAGATCCAAAAATCGTGTTGACCGGTGTAATGTGTCCTCATCACTCGTCACGCCACATAGAACCACATTTTGGTCCAATTTTTCATAGTCTTCATACAAGATTGATGGATCAGAATTTACATCTGCCCAGTTATCGGCAGCCAGCTGAGGATCAGTTTCATCAGTCTTTTTCTTTTCTTCAGAAAAAGCAGACAGGCTGCATGATTAATTAGATCATGCAGCATGGTTATGAATGCAGTAAAGAGGGGGATAAAGGTAACTCAAAAGGGTGTGCCGAAAAATTCTCGGAAATCCCCTCATAGTGATATTTGAACCCTTGCTTTTTTTCCTTTTAATAACAATATAAATAAAGTTAAATTAAATATAAAGTTGAGAAAAGTTTCAGGAACAATTTTCACCGTAATGGCCTCCTGGTTGTGTACTGGCTAGAGAGCTATCCTAACACACAACGGGTCCGGGTTCGATTCCCGGCACGGGCTTGTATATAACTTCGTCCGCCACTTCATAGGGGGCAGCGCTGGTCCACCTATTAGGTGCCTCCATAATAAAGAGATCCGCAATTCTGGAATTGGCTGTGGCGAATGCCAATAAACGGCAAGTGCCCACCAAAAAAAAAAAATAATAATTAAAAAAAATACCGTCATATTTTAAAGGCAATTCTTGCAAAATATTAGAATCATAAAAAATAAAATTTGAACCAAGCACGATTATTTTAACATTATTCAGATACATAATTCTAGGGACCAAGCAAATTAATCTGATTATTCAGAATCAAACTAAGCCAGTTCGATTTATCCGTTTCACTGTTTTCAGAAAATATGAGATATACAGTAACGATATTTCGACATTTAATAAATAGTCTTCTTGTTTACTTCACTTTTGTTGCACTTTTGAGATTTATTTGTACAAAGTCCTGAATTTATGAGCTTGAGTGTATCATTTAAGCGAGTTCACGCGTTGTCTTGATTTTTATTTTCTTATATTTAAGAAATTTGTACACGATGCCCATCTTCCTACTAGTCATCCTGTTAAGAATAATACATACCAGGCCATTGTTTTCATAAGTAAACTCTTAGTTCAAAATTAGTTTTTGCGATCCTAATTTAAAGAAAGGTAAAACTTTTCTCTCTTAATAAAGCCAGGATCATTACAGAGAAATATTTCATTTTCTTCTGTCGGCTTAAGCTCTGAAGAATGCCACTGGAAATAAACAATGAGAATTTAATGAGCAGTTGGATTCACAGATTTATGCTTCTTACGAAAAGATATTTTTCAAAGCTTGGTGCGCTGACTAAATACTGATGTATTTTAGGCGCATAACATTCTTATGATGGTTACAGTGTTACGAAGAAAAATTGCTGAATGACCTCGCATATTTTTCTGTAGCTTAAAATGATTTGAAATTCTGTCCTTTTGTCTACGGATTTTCTGTTTCAGTGTTCAAATTAATTGTCTTCTGATAAGGCTTTATTTTAGTCATGCATGACTGCAGGTATTCTTAATGAATATATCAGCATAGATTTCCATATAAATTATTCGTACAACTTGTCGCAGTATCAGCAGCTGAGTGAATACCTTAAATAATTCTTGATGAATTTTTAATCTGCCCTGAGAGTGGTTTAGTGGAATAAAAAGCGAGAAATATGATTCCTTCCTATAATCCTCTTAGATTTAACCCATTCAAGGTATTTTGTGAGATCTCAGAGAATACATTTTCACGCTTTAGCGTTAACTGCATTGTAATTATAATCAAGTATTATGCAAGTTTTACATGGAAAATGGCATTTTAACTTGAAATTTCTTCTAAAAGTTGGGGATTAAAGTACTTTTTTTCATATACCAGGCGTAAAACTAATTTTTTATAATCCAAGGGAGTTAATACATGACTTAGCACTCCTTAATCAATTTTATTTAAAGGTCTAATAGTGTTTCAATTTTAGTCAAAAAATCGTGAGTTTAATTTTTAAATAATTAAATATACTGTACATTTTTACATAAGTCTAGTATAAATTATTGTTAACAAATTGATTTTGTTAATCATAATTTGTATAGATTAAAAAAGTGATAAAATGTAATCTTTGAAAACAATCTTAAGATCTCATTTAAAATGCAATTTCATAGTTTTCTTTTAGATAAGCAGATGAAAATACCTCAAATATCCATTGAGATACTTATATGGAAACGTATGATTACATAACTTTCATTCTTTAAATCATACCAGATAAAAATATTTCGCCCATTATTTCCTTGAAACGCTAAATAAAAAATGTTTCAATTGATAAAGATATCTTTAATTTAAAAATTTTCTCTCCTACAAAATTTATTTAATTAATTCATTTAAGTATTTTTACATTTTTATATTAAATGTACGTACATGTTCATTGTATTTTTCATATTTCACTATCAAAAAATATATCGTGGAAATTTGTATATATATGCATACACATAAAAGAAGTTGAAGACGGATATATTTTTAATTATAATCTTAGTTTTTCTGTTGCAAAGCTTATTTTTTGTTCTATTTGCAAATTAATTTTCCTAAACAGATAATTGATGTATTTTAATCAGTGAAAGACATATTTATAAGTTTAACAATAAGTGTTTTGCTGTTTATTCCTATATTTTTAAACTGTGAAAATCTGTTTTTTCAGTTTACGTAGTTTTCGAAATTAAATAACATTCTTATTTATTTGTAAGAGTATTTCATTTTCGGTATTTAGTTAACTGTTTAAATTTTACTGAATTTTAAATATCTTTAACATTTTTATGTGATCTTCAAATAACTTGTTTTATTTTAGTTTTGTGTTTGGAATTAAATTTCGATTTCAACGGTTTTGCTATATTTTGTCATTTTAAAATGTGAACTTCTTTCCTTCACATTTGTCAAGATTTATATCTCGTTTCCAGTTACAAAAAGTTTTCAAAAATTGGTTTTTTGATGGTCGAAGAAGCATGTAAACTGACACTAGATCAATGTTGTTATTTTTTATGATCACTTCAAAGTCAGTGACAGAATAGTTTGGAAGTCTTGACGGCATTTCCAAACTGAAAAACAAATAAAAGAATGTCAGAAAAAGAATATTTTAACGCATATTTCGATTTAAAAATCATACTACGGGTTTTGTTTTGCAGAAGATGGTGACGTCAATGTATTTTAAATTTATGTATTTCAACCGATTGGGCTGACAAATATTTTACTTACTTTTAGTATCGAAAATCTGTCTCATTCCTTCTACATTTATAGTATAATCTTTTATAGAACTTTCGTCAGGCAGAAAAATATCAGAAATGGAAATATTTCCTGGTTCTGAGAGTAACTTGAATTTAACATGACGTCACATTTGCTTCACTTTAATTCCAACCGATTGGGAATCATTTTCCAGAGGATCTACTGTTGTATTTCTATTGTACTGAAAGCAGAAAACCGCTATTGGAAACATTAACTGAAATAAACTTTCATCACTTCATAATATATCTCTGAAAAATCGGAAAGGTTTGTTTCACATATCCAATCAATTGCAGTCAACCAACCACTTGAAATCTACAGTATTTCTCTCGTATGCTCAAAATCGGGTTTCTTTCATTAAAAAATGTTACAAGAACTTTGCTTATGTCACTAAAGCGTAATAGCTCCATTTGTTGTTTCGCTCACAGAAATGCTGCACAACTAACAGCACTGTATTCTGCAAATATCTTTCTTTATGAGATTTCACCTGACGTAGTTTTTACTATAGATATATACGACTTTATCAATTTCAAATAATTATGGAGCTATTTGATTATAACAAGTGATATGTTCATAACGTCATCAATAGGTAAAACAGCTATTTACCAAAATGAAAAATGTGGTAAGTACAATGAAACCTTAAAAATTATTTTGAGGAGCTAAGAATAAGGAAATCCGATTTTGTAAAGAATGTTTTGATTTTTCGAAAAGAAATGAGATGTTTACTGTTTTAATACAATTACTTATGTTCGAAACTTTATAAATTGTGCTTGTATTTACATTAGAGTTTGAGTACAACTTTGTACACGTTTATCTCACGTCTTTTTTTACTGGAAAATTCGAAGAACCTCTCTAAACATAAAATTATAATCTTAATACATTAAAATTGTTTCTGAGCTCATTAACATTGTTCAATCCAATCAACTGAGTGTACCGTGCTTTCAATAAAATTGCAGATATTTGAAGTACCACAAAGATATCATTTATATATATTTTAATAGTATGCAGTAAAATAAGCCTCAAACAGGTTCTCTGTTAGCCGAAAGTTTCCTGAACTGTAACACTTATTGCTTGTAATATCCGTCAATTACTCGTTTATTTATGAGAAAATGATGCACAAAATGCATTTTGGTCTCTTCAGATTCATCTATTTTTTATTTATTACATTTATATTTAATTTAATTTAATTTAAGTATCTTTCATGAGCTTTATACTAGCAAATATAAATGTACATGTCATTTTAAATATCAGTATCTTTTCCTCTCGCAGGATTTGCTTTAACTTGTTTCTTTTAGAAAAAGAACAAAATAGAAAGGTATACATTTTAGTCAATTAGTTCGTCGTTTTACGTCAGTAGAGAATGACAAATTACATTTTGTGCAGGAAATTAAAATTAGATGCTCCTCTGAAATTCTCGGAAGCTGCAATTTGTTTATCCACTAGAGCGTTTATGCATTTAACGCAAGACGACCTGAAATGAGCGTTACATTGTTTATACCTGGCCTATCTTAGGACATTATTGCAAGCATTAAGAATGGATTGAGTTTTCTTTGTAATGAAAATGATGAACTTATTTTGTTTTTAATAATGATAAGAATGTGTTAAGTAGGCATGGATTTTGTAACGGATATCGAAATTTTACGGATCTTTTAAAATTTAAAGAGATATTTCTATTTGAACGGTGATTTGGATAAAGTTTATTTTAAAGTGTTTCTTTTTTAAAGCTATTAATTTTATCAATATGTTACAGAAATACATGTGTATTTGTGAAGAAATATTTTAATGTAATGGAATAGATATTTGGTTTCGTTCCTGATATTTCGGTGCATTAAAAATTTAGATATAAAACTTTTCAAAAGAATAATAGCGCATTATAAAAGTGTATATATTTTTTAAACATATTTACAAAAAATATATTTTGTTCATAAGAAAAATTTTTAATAAGAAATACAATGAATTTTGAATGAATCTGTAAGAAAGATTTTATGTCACTAGATCTTTTTTTTCTCAAGTATCACCGAAACAAATACTTTTTTAAAAATTGTTATTAAATAAATGTACAATAATCTAAAAACTCTAGATATAAGTTTTAATTTCTTTGCGCTTTTAAGAATATTTTTAACTCTAGGACTCGTAATTTGTCTTTTTGTCTAATTTGTCACTTCCCTTCTATTTTTTTCCATTTTCCCTTTTACGTTGGAGCTTGAAAAGTATTAGCTATTAGACATTTTACGAGTTTATAAACCAATTAAAATCAAAATTAATTAGTATAGAAAATGAAACTTATCACAAAATTCTAATCAGACCCGTTCTTTATAGAAGGGAAGGCTGCAAGTTTATAAAGCTGATGAATACTCAATTCTTAACATTTCAATATATATATATATATATATATATATATATATATATATATATATATATATATATATATATATATATATATATATAACGGAAAATTTATAACTAGTAAAAAAATTACACACGGAAAATTTTATACAGTCATGAACTATAGGAAAAATTTAAAAACCTTAAAATAGTTAAAGCATCTCGCATTACACAGTAGGGGCTTGGGCCACATTTATAGCTATGAGAACGCTAATCCAACAATAAGAAATAACTTTCTCTAAATCTTAGGAAACTTTAAGAAAAGACAATCCACGAAATGGCTTGATGGTGTCGAGAACTTGAAACTAATGGGAATAAACTGGCGGAGATATATAGCATGAGATCGAGTCAGATGGAAAAAACTAGGAGAAAATGCTTTGGTCTTAACAGGATGTAGTGCAACTAAAGAAAGAAGAATCTGGAAAAGAAGTTTGTAGCTTGCCAGAAAGTGAATGTTAGACATTTTCCCCCAATTATTCTTTAACGTCGTCTTTTTTATAGTTTAAAATCGATGTTAGTTGCCACATTACATTTTAACGATTTTCCACTATTCATTCGAAGCGGTAAGAGAAAATCCCTTACAAGTATTTAACGGTATTAAATTAAAATATATATTTAATACTGTTAAATGCATGTTAATTGTAATGAATTGTGTTTTCTATGAAAATGTAGGTAATTCTGGACTCTTTTTTCTAGTGCAGTTCATCTCTTCATCTTCATTGCTTCATTATTGAACAATTTGTGATGTTTTGATAAGAATGTGGTTGTATGTAACAAGTGTGCATATTTAATTAAGCATGCCATATAATGTGATATTTGCAATGCCTAACATTGTAACTCTAAGGCCTTCTCACAATTGATAACGACCTAGAGTACAGACAAACACTTTATTACCTATAACCACACACAAAACGCTTTACCGGGTGTAAAACGTATTTTAGTTTACATAACACTCAAGTAAGATATCAAATTCGTTCGAACAGCGGATTAAACTTTTTACAACTGCCAAAAAATGGATGATGCCATCCTCACAAATACAATTTTGTAGTGAGCTCGGGCAACTCATAATCCCGGGGGAACGGAGTCACTTGCAAACAGATACAGCGTCACATTGATACAAATGACGTTAGTATTTTCTGTGGTTACATCTGACTTGATTATTTACTGTGGTTACAACATGAATATATTTCTCGTTCAGACGCTCTTTAACGTTTTTTTTAAACGCATTTTGGTCGTAGTTAGGTTTTCTATGTCCTAACTACGAACGTATTCGATTTATAAATGAAGAATTCTACGTCTAAGAAATTCACTTATCAAGGTAGTGTAGAATGGATTAATCTCGATAACCGAAGGTCAACTGTATGTTTAAACTTTTGACAAACACATTTACAGTTACATATATATTTTTTTACACTGAACATATTTACATTTGAAAGAGAAGAAGAAAAAAGATTGTAGGAAAACGTGATAAGAAGATGCAGTTATGTATGGTGTGTTCTTTGAGTTTATTATAGTAATTATATCTCGAGGTAATCAACACAGTTGCTTCATTAACATTGATTTTTCGTTTTATAAATTCAAAATAGTAAAAAAATTCAGAAAGTGGTCATTTATGAAGTCTTAATAGAGTGTTGCTACTGTATTTGAAGAAAAAGGTTTTGCAGAAAAAGTTTATGCAGAATTAAATGTGAAAACGGCCTTTTGTGCAAATTTTAAGAATATTAGATTAAAGCATACGTTATTTGTAAAAGAATGATTTCTATCCTTACTGTACCATGAACGACAGCCAAATAAAGAACAAGTGGGCTTTTTTCCCCCCGAAACTGTGCATATATGTTTTGAAATATATGTGAATATATGTTATCCTAACAAATAAAGCTCATTTTGTAGTTTGAATCATGTGGATTATTTTGTGAACGCTTTCCTAGCTATGTGATAAATGGAAAGTAAGACTTAACACATACTATTAAACCTTTCATTATGCCAGCAAGTCTATTTTAAGAAAACTTGACACGGTGCATCACTCTGCACTACGTTTTTCTTCAGGTGCTTTTAGGACCACCCTATGCAGAGTTCGTACATCGCCTGCCATGAACCATCCCTCACATACACTCGCCATGGGCTATCCATCAATACATATTACCGTATCATTTCTCATGCTGCACACCCTTTGAGGGCTGCTGTTTTAGATAACCAGCAGGATCGTTTTTACCGAAATCGTCCATCCTGTATACCTCTGTTTGGACTGAGGGCTCGTAGGAGCATCGCTGACACCCACCTAAGTCAGGTCGACAATTTTTCTCATTCTCCTAATGAGATACCACCCTGAAATGCCCATCACATTGCTATTTTGCAGCCCATTAATGGATAATAGAAAGAAAATACTGACGCTCATATTTACCAACGGCTCTTCCGTCATCATAGGGACACATATCAAAATTATGAAGATGTATATACGGCAGACGGCTCCAGGTCTGAAGATCATGTTGGCTTTGCATATACTAATCGTACCCAAACCGGCAGTTATACTCTTCCCAAGTTTTGCTCCGTTTTCACAGCTGAACTGCTCGCCATTTACGAGGGCCTTTCTTATATCAGTAAGAAGAACAAAAAAGCGCTTCATTATATATTCAGATTCACTTAACGTTCTAGAAAGCCTTAAATCTGGTACAATGACCCATGGCTATCTTGTCAAGATTCTGCAGTTGCATGCACAGCTGACGAATCGGGGTTTTGAGGTCCTCTTCTGCTGGACTCCAGGCCACGGTGAAATCCCCGGCAATGAGGAGGCTGACCTTTTGGCCAGAGGTGCTACACTCCCTTAACCTGGTAAAATTTCCCATTAGTGACATAAAATCTGGTGTCTCCTGTATAATAAAAAACAGCTGGACGAATGACTGGAACAGCCAAACAGACAATAAACTTCATAATATTCACCCATCTATCACTCATTGGTCCACTTTACCATATCGCAAACAGGATGTTATATTGACACGTCTCCGGATTGGTCATACCAGGACTCATAAACATTTACTCTTTGGTGAACCTGCTCCAGAGCGCTCCCACTGTCATACTTGCCTCACCGTTCGTCATCTTTTAACCTCATGCAGTGCTTTTCATAATTTTTACCAAATACTTTTTAACTGTTCTCATCCCAAACTTGACGATATATTGGGTGAAACCCCGCACTGTAATTTGTTTTCATTTCTTCGACGCATCAATCTGTTTTACTCAGTGTGAAGTATACACTATTCTCTGACTGGTATCTGGATGGGAGTTTCCATCTAGATGTCCTTGACTTATCTTTATCTGCTTTTTACCTTTCTATAGTTTGCTTATATCGGTTTTAGACCTCATGGATTTTAGCTTTACATGATTTATACATCACCTTTTACGTGAAAACTTTATTTTACTCTATATACACATAGTCTGGCGCAGTATATCCTTCCTGGACCTTGTGCCATTAAACACCACCTAACCAACCAACCAACCAACTAAACCTTTCATTTTTTTAATTTTTGTATGTAAGATATTTTCTGCTGTACTATTACAATATTAGAACAGACACATATGCATCAATTCACAACTATAAGCTGCAATTACTTATTCCATAGAAAATTTGGTAGTTATTTATTCCTAGTGCAATTAATTGTGGAACGTTTAAACTCATATAATTCATTAAATAGTTTAATTATATATAAAAAGTGTTCTTTTGACGTTTATTTCTAGTCGTGTGTGGTTTTGATGTAAACGTAATCACCCTGTTTTGTCCTTGATATGTTACAGCTTAGCATTTAATATCTTGATATGTCTGGAGTTGATGTTGCGTAAATAGGCTAATGATATTTTTTTCCAGATATTAAGGCATATTATTGTTAACTTTCAGACTATGTGCAAATGTCTTATTAAAAGTGTAACAAAGCTCCTTAGTCAGCGATTCCCTAGGATAATAGTATATTCGATTAAATTTATGCGGTCATTGATTATTACTCGATAATTAATTAAACTTATATTATGAAAAGTTGAAAGTGCTTCCTTAAGAAATTCCGAAAGTTTGCGTGTTAAGAACTACGAACTTTGTAAATGTCGAAACAATTTTCTTGCATTTAAAGGAGAATTGTGTTGTGCATATTTATAAAATTAAGGTAAAAACATATCGTTTAAATAAATAACACACGTTTCTTAGCCATTATTCTGATAATAATTTAATATGTGAAAAAGAAAGCTACAGTTAGAGTCCGTCTCCCCTATATTTTAGTTTTCAGGGAAAACAAGTATAATTACTATTCCAAATTACTTTTTGTGTACTAGAAGAGTGGGGTGTGTGTGTTACAATAAGCTTTTAGAAAATTGTCAAATATTTAATTTATTTATATTTATATATCATTTTAGTTGTTTTGTCGGAAAAAAAAATTATGCACCCAAAAGAAAAGTTTTCTGTGGAAATTATAGGCGTTGTAAATATTTAAATCAAATCAGTTTCACATTTGAAAGCATTTACAACATATATTACAGATTTATCCCAAAAAGGCCTAACAAGTACACGTTTTAAATGATAACAATAATCATAATGAGCACACTTAATAATTTTAACCTGTTTTAAACTAGAAACAGCCTGCTGCGAAGCTTTTTCTTTTATTTCAGATGCTACGTAGAATAAAATGCAGACATGATAGACGCGTATCAAAAAATAAATGCAGAACTACGTTTAAATAAGCGCAAATCACCTTATGAATGAATTGTAATTGTAATGAGTAAGAATGTTCCCTCTTAGTCAAAATGTGAGTACGAAAACTTGTATGACAAATTGATTATTAGTACCTTATATGACTCAAGTGATCGAAAACTTGTTTTAATTAATCGATTCACAGCAGCTTGAACTCTGAAGATTGCTTTTAAAATATCATTAGATGACTAGTGTTAGACAATTTTGTTCTGTTGGAAAAACCAGGCACATTTGCCAACTTTTTAATTTAATTTTTATACTCTGTATTTTTATCTGTTTTTAGGTACACAAGACATCGCTGTATTTCCTATATTCTTACCTAAAAATTTGACATTAAAAAAAAAGGATTTAATAATTTAATACCTCTTACATGTGAAGACATAGCTCTAAACATCTTCGCCATGATTGGCTTTTGCTTGCTTTTAGTATCCGATCCTCATTTAGATAAATTTTCAGCTGATTTTTCGGAAGTATCAGTCAATACAGCTGACTCACTTTTCTTTTTCTTTCCATGTCAAATCGTCGTACTTTTTTCGTAGAATGGGAAAAAGAACGTATTCTGACACGTGTTTGAATACCCCGTATCCTGTTGGAAAACTTGCCCCGTTGCTATATTCGAACTGTGCCATTACCTCGACTGGTAGACGTGTAAGTTATTTGCATAATATACACATGGTTACATGAAAAAAGGAACTTCTAGTACAAGCAATATCGAAACAGTAAGTTTCACACTAGTACATTTATTTTAAGTTTGAATAAAGATTTGAAATTTTACTCACACAAAAAAGGCAAAAAATTGTTTATGCCGACAATTTGACAGCAGCTATTTAATTTAAAATTTCGTACATTATCTGTGGCTTGTCCCTGCTTCAGGTTAAAGTTGCAAGTCACGCAATGCAAAGTCACGCTCCTGGTGTCATATGCCGGCACAGCCGGACTGGCTGTGCCGGCACAGCCAGCTGTCGTCGAAAAAGGGGTCTCTAGATCTGTGGCACGCGATGAGCGTTTCGATCGTCCGCCATCTTGCTGGTAGTTAAGTCGAGCGATGGCAACGGCTGCCCTTTCAGCATTGGGAAAGGGTTGCGCCTCAAAGGGTTAAATTGAAAGCCGTCCCCCCCTTCGCCCATCACCGTCCTATGTGGAGGATCTGGGATCGCTTCGAGGTTACCTGAGGACATAAGAAACAACAACAACAATAACGCTTTTTATTGAATGTGAAGAAATTTCATTACATTTCGATGAACGTCGAAATTTTTAACATACTTCATTTGCTGATTTACGTTTCAAAATGCGCAAGCGAACGCCTAAGATTTAAAGAAAATCTCCAAAACCTAACTCACGTGATTATTTTTCAATAAATCATGATATATGATGAAATGGCTTTCCTTATTCAATAATACTAAATGAATGTGAAAAATGAAATAAAACAAAGAAATATTTAATAAAAGTAAACTTTATGATAGAAAAGTAATTTTTGCTGTAAATTCATACGAAGAAAATCTAAAATGTTATTCCAGAATCTTATAAATATGTATTTGAGGAATATTTTACTCTGAAACTCATTGTTTGAAATTTAGCATTTTACATATTTGGACAAAAGAATTGTAGTATACTTTATTCCTGCATTGTGAAATGCTAGATTCGTATTTAAAAAGTAAAGTGTGGAATATATATTAAACAGAAAATATGACATGACATGTTGTTGTGAAATACTGTTTTAAAAAAATGTTTTTTTTTTTTAACTAGAAAAATATTTTTACATGTTGAAAAGTTTATGGAAACAATGCGATTATGCATGACTTAGTTTTGTTACAGGTGACATTTTTATCATAAGCCGGGTGTTTATGTTATATGACCTTTCATGCCTTCGACATAAACAAGTATATGTAGTTTTTCGAGGAAAAATGAATTTTTATCTAGAATTATTTGTAGTTAGTTGACAAACATGTGAATGAGTGCAATCTAAGTATATAAATGCAAAGGTAAACGTCAGTATTATGGAACTTTTCATAATATTTGCTAAAGGTATTTTAACTTTAAATAAAATTATATTGTGTAAGAATAAAATCGGAAATTCGTAGTAAATTACAGTGTTTTTCAAGAATATGTCATATAATGTAATGGGAGGTAGAGGGAGCAAAGAAGATTTAGTTTGCAAGTTTACTGTTATAGCAAACCTACACGAGAGGCATCTGCCAAGAAGGAGTAACTTGGACGAAGAACTTTTTTAAAGGGCTCTAACAAGTATTCACATTAAATCTAGAGAAAACCAGCCAAAACACCAGACCGTTAGATCGAGCGCCGTTCGGTAGATCCGAACCCAGGACTTCAGCCATCTACCATGTTCAGTGTCTTCAAACTTAGACTCACGTAGCAATATGGAGTTACAAATGTCATCTTGAAGTGCCGACTAGTTCATAGTGACTTTGGAAAAAAGTGTTTATGTATTCTTTTAATTCCTTAACCCTTCAACGCGCAGTGTTTCCGCTCTGGGAACACCGAACACTGACGTTTTGACTCTTGCCAGTCACGAATAATAGATTCGATTTCTATAAAAATAGTTGCGGTTGACATAGCTCCACGAGAATCCTTTACTTTTTAGCACGTCATTTCCCGTAAAAAATGGTCACGATTATTTTTAACAGCACTGACATCTGCTGAAAAATGGAAGAATGCGAGAACAGCTGGATAGATTGCCCAATGGTGAAAAAAGTGCAGCCGTTGCCATCGCTCGACTTAACTACTAGCAAGATGGCGGACGATCGAAATGTTTATCGCGTGCCCCAGATCTAGAGACCCTTTTTTGACGCAGCTGGCTGTGCGGCACAGCCAGCTGTCGTCAAAAAAGGGTCTCTATATCTGTGGCACGCGATGAACGTTTCGATCGTCCGCCATCTTGCTGGTAGTTAAGTCGAGTGGTGGCAATGGCTGCCTTTTTTCAGCATTGGGAAAGGGTTTCGACTCAAAGGGTTAACTAATTTCATTTAACAATTGGGTTTGTCACCGATAATTGCATTGATGAAATGAAGTAGAATTTGCAAACTATCAATTTTAGTGAAGTGCTAAAGAAGATCTATTACTTTTTGAAGAACCCTAGTCAGAAGGTTCTTTATTATTTTAATAATTCTTCTAACGTGATTATAGACGGGTACAAAGTTTCTGACTCCACATTGCTATAGGATTCTGAACTGCACGCTTCCATCTAAGAGCTAATACAAATGAGATAGAGATTTTTGAAATATCATTATATTTTGTGTGTAATGAATATAATCATCACTTTAGTTTTCAAAAAAGTGCTTTGTTTATGGAGAAATCATTTTGTATGTACTGTATAAAAGGAAAATGTTTCATCGTTAATTTTGAAAATTCCAATTTAAAAATATTCGTAGTTATTCCTAGAACCCGAAATTTATGTCACGTTGTATAACTGAAAAATACATCAAGCAAACACCATTTATTTCCTAACTTATGTGACAAGTCCCATAAGTCTTCTAAAACGAAAACATGTTTTTCTCTACTTCACTACAAAGGGCAAATTATTTACTCGTACTATAGTGAAGGCAGAGTTTAACAAGTGCAAATTGTGCTAGAATTTTCAACTCAGGTGATTAGAGTTGAAGACTTTAGAAAATTGCTTTTGAATGAAAGTTTTTATTATTTGCTTCTCAATGAGTGAACATTTTGCTGAAATCATTATTTATCATACTTGGAACTACTCAGCGTTTCACGCGTAAAATGCTTTCAGTTACTGATTAAAATGAATGTGCAATCACACTGAGCAGTTAGTTTTCACGGAAATGGTATTATTTTATCTGTTACTCGAATGAATATGCTTAAGATAACTTGATAATTTATTTGCTGACTAACAATGAGTTTTGCCTATTTCCTGATTAACTTTGCATATTTAGTAAATTTTTACGTGTCTGAAATAGGTACGAACAAACAGCTTCTTTTGTTTTGAGGTTTAAGTATCGTTTTCTAACAATTATTTACTGCATAATGAATCAAAATTTTAAAATGTTGATTTCCCAATGTAATATGTTCGTAGTTCAAAAAAAAATGTTCGTTACATTTATCTCCTCATTAAGTGCACAAGTAAGAGCGGTCATAGAAACTGTTTATATGTTTCTGAAAATGCCGTCTTAATAATGCATAAGTGGATTTTTTAAATTATTTTTACAAAATATGAAAGTTTTTTTAAGAGCGTGTTATATATCTGTTCAGCCGTTGTAAATTGTAAACTGTAAACGAAGTAGTGACTTTATAATTTATAATCGTAATACTTCGTGACCCGTCCAGAATGTTAGTTTGACAGCTTTTTCGAATATTATATGCTCCCGCTTTTGCTATTTTAAATGCAACGACGTTGAACACACTACAGCAAATCTGATATATGTACAGTCCCTGACCATATAATGGGATCACCAGCAGGTATTTAACTTTTTCTTTCGAAACATGTAACATATTAGGAAAGTATTGTAATAAAAAAAATTCGATTATGAGATTTATGTATGTGTGTATGCTTGCGTGTGTGTGAAATGAACACAATAGCTTCTAAATGGTATGGGAAGATGGCCCAGAATGATCCTCTTAAGGGATAACTTGCATAAAATAATATAAATGTTAAATAAAACTTGTCCCTTTACCACAATACTTTACACTATATTCTGCATCATAAACATATTTTAATAATATTTTAAACCCAAACTGAGGAGTAATGAAAAAAAAAAAGCAGAGTTTTGAAGAATCCAAAGGATCATTTATCCCTCAACCCAAGGGCAAAATGATCCTCCATTTGAAAATAAGTATAAAAATATTTTTATTGGCAAAATAAGAGAATAGTTATTGCTACATATAATGAAATAAAATAAGTTTTGCAATCATATAGTATGCACAATTTATTTTATGAAAATTATAATTCAAAAATTATGGCTTAGAATAAATGTAGAAATAAATTAAATAATGTAATAGGGAGTCGCGAATTTCGAGAACGTCTGAAGGGCTGCCATGATGACTAGTTTATGGAACAGTTTACCGGCAGTATTACGCAGCTGACTGTGCGGGCACAGCCAGCTGTCGTCAAGAAAGGGTCTCTAGATCTGTGGCACGCTAGATCTGTGGTTTCGATCGTCCGCCATCTTGCTGGTAGTTAAGTCGAGCGATGGCAACGGCTGCCCTTTTTTCAGCATTGGCAAAGGGTTGCGCCTCAAAGGGTTAAAAGAAAACCCAAATTACCGATATTTCAAAAACTGACCCTGACATCGTGAAAATTTTACGATTCCCGTAAATACAAATTCTATGCTTCTTCCGTTACTTCTTTTGTTAACTTTTTAAAACTAATCATGTCGGATTAAAGTTGAATTGTTTTCGAGGATGCTTGATTTTAATCGTCCTCGAGTCAATTTCATTTGTTAAGATATGTCTTCAAGTAGTTGGCACATCTTTTCTCTTTAGTTTAATGCTCGCTATTTCTTCACAACGACCGCACTTTTATGCTGTTAAAATTTAATGCTTTCATTATTTTCACGATAATCATAATTGCAGATCATGCATAGAAGAATTTTTGAGAGTAAGTAAAACACTTTGAAAAGTCATAGAAAAATTCCTCGGAGTTTCTAAAGAGTTTGTTTCCTATTGAATTTGCTGCTAATCCCTTAAAAGGAATATGCATTCAATCCGTCAATACCGACATCAGATCTCTATCGATTTTAGCTATTGAAGTTCTATATAGTAATGAACATGCATCCGATTCACAACAATACCATTACTAAATCGCATTGCAGGAAAGTGAATATTTTGTCGAGGTAGGAATGTTTACAAATTACGAACTCTAATCTCTCATTTGCCTGATAATCCTGTAATATAAGAAAATCTGAGTATAGTCATATTCATTGTCGAATCGACGAGAGGTTATCGATCAAATTCATCAAATGTTTTTTAAAATCTCTCAGTCGCGCAATAGCTCAAACGTGGGCTGAGGTCTGCCTTGTCAACCAAACTATGGGCTCTGGGGTACAGAAGCATATGTCCTGGCCAGACAATCAGCCGGACGAGGACCATCCCATTTTTTGTTCCCAAAGAGCAGTGTCCTCATTTTATCAATCCAATCAAATTATAAAAGACTGAATCAATCCAATCAAATTATAAAAGACTGAATCAATCTTACTCAGTCCGACGATCAAACCTTTAGCTTGCGGCATTTCAGCAGAATGTGCTGCCATTAGGCTACTTGGCTTGCCATCAAACGATTTAGAAACTGAAAACAAAAGTCTAAAATCTACATACTGCGTCTTATTTCTTTTGCCTTTAAGTCATACATTAAAGTAAAGTATTCTTACGATAAACAACGATTCAGTTTCAGAACTTCACAAGCGTTTTGCGCTGGAAATAAATCTAAAGGAGAATCGTGTTTAAATAATCTGAGAAATCGATGTCTAAAAATATATTCCGCTATTTTGATGTTTTATTCGGAAGAAACGGTAACAAAAAGAGGAAATGTTTCTCGCAGGAGATTTGGCCATGCAGCAGATAAATAACCTGTCCATTACGTAAATGAATTGTGGTGATATCCAAGAACGCAGGTTTTGCCACAGACTGCCGCTGGAATGAATCACTTTTCAGTATTGGGGGAAAAAGAGCCTAGAAAGTAAAATAAATAGTTCTTTTAATGTCTTTAAAAGTTACATATAATGCTTTAAGCCTTGAAAGTAGTTTGTTTATAAAAATACTGGCATACCTGAATTATATTAAAATATACATTTTTTAAATTCTATGATTGTTCATCTAATTCAAGCGTTAAGTTTTGGGCTGTTTTATTATCCCATTTCTTTGCGTTCAAGTAATGCACTATCCGCTCTTATATTAAACGAGGAATGTTTGTGTGTGGGGGGGTGTGTGTGTATGTCCGAACGATCTCGAAAACTGCTCTAAGGATTCTTTTTAAATTTCGTACCTGGGGGTTTTTTGGGCCCCTGAAACGATTGAGCTAGGTCAATTGATTGAAAAATCTCTTAAAACGCTCAAAATTTAAAATTTAAAATTTTTGGATGGTAGCGCCATCTATTGAGCGTTTGAAAAATACATTTGATGCAATCTTCCTAAAAGGGACGCTCAAATAAGTTTGGGGCGGATTAAAAAATACACGCCATCGATATATAATAGTAAAAATTAATTTCCCAAAGAAATAAAATAAATGGAACTTGATATTCAGTACACAGACAAGTAAATATTTTAGTAACTAGATAAATTACACCATTCAGCTACATAAATTTGTTTAGAATTAAAAAGTTAGTTTTATTTCAAAATATCGTCCTGGCAACCAGCGAAAGAAAAAGCGAAAAGAGTCTTCGTTGCCATCCCCGCAAGCACCTTGATGTAATATACGTAAATAATTTAATTATTCTTAATTCATAGTTATTAATACAAAACTATTCGTAAATCTTATATGAAAAATTGCCTGCATTTATTACAATTATCCTTTTGTAACTAACGTAAAGCTAAATGTATTTTCGCGTATATACTAAAACAATAAAGATTTTTCATGTATTTTATTGATCCATATGATGCGAATTTCAAAAGTGCATAAAAGTTTCAGCTTAGCCGAATAATTTAAATGAAAATGACACCCTTTTCAGTCATTCACAGTAAGAAAAAAGATCCTGTGACGTAACATGAAAATTCCATTTTTTTTAAATAACCGCACTAGGTTGAATTCTATTTTAACTGCCTTATTCCGCCAAGTTGACGATAAATATTTAAATGTAGTTACCCTGACGATTTTTTTTTTTTTTAATGGGTCAACCGTTTATAATGAAACGATGTTCGAAACTCCGATGAAAAAATGATACGATCGATTCCTAAATTGGGCTCGCAGCCGATATTCAAATTAATTTTGCAGATGATCAGCCATCAGATTAGTTTTCATTCACTGCAGTTGATGATTTCAACTCATTTATTTTATCATCGTATGGACAAACTTTTAAAAGTTGCGGGAAGAACTTTACGATAGTGGCCTCCTGGGCCTGACTTCAGGATGTTAGCGAAATCGCGGGCCGTATAATTCGGATTTATATGGAAGTTTGAATGCTTTATATAGGTTTTATACAGGGTTTTGACTTGTTCTGAGGGCTGCTCCAAAAGCCATGGCGGGAGTTGTCCATATGTGGAAGCAGTAAATTGGGTGGCTGAAATCTGGTTACTAAGATTTTTTCTAATAAATTTTCAATTCTTATTTAGAAGTGGATTAGACTGTGTTGTTTTGTGTTGTGTACTATCATTAAACTAAAGGATAAAGCCCTTTGTGGAGACAATTACAGCGGGCGATAGAATGTCTACACTCAGAATATTTAATATTTACCCACTTAAAATCAAATAACTTCATATTCAATTTTTATTATACATCTAAATTCGAACTGTATAATCTGCAGAAACATTTCGTATTCGAAACATTTCGTTTGGTATCAATATCCTCTCCTATATCCATGCTTAATGCATAGAAAACCGTTTTATTTTTGAAAAAAAGTTAAACTGAGTAGTAATTTAGAAAAGCTATCTTAAGCGAATTGGAATCGTAATTTTCCCTCCAAAGCCTGATAACCGTGACTTCAATGTAACGTCAATGTCACTTGCAATAGATAATTCTGACACTCAAATGGTTAGCTTTTTTTATTCTCTTAAATGAAATAGAGCTAAAAATACAAAAAAAACCGCTTAAAAATCAGGGAACGGGTGGATTATCAGATTTTTTCTTTTTTTTTTTTCTTTTTTTTTTTACATAATTATGATAATTTTCAGGCTGATCGCACCAACGAACCGTGTGTAAATTTTAAGTTATTAGACAATACATTTTTAATCTGTTTGGATGGTAAAAGTTTTATTTTGAGTGGTTGAACTGGATTTGTGACAGAGTCAGGGATCAGCGTAACTATATAGGAGCGATGTATTTTTGATTTATTCGAGGTTAGAAGTCCATTTTCTTCAGTCCATCCGTTTGTTCTATTATTGTGAACGTTTAAGTAGTTGTTAGGGTTATTATAAAAGAATATTTTTGATCTATTCTGTTTTTGATTTCATGATTTCGAAGTGTCCTTTTGTACTAATAATTTAAATTGCGTTACACTTTTTATTTTTTAAGGGTGAGTTTATAAAATAAAATTATGTTTAAAACATATTTATGTAAGATTATACTTTTATGGCATCTATATTTATGTATCTATAAGATTGAATTTACGTTTGTAGAATTTGTTTAGGCATGATGTATTTTCTTTGAATTAGAAAAAAATAAGTATTTTATGTTTGAATTGAAGCACTATAGAGAAATTTACAATTTCAATCGTAAAGAATTATCATCATAGATGTATTATAAAGACGTAAATGCATGAAAGTGTAGCTCAAAAACGAGCTGTGGAAACCTATGATCACGGACAGCAGCGGTTAGCCCAAATGTGTGAACGTGCAGTTAAAACACAAGCAGATGAAACAGATGATTAGTATTTGGAAGGAGAACGACATGGAACAGCTAGACGTCGACAAATACTTCGGGTAAACAGTGTAAGTATCTACAAAGCTGCCACAAATGTGGGTACTTATTATCATAGTTTAAAACTTTTTAACATGGATTGCATTCACCCTGGAACTTTGCATTTTTCTGAACAGTAAAAACAAAAATTAACCGAAACCATTTTGGGGACTGTAAGATTGATGTAGGACATTCCGAATTTCCTAATGAATTGGTGTGGTTGTTTCTTCGATGTCACCTACATTTCAAAGAATTCGAAATTTGAAAGCATACTTTACAATGGCTTTGTTCACAGTATATGATGAGTAAAACTATTAACGATTTTGGTGTGTACTGCTACGTTGCGAACAGTGTATAACAGACTTGATGAATTTTTTTTATAAACTCATTCATCTGACAGTTCAACCAACTCAAATTCTTGATGCTGAATTTGAACGTCCTCAATATGGACAGATATATTTCTGAAGTAATGAAGACACTGTTAGTGAATGCATCGCCCAAGATCTTCGCTGATACCCTCGTTGATCTGCTACAGAAGGAAAGGAGGCACCTTACGTTAAACTACTTTTTGCTCAACTCTGATGGCACCGACCATCGAATATTTAGCATCCCTCTTCAAAACAAAGTATATACCATTGTAACATTGAATGCCGACCAAAGCTTACCTGATAATGTATGGGTGATCCGACAGCGATGAAAATCTTTGGCAACCATGAAGATTATTGATACGTGCCAAGGCATTTACGTATTCATTATTTTACACTTAAGGAGCCTTTAGATTCTGAGCATGGCTCGGTAACCTGGTACTTTAAATTAAAAGAAGACAAATTTTCCCTTCAGTTGTAATCATTGTGTACTCCAAAATTATGATATATTGAAAAAGAGTTGTAGTGATCCATTTCTGTAACTCTACAGTTGTTGTGGTCAGGAGAAAGTTAAACTTTTCCCCAATCCACTTCATAATTAAAAGGTTTAAGGAAAATTAACTTTCTTTTCTGCTCTTGCATTACAGAGGTTTATGCCCAAGTCCCAAATAGTAGAACCAACCATGGAGAATGATAAAGTGAAAGATGTTTCTTGCCTGATGTTGTCACCAAAAATAGTGAACTTAATTCTTCTGTCAAAATATCCTAGAAAATAATTCCCAAAGACACTCTTGAAAAATTTTTAAATTATGAGACTTAAATAATAAAATAATTGAATGGAAATCACAGTAAGTTTTGACACACATATTCTTCCCGACAGAAAGCAAACATTAAAAAAATGCAACAGATCGTTTTATAAAACACGAAATTGGGAAAAAGAGGGAATTTTGATTCGGTTTGCTAAATTGCTCGGGCAGGAATAGACGACGACAGTGTTATCGAGTGTTTAGACATTTGTATGGGGATTAAGCCAGGAGGGGATCGAAGTCTGATTTTACTGGTAATCACGTGTTTCTAACATTTATTCCGAAGAAGCTAATACTTATAATACAGTAAATAAAACATGTACGTAAGAGAAAGTGGGTAGGATGACAAATTTAAGCTTCAAATATTTTTCTTCAATTCAGTAAATTGTTTTAAAACCTGAAAATTTACAGAAAGACTTCTTTGATCCATTGTACTTCATAAAAAATAGTTGAAAGTATTTTATCTCCTCTTGGAAGATGGTGAAATATTACAAAAAATAAGCTTTTCATTATCTTACCCTGTGCGTTTAGTCGGTGGGGCAAGATAACAGAAAAATTACCATATAAAGGTTTCTACTAAAAAATTAAGAAAAACAATTTTACTTAGGTAGTTAATGAAAATAATACAAAGACCACTAAAAATTAATGACTTATCACCGTTATAAAACAAAAACATAATTAGATAAAAAAATTCAGAAAAACCATTGGTAATAAAGTTGAAAAACAAAATCACCTTTTCAGGGTACGTCTTCTGTTTCATTATGATCCATCCCAGTCTTACTACTGATCACGAGCCAACGATTTGTTCTTCGTTTTTTTGCTGACCATCGTCGAATTCCTTGTTATCTTACCCCAGATCGCCAAGTTAATCGTAAATAATTCAAGTGTATAGTAACTAAACTATAAGACACGCAATTTATAACTTAAAAGTTGTATTTTTGAAATATTTTACAGAGGGTGATCTATTAATTATCGTAATCAGGTAACACCTCTTTCACGACAAGAATGACGTTCAAGATGTATTTCAATGCAAGAAACATGCAATTAGGTAAATTAGGTTGGGACAGCAATCTTTTAATTCTTGGTTATAATACAAGCGGATTACAAGCTATCACAAAACAAGAACGCAAGGAAGCAAGTCTGCGGCAGCGTGGGACTGAATCAAAACGCAGAGAGGGGTGGAAGCAACTAAAGTTTCAACACTCCTTGCTCTGTGAAATTCAACATTTACAAAAACCGATTAAAGAAATACATTTTAGTAGCTATTAATCACAATACGAATTGCCTTGACAAGAGCTGCTATTTGTAATTGCGTCGGAGAAATACTGAATTTCTCATCTTACAATACTTCTCCTTATGCATATATATGCTTGTAGAAATAATACTAATAATAATGTACCTACATATTGAAGAGCGAAGTGCAAATATCAATAGCAGAAAGTGCGATATCAATAGCAAAGTGCACAAATATTTCGTACGGCATAAAAAGTCTCCGAAAGTTCGATCACGTTTCAATGGTCACGTTTCTCACTTGTGGTGTAAAAATTCCGTACTTTGCCGTGACAAACGATATTGTAACTATTGTCCTCCTGAGCTACAAGTCTCAATACCTGAATTCAATTGATCTTTCAGTTTTTGTAAGTTTAAAGTTCATTGCTAATTAACTGCTAGAGTTTGGCTGAGATCAGTGTTGGAAAGATTTTGGTGTAAAGCTGAAACAGTCATCAATGCATCAAGTGGTTTCAGATGTGCGGTTTTTTTCCCTTTCGTCGTACAGCTACACCAAAAGAAACATTCCTAATGGTAGACACTGCTTCTTGGGTTAATTTGAAACAGTTGACCGAGTGACTGTCAAACTGACTTCAAACAGCTGTTACGCTCCATAGCCCTCACTAGCAGAAAGGTAGCACACATTGCGGTTCGTCTACTCAATTCAGTCACTTGACGTCCGAGGTATTTTCGTATTTTCCCACTTTGGAACGGTAAAAAAATTAGATCTTCTGCAAAAATAATTGGAATGCTCTAAGACCTTTAAAACTATAAAACAGTAGACGTCTACACAACGAAAGAGCAAGGACACAACTTTTTCCTTCAGTTTCGACACAGGACCTCTGTTGTCTGAGAACGCAAGTTTGTACCACGGTCCAGTAAACTACTGTGAGGTCTGCAACGTCTACTTCTCTTACAAGGTGAGAAGAGAGAAAACGTGGATCGATTGCGAATTTTGTAGTGATCGGTTCCATGTATCGTTTTCACTGGGGCCTAAAGTTGCAAATACTTTAGGACCCAGTGAAAACTTATTTAAGTACATGAGTAATTATGTAAGTAGCCATCCTTCTCGTAGCTAGTGTAGTGCACACTGTAGACCTTCACAAGTATCTTTTTACCTTACAAATTCTTTTAAAATACTAATCGAGACAATCTACATAGTATCGTTTCAGTAGCTTTTAATTATTCGTGATTTTTCTATTGAGGAAGGTTTTAGAATATAAAACTTGATTTAAAAAAGAATAAAAAAAATATTTAGACTTCTCCATTTGCGTTCTCATAAAACAGAAAATGCATGTTTCTAAAAAGAAATATTTTTACACCGGAAAGACGTTCACAAACTAGGAAAGATATTCCCAACCGCGAAAACAATATTGTTTGTGATTTTTGCCATTGAAGAAAGAATACCCTTTTTTTTATAATAAATTTCTGTGTGTGTGTTGTGTTTATCGTGTACGAACGATTTATAAACGATTTGTAAACTCGTGAGACTAGTTATTTTAAAGCAAACATTGTTACCTTATTAACAAGATCCGAACGTAGCCACCACAAATACGTCCAGACCTAACCTCGAGGGTGTTGTCTCATTGATTTCCCCAGAGGAAACAGGGTCAATCAATCTGTGACGAGGATATCATGCTTTTAGAAGCCACTTTCAACGTATAATGTATTGCGGGATTTCCCAAAAGTATCTCTTCGAAAGGAAGTGCTTTAAGAGCTTAAGTTTTTTGATGGGAAACTATAGAAAAAAGGAAAGATTTACTATAGAAATTTTTAGAAAATACGTTCCGATGCGATGGATTATGTGATTTTATAAATTGTATACAGCCTTTAAAGCCTGTATCTTCTAGTGCAGTTTAGAAAATAAGTGATTCTTTCAGGAAGTTATTCTGAAATTTAGATTGGTTCTTCAAATTTTCCGTTTAATTGGATTGACAATTAAATAATTTTGTGTTAAATCTGAAAATGAAAAAACATTTTTATACGATAATGTGTCAAAAAATTAAAAATGATTATTTTTATTGCTTTTATTTAAACCGAAAGGTTCAAAAGACTGCTTATTTTCATATAATTTATTTATTTACACTTGCATAAAAATACCACCTTTCTCCACTTCATATGTAAAGATTTTCAAATAACGAAATGAATCAATACAGAAAATATAATGCAGTTAAAATTATGATATATCAGTCAAAATATGCAATTACGTATAAATGAGTGTTTTTTTTTATTTAATAAAGATTCGAAATACCGACTAAAGTTACACATTAGGGTGGGCCGAAAAATCTCATTTTTTTAAATTTTGATCTTGTAATAGCGCGGAAAAGTTGCGAATTACATAGACAAAGAAAAGAAAAAAAAATATCAAAATCGGTTGACATCTGTTCGCGCATAGGCCCTAAATTTTGACAAAATATGAAAAAACTTGATTTTTGCGATTTAAAAAAAATTAGATGTTTTTGTAATGTAATAGTTTGTCATTTATTCAAATAGAGCCTAAGAACGTTGTGTTTTAATTTTTTTTAGGTCTGTTCACATCTTCCGTTCGCGCATAGGCCCTAAAGATTGACAAGATATGAAAAAAACTTCATTTTTGCGATTATTTTCTTAATTTTTGAATTAGATGTTTTCGTAATGTAATATTTTGAAACTTTTCAAACAGAGCCAAAAAATATTGTGCTTTAATTTTTTTTAGATCAGTAGATATCTTCCGGTCGCGCATAGGGCCTAAAATTTGCCAAACTATTAAAAATTTCACATTTTTACGAGTGTTTTTTCTATGTTTAATATATGTTTTTTAACGTAATAGTTACAGTATTTTTATTTTTGAACATAAGAACAGAATGTTTAATTATGGTGTAAACAAATTAACAACTTCCGGTCGCGCAATGACCCCAATGCTATAGAAAAAAAGTACCTGAAAGAAAATAGACATGACATGGTGGGTAATGACAGTAACAACGGTCATGGTACTTTTCGACTTGCTCTATATTTAAAAAGCTCAAATATTGCAGTATAGTTTTTAACAATAAACTTGCTTTTATAAAAAAGAAGGTACTTTGAAGACTGATTTGAAGAATCAGATTGTACATAAGTGAAGAAAGCCCTTCACCTGAACTTCAAGAACTAGTTTTGTTTATATTGAAATCATACATGCCAATGTGGTTTACTATCAAAACAAGTAAACACTTTACAGACGGCCCGAAACTTGTTTACCAAGCAATACAATGTACCAGGTATTTGCCAAAACCTTTGCTTGATGTTCTCGACCCTGTGATCGTACTGAATGGTTTATTTGCCGACCCAGAACCCTTATTGTTAGCCATGGCTCAAGATGACAAGAAACACATGAGAGCTCGGACTTGGAAAAATTTTGAAGCCAAGGCAGATAGATGCCAGAAGGAAAATAGTAAGAACATTCACGCCACCAAAAATAAACTTCAATGCGCAAGAATACTTAGAAATGATCAAGTGGATGGATTTTGAATTATCTTCTCCCCCATTGTTGGCAGAAATCGCTGACGAGGAGATCAAATCGCACATCGACAGTGACTCAATCCCTGACTGGAGCATCAAGCAATTCTCAGTTCACACGCAGGCTGTAGTGCGGTGTGTAAAACTCGTCACGGAAGCCTCGGGAAAAATTCGTGGAGCTGAATCCCGAGACGGGTTTATAAGAACCACCGTGCTGTCCAGACCATCCATGCCTAATTTCACCAGCAAATCAGTCTTCAAAGTACCTTCTTTTATATAAAAGCAAGTTTATTGTTAAAAACTATACTGTAATATTTGAGCTTTTTAAATATAGAGCAAGTCGAAAAGTACCATGACCGTTGTTACTGTCATTACCCACCATGTCATGTCTATCTTATTTCTGGTACTGTTTTTCTATAGCATTGGGGTCATTGCGCCCCCGGAAGTTGTTAATTTATTTACACCATAATAAAACATTCTGTTCTTATGTTCAAAAATAAAAATACTGTAACTATTACGTTAAAAAACATATATTAAAGATAGAAAAAAAACTCGTAAAAATGTGAAATTTTTAATATTTTGGCAAATTTTAGGCCCTATGCGCGACCGGAAGATATCTACTGATCTAAACAGAATTAAAACACAATATTTTTAGGCTCTGTTTGAAAACGTTTCAAAATATTACATTACGAAAACATCTAATTCAAAAATTAAGAAAATAATCGCAAAAGTGAAGTTTTTTTTATATGTTGTCAAACTTTAGGGCCTATGCGCGAACGGAAGATGTGAACAGACCTAAACAAAATTAAAACGCAATGTTTTTAGGCTCTATTTGAATAAATTACAAACTATTACATTACAAAAACCTCTAATAAAAAAAATTTTTAAAAATCGCAAAAATCAAGTTTTTTCATATTTTGTCAAAATTTAGGGCCTATGCGCGAACGGAAGATGTCAACCGATTTTGATAATCTTTTTTTCTTTTCTTTGTCTATCTAATTCGCAACTTTTCCGCGCTATTACAACTTCGAAATAAAATAATGAGATTTTTCGGCCCACCCTATTACACATACCTATGTTTCATCTTATTTATTTGTTAGTAAATTGTCTGCTAGGAATATTTAATTTATATTTAAAATACCAAAATTTGAGTTTTGATTATTTAACAGTTATTTTGATTTATTTTATTAACAAATACTGCGAAATATTCACACGATCGTTATCGTATATTTTCTGTGGCCAGTTTAGGACTCACCGAAATTCTTATTAAAAGTGCATTTTCCATGTGCACTTTTAGATATTATTCCATGCAATGATGATACTAAAAATTATTCTGTTTTTGTGTACTAGTACTGATGGCATAATTCACTACCATAAAAACTGATGTGTAGTGAAAGATTTTATTTATGGTCATTAGACAATATTAGTAAATGATGAAATTACTTAATAATATTGACATAACACTTTGAATAGCTAAATGATGTATTATTGTTACATAATTTAAATAATATTTTATTAGTAGGGAGAATGAAGCTGGCTCCATTAACATACATCATTTTTTTGTCATTCAATGATTACTAAACAAATTCTAGAGCTCTTAAAATTTATGTATTTTGATATAAAATATAACCTGGTCTAACGTTACATTTTTAACGATACTTAGATTTACTGACTATTCAAGTTCGTCTCGATTAATTTTGAAATTATTTGAACGCTTATACGAAGTTATTTTTGGACTTACGAAAATGCATCCTTTATGTCTATATACATGCAGGAAATAGAGTCCAAGAAACGTCTCTGTAGTAGTTCATGCTAGGGTAATTTAAAATGTTGAATGTTCCATTTCAGACTAAAAATGGACTCATTAAGTTTACGATTCATAAACATGGAAACGTGACTCTTTTAAAAATTTCGGAGAGAAAATTGTATGAAGGAACCACATTTCTGTATGCATACGTAATGTAAATATGAAATCAAGTTAGAAAGAAAATATAACATTTCTAAATGTTTTGCTGTAAAACCTAAAGCTTTCACATTCACAATAATTTAATTTAATAAATTACTTTTCTTCTTCGCAGTTCCCTTTACTAGTAAAGCAAGTGTATTTTACTAACATAATGGCTAATGAAATTTAAATTTCCGTGTTTTATTTTTATGTAAAATTTGTAGTGCATTTTACTGATTTAAAAACTTGTAAAACTTACTGATGGAACTATATATTTCACTGATTTTAAAACTTTTAAAACTGAAATTTTAATAAATATCGATTTAGAAAATTCGCCGTTTGGTTACAAAACTTGTATAATACAGAATGTCATATTCTGATGCAGTTTATAATCAGTACAGTTAAAACAAGAGTAAACAAGCTTTTCCATATCATAGGGCAATTTTCTTATGCAATTCGCCGTTTGGTTACAAAAGTTGTATAATACAGAATGTCATATTCTGATGCAGTTTATAATCAGTACAGTTAAAACAAGGGTAAACAAGATTTTCCATATCATAGAGCAGTTTTCTTGTGCAGAAAAGTAGAAAAAGAACTTAAAAGGTTGAAAAAGAAATTAAAAGCAGATATTAAAGCAGAAAAAGAAATTAAAAGGTTGAAAATATGCAAATTAAGGTGGTGATAATGATGATAATAATAATAATAAGATTTCACATTGCAATAGAAATTGGTTGCATATCATCATATGAAATCTGTATATGCTTTCATTAAATGAATGAAGAGATTTTTTCGGTTATCAATCTGCACAGTTTAAGCACCAAAATATGCCAATTATATTTTTAAAGTTATACATGACTTACTTTTTTTAATGCATGAAATGTGCTTTTATACTTCAGTCAGTAAGCATAATTCATTATTGTACCAATGTTTTTGGTACACAGACATTGACGTATATAGCTACAAACAGTAGTAAAGAAAATTGTTTTTTTTTTCTCTTTGGGTTTATATTTCCTGTCATTTTTAATATCTTAGGTATACAGTTTAAAATTTTACTTAAGGGATTTTATAAGGATTCATACTTTAAGGCTAGCTTAATTTAATTTCAGTTTTGAAATAAATTACTCATATAATAGATATTTTCAAAAAATATCGCAATGAGCACATCATTTTATTTTAATTAAAATAGTAATACATTTTAATGTTTTGAATAAGTGATAAAGTATGCGATATTATTATTATTTTTTTTTTTGGTTTAAATGCAAGTAATATCTCATTAGCAATGTTAGACTTTGAAATAACTGGTTAAATATTAAAAGGTTTCGTAACCCAGAAGTAATTTATCCCCCCTGTTTTGGTATCAATTTGTTTGGCATCCCCCACCTTTTATCATTAACATCTCCTGAGAAACAGCATTTTCAACAAGTATGATTAATTTTTTCTTCTTACAGACTGAATAAAGGAACACTGCATTTGAAATCTTTGATGACGGTTTTTAATGAAAAACTCCATTTGTGATTATGATTTTCGAAATTAAAAACGATATTCAACAATTTTTATAAAGAATCCTGTTGCCAAAAGAAAAGGAAAGAGATTGCAACATTGAAGTAAGAATTTATTTGTATATTTATTATTATTTTTAAGACATGTAAATACTTCCATTTGTAATGGACGTATCTGTTTCCGAAGTTTTTTATATTTTTGCATTAAATTTTCAGTATTTGATTATTCTTAACTTTTGATGTTCTAATTGTTGTTTTATACGCAATTAGACATTTTGTCTTCTATGACACAATGTAATATTGCTTTAAAACCAGCTCAGAAATTATACAATGGTCTTTCTAATGCATTCATTTTGCTCGGCAACAGTTGTGTAACCCTTCCTCTTCGATTCACTTTATCTTTTGGTTTTGCTTTTTCTCTCTCTCGTTTGTTTTAATAATAATGATACTGACTTTATTTTCTTGTATCGCTTCTATTAAAAAACTTTTTTTTTATAATAAACGTTGTTTTTCTCGAAGAAATCGTAATCATTCTATTTTAACAACTTCTCTTTTTAAACTTTAATTCTACTCTCAGTTTTTTATTTCATTACATACACACCCTCCTGCGTCTCTTTTTGTACTATTTGTTATTTAACTTTTCTTTTTTTCTGCTTTTTATGAGAGAGTGGTAACATTTAATTTACTCTCAGTGTTCTCTTGATAAAGTTTTGTATTTATTTTTCCACATCACAGTGGAACAAGAAACATTATTCTCCTGGAGAAGGTAGAACACTGTGCCTCTCAAAACGCACAAGAGGTTTCATTACACTCTCATTTCATTTTATGCGAAGTTATTTAATTTAATTCATAACTTATGCATAACTCATATTTCTCTGTATTTAGGCATCTTCCGTACGTCCAATAGCAAACCCAAAAAATCATGGTCTGTTCTTGTATTCCAATGAAAAAAAAAGAAAAGAAAAGAAAAGAAAAACCAAGACATCGAATACATCTCACATAATTTTATAACCATTAACCACCTTGCATCATTTAATGCACAAAACCCCTTACATTTCATATTATTTATGTATATGTATACCTCTGTGTGTGTGTGTTTGTGTAGTTTAATGTTAAAAAAAGTTTTCAGTACTTTAGTGCTTTTTAAATCAGAAAATACTTATTTTATCATCTGGAGCAGCGGTTCTCAACCTTTTTAACTCCCCCTCAACAAAGGCTAACTTACGGTGGCGCCCACCCCCGGCCACCCCTCACATTTTTTCAGCATATATTCAGTTTTTTAATCTTTAACAATGAACATTTAGTCGAATTTTCTACAAAATATTGTTATCACTAAAGTTTTAATGAACATTTTAAGCAAAAATTGATATATTTTTGAGTAAAAATGAGAATAAATAAGATGATTTTTTTTAAAACATGCATCACTACTCCACTTTGGTTTTTCTCGCGTCCCCCTGCACACGCGCTGCGCCCCCCTTGGGGGTCGCGCCCCACAGGTTGAGAAACGCTGATCTAGAGCACATATGGGCGATCTCCGGCCCGCGGGGCCAATTTGGTCTGCCAAATCTTTTGATCCGACCCTCGGATCATATCATAACCCGATATCAAACTCATACAAACCATTCAAAATCCCATATAAAACGCAATTATCCGGCACGTGACTTCATTAACATCCCGAAGTAACATTCAGAGTTTAAATCGCGACTTTTAATATCTTAAGTCAAATTGGAACGCAACTTTTTACAGGTTCCCCTTGCCTGATCTAGAGTACAGACACAGTTTTTAAAAGAATGAGTATGTAAATATGAAACTATATTTCAAATAAAAAAAATCTATTAGTATACACGAAATGTAAAATACGTATTTTTGATTACTTAAGTACTAATATTATTTAAGTACACTTTAGAAAATACTAATTCACACTGACACTTTATGGGAGAAATTGAAATTTGACTTCTCAAAGTAATTGAATGCATTAAAAATATCTGTAAACGCAAATGCGTGTTTTGAAATTGTACGAAAATAGTACTAAAAATACTAAAATATTAAAATGAAGGCTTTCAAACAATTCTAAAAATTTCTCTTTTCTTAAAGATATATTTAAATTCATCTCCTAAATCTTAATAATTTAACTATTTTTACTCTAATTTTATAAAATATGGTTCATAAAGATTATTTGATTTTCATTTGTCTTTGTTAGGAAAAAGTAAAATTTGTTTCTCATTTTACTAATAAATAATGTTATCTATGCTTTTTTTATAATCACAAAAAATCGAGGTATGCTGTTAATTTGTTTTTCATTTTGAAGCCCAGCATCATTAAAATACTTAGGAATTTCAAACCAGCTACCTGTGCTAGTAAATTACTATAATTGTTTTCATCATCTAAAACAAATTAATATATTAAAAAAAAGAACGGAAAAAATGCTATGCTACATCCTAAAGAAAAAAAGACTTTATTAAATTCTTGTCCAAGATCAAAAATGATTAAAAAAAAGCATTTTTTTTTATACTTAAATACCGATTCGATTAATTCCAAACTTACACAATCATGTTTTTGGAGGAAAATCTTATTTCAAAAAATTGTGATGCATTATTAAAAAAAGAATTTTGAAATATGTATTAAGCGTTCTGTCAATCAGAGAAATAATTAATAGTAAATATGAACTAAACAAAATATACATAAAAATACTAGCTGGCCCGGCAAACGTTGTTTTGCCATATAAATTATTCCTAGGATTATTTTAGTAGAAAGAAATGACTAACTTATTGTAAGTTTGTGAGGATGTGGTATATGAGTGGAAGAGGCATGGAGCGCTGTGAACGATGCTGGAATATAAAAATAACACAATACCAAACATTTATATTTTTTAATTCATTGTAATTTATTCTTTAAATTTATATATATCGCTAATTACAATAATTTTACTAAGAAATAATATCAATCCCTTAACGCAATAGAGTATACAATATTTTTTGTTATCCCATCTTTAGATAACACAAACAAACTGGATGCCCACTGTATGGTTTGCCAACTCGAGAGCATGCCACATATATCTACACGTGTGAAAAGCATGGTGTGCTCAAATCTAATCCACAAACAGACATAGTTTGGCCTTGAGACTTATTGATAGTCATTCCATAAAAAATTTTGCCCCCCTCCCAAAAAAAAAGGATGAAAATATGAAACACTTTCAGATTTTAAATACGCACTACAGTGCTATATATTAAAATCGTATCATAATTTATGCGTCGTCCCTATTTTTCGTCCTTGTTCCATTAAGTTGGAAAGTGTTATCATTATTCATGACTGTTCTGTATTTTTCTTTCTTATTTCGTAAAACGCATCTTTGGAATCGAAATCTATTTTAAAATCGCCTACTAAAACTATTTTACAATCTTTTAATAGAAAAATACATTAGGTTGGCCAAGGTACACAACTATCCTTCACCGTTTTATATATTGTTTCCTACTTCAACGCCTTGACTCTCGCCAAGCAGGCGATGATTAAACATATGCAGTTACCATAACGATTTTTTGCATTTATGTAGAAATCGTAATTTAGAATTAAAATGGCGATTTGGAACAACATGTAAGTACAGCATGCCGTTACATTTTTATTTACTTTGGATTACCAATTATTGTAGTTTTAATAATTAAATGTCTTCAAATTCCTTAACTGGCGCGTTTATTGCTAGTTTGTTTACTTTAGTTATCACCTAGTTCTTTTGGGTGCGTTGAAACGGTACTTACGTATTATCCCGGCGGTTACTTCCGCCAAATTACTTTTTCGTAGATTTTAAATACGTTGCCAATCGTATTCCAAACCATCAACAATTTCATGTGCCCGGCATTTATCTTGGTGAAAAATTGCTTGTCTTGGCGGACCGCCGGGATAATACGTAAGTACGT
Source organism: Cheiracanthium punctorium (assembly GCA_038373885.1). Lineage (NCBI taxonomy): Eukaryota > Metazoa > Arthropoda > Arachnida > Araneae > Cheiracanthiidae > Cheiracanthium > Cheiracanthium punctorium. The sequence goes on from JAWZYV010013108.1 coordinate 664,300, forward strand.
TGAAACTTGTGCATAACTCCCAGAGACCCATGACTGCAAAGCTCGCCAAAGTACGGGGATTTTTTAGGTTGGCGACAGTGGGGGCGTTAAAATAGGAATCAACTCTTTCTTGTACCATGAAACACATCTTTGGAATCGAAATCTATCTCAAAATCGCCTACTGAAACTGTTTTACAATCTTCGCCAGGCATATTCTTCCTGTAGGCATATTCCAACTATACCGCAAAGGCATTTTAAATGCTGTTTGGAATGGGCATCATAATCCATGAGTGTACCGTGTTTTCCTTTCTTGTTCCACAGAGCACTTCTTCGGAATAGTAATCTATATTAAAATCGCCTAATAAAACTCTTTTATATATATATACGCCAGGCGTTTTCTAACTATACGCGAAATATATTTATAATAAATTGTTACGTTTTGGCACCACATTTAGCGATCAATTATCAAAAACTGCAAACCTTGTGCGACTTTCAACATTTTATTAACGCCCCCCCCTTTCCACATTATCTGGCAAACACATTTGAAAAGTGACTCGACACGCTAATGTCCACACAGAAATCTTGATTGAAATGAATACCACTCTGGGGCTAAACATTTTGGGGTGGACCGCCCTTATGACTTAGGGGTATGAGACATAGTTAAAAACTTATTCTCAGACCTAACGAATATACGTAGAAAATTTCATTAAAATTGGTCGAGTGGTTTCGGAGGAGTTAGGTGACTAACACTGTGACAAGAGAATTTTATATATTAGATTAATTACGTAAAAACTAGCTAAATACATTTTTTATTCGTTTAAACAGTTAATGTTTCTTATAAATTTTGATTTTGGGATTATAATTTTACATCTGATAGATATAATTTTACGGAGTTCTAATTTTTTTTTTCTTACATGCTATACACTATTTTTCTTTAGTTATGATAAGCTGATTAAAAACTAAAATAACAAATTAATATGTTTTACATATCTCAGTGTTAGCATAATATATTACATGCATCTTTCCAAATTTTCTGATTTTCATGTTCGATTTGCGAAAAGGAAATCAAATTTTAACTTTCACAGAGATACTTGGATCATTTTATATTTATTATTTTACAGTCATAGTTTTATGCTTTTAATTTTGTGTCAACTAGATTATAAAAAGTAAAATTAAACCACTTCAGTTGCATGATAGGAACAAAAAATAAATCATTTTAGAGTATAAATAACAAAAATCTTTACTGATCGCAAAAGTTAAATTTTAAATTCTAATCTTTATAGCTTTAGATGTGCATTATAAATGTCTGGAAAACAATAAAAGGCGTTAGTTGTTTGCTATTCGTTGAAATAAAGAAATTCGAGTATGTCTTTTAGATTGTACGTAACTCTATAATTCATATAAAATTGCCACTTTTCAAACCTTATTTTAACCTAAGCTTGAAATCATGATATCTTTATAAAGAGCTTCACTCGTGACATGCAAACGAGAATTTGAAGTAACTGAAGCTTTAGAAAACAGGGACAAGAGAATTATTAAGTAGGAAATGATTAGAAATAAGTTTTCCTTTCAAAATACGCACAAATTCAAGATGCGTTGTAAATGTTTTTAGTGAGCTTCAATGTACGAACATACTATGCTAAATGTAAATAAATCTACGACAAAAACTAAAGTAAACCGACGTTTCTAAGAAATGTAGAAACAAATTTGTTAAAGCATTAGGAAATCATAAAGTAGCGTAAAGTTGTTTCAGCAACTTACCATTTGCCGTTATCTTTGAAAAAGTTTAAAAAGAGAAAAGAAATAAGGCAACAACAACAACAATTGTTTTACAACAGTAGAATGCAATGCAGGCAAACGCGGAAAAATCTCGAAGAAGTAAAAGATAATAATATACGTGACTTTAAGCGTAAATTTGCAGTAAACATGCTATTTATAAGCAGTATTTTGAGTTGAATTGTTTCAGAAATTTCTATTATTTTAAAGAAATTTAATTAAATGTTAGAAACATTTTTACAAGTTCCTTACTTATTACTAATTTAAAGACAAAGTTTTATACGTGTGTTAATGTGTTTTACCACACTCTCAGTATGTATGGAGATTTTTGCTGATCATGATTATAGTGCCAAGTGAATTAATTGATGAAGTAAACCACAATGACACCTTTTTTAAAAATATATTAACTTTTTTTAAATTATAAGTAAAGGAAACAGTGAAACATTGATAGAGAGGATTCAAGCTCAAGGCGTGAACAATATATATGTAGTAGCTGCATACCCGTGCTTCGCTACGTTGATTACCGAAAAAAATAATCTTATGGTATTTAGTTTATAATAAGAAGCAAGTAATAAGTGAAGTTTAAATTCCGGTATTTTTCCGGTATTAAAATCCGCCCCGCCCCTCATCATCCTCGAACATTTATTTTGTGTAAACACTTATTAGTCCACTATTTTGCTTAAATAAAATTTCTGGTAGCTATTTGGAAATCTTCAATAAAATTAAAAATTTCGGCACTCTGTGACGGTGAACGCAATATAGTTTTTATTTCACTTCTGGTAGAATCTACTTGGCACTGTAGCAATATGAACTAATCCACGTTCTAGTATATGATTATTTTTACAATGTTATTTTACTCAGAGAAAAAAATGCAAACATTTTCCTAAACAAAGTACACACACAAGGAACAACACGCAGTTTGAAAATTTATAATACAGCAAATTTTTATTTTTGCAACAGTATTTTTACCTTTTCTTCATAGGGAGAGAAATGCTAATTCCAAATACTATGAATTTGTCAAAAGTATATATCATGTCCCTTTTTTTCTCATTTTCTAGCGTTTCTACCAAAACCATAGCATTTTTTTCTCTATAATCTATATTTTGTTACATAAATAAAAAATCAAATGTGTCTGTAAGCTCGATAAACACCACTTTTTTGACATAGAAAAGAGGGATCAGATATTTCCTGTTAACAGACATCTCTGCAGAACTTTTATCAGCTTTGAATTTTATTTCGTATACGAGTATCCGTTTTTATAACTAATAATCTATAAAAAAATAGTTAAACGATACTTTTTCCTATAGTCTTGACTACACTGCAAGTTTAAAATTTCTTTCTAGAAGGCGCTGTTAAACCCCAATCAATATCGAATATTATCGTGTTCCTGCTTCATTCGAGACACGGTTTAAATGTTCTAAACCTCTGCTTGTATTTTTTTCATTTTTGTCTAATTAGAATGACAAATAACTCAAAAGTTTTATGACGCCAAAAAAAGTAGAAGAAGAAGAAAGAAATAAATAAAGAAAAGAGAAAATAAAAATGTATAAACGTATTAATCCTATATTTGTCAAATAATGACAAACATTCGCAGACACGTAAGGTTTTTGACTCAGTATGGAAAAATGAATTACTCTAATGTATCTAAATACCTTATTATCCCGAATATAAAGAGACAATGAAATTTTTCCTGAAGATAATTAAAAAAATCCTATATTTAGACTTTGAATTTAGCGCGAGTCAGGTTTTTAACGGGAAATGATCAGTCAAAAAAATATCGCGTTAAATTGGATCTAATACGGTAGTTAATTTACATTTTTAAAAGCGATCAAAGGATGTGCAGTTATTGCACGATTCTGTATTGTTATTAAAATTCAGTAAGTCCCGGTAATCCGAGTTGATCGGGACCGACGGCGACTCTGATTACTGCAAACTGGGATTATGCGAACTGCATTATAAAATCGAAGAGAAAAAATTCTGTTTTATGTTCATGGGACAGAAGGATCAAATAGCGAAAAAATAACATTTACACAGATTTGTAAATATAAAAAAGTATTTTAAATAGCATTATACTTACTTTTTTAATGTTTGAAAAATGAATCTAAAACTGTTTAGTTTTGAGCAGAAAGTTTAACTCTACTTCGGATTAAGCAAAGCTCGGATTAAGAGGACTCGAATTAGTGAGACTCTAAGTTTGAGTTACTTGAGTTAGAGATTTGAGTTAGAACTAGAATATAGAGATTTCATCCTTTTTAAATTATGTCCTGGACTGAACTATGTACATACCAATAGTTTGTTACATCGAATTGTAAAGTGTATTAGTCGACGGAGTTCATTCATTAAAATTCAGATAATTGAGCTAACTCTCTATGTACTAAATATTTGAATGCTTCACATCATATCATTTACAGAGCCTTAATCTGAAATATACAAATTTGGTCAGAATACATACCGTTACGTTAAAATAATATACTTTTTCGGGTCTCTGTATTAGTGGAAGATTACATGATTATCGGGGTTGAGGTGGGGTTTCGACATTTTATTTAAATTTTGAAAGTGACATTTCAAATTAATTGAGAGGGCTCACCATGCCACAGTGATTCAATCTCTGGAAATGGTAGACGGCCGAAGTGTGAAAATCCCGGGTTCGGGTCCCATCGCGCGGATGTCGATCTAACGATCTGGAGTTTTGGTAAGTTTTCTCCAGATGTAAAGTGCATACGCGTTAGAACCCCTTAGAAAGTCCTCCTATCAACGCCCCCGCCCCATCACTGGCAGATCGCCCTAGCGTAGCGTTGCCATAATCACACAAACAAAACAAATCAAATTAATTGAGTCATTTACTGTATCATGTGTATAAGAAAAAAAATCTATCAATCTATTTTCAAAATACTTTGGTAATATTCAACTATCTTTAACATTCCAAAATTATCCTCATAACATACTTTGTAAGCCAACCAAGTTTTTACTCATTGAGGACTGGAAGGAAGACCGAATACACTCATTTTCGTTGTGTACTAAACTAATGAGTATCTTCCGATCCAAACACGTAACAAGTAAGTTTTTGGATTTTCTGCATTTTTTTTTTAATTTCTGGGGATGCAATTGCATATTTGACAATTTTATTCTTTATAGATCATTTTACCCTCAAGTACTCCATACATATTACCCCTCTTAGTAATTTTCCTCGAAAGCTGATCTCTTCATTTTGAAACATCCTATATCTCCATGTTTTAATTTATTTCATGTACAGTTTTTAAAGGAATAATTGAAATTAAACTTACATTCTTAAAAAAGGAATACTAACCAAGCATCGATACACATACACATGTATATATAAAGGGTGTCCCAAAAACACTGATAGTCTTTTATTCCTTAAATATTGATTATTGACATTTACAGTAAATTAAAAAGTTACGTACAAAAAAATCTACAGTATTTTATAGTATCGAATAAAATTTTCAGGATATTAGGTTTTAAAAAATACTATACTGACATTTTAAATGCCATTTTAGTATTTTTAAAACCTCCATACATTAATTATTTGGTGTGTATGGTTTCGCCCTTTTATCATTAAAAGGGTACAAAGGTATGTTTAAACAAAGTTGGTGAGGGGCTAAACAATACTAATAATAGTAAAACTATTATGAACTTATGTAATCACCATTTTCTTTTATAATTTGTGTACGATCCCAGAAATGCGATCATCTGACGCGATTTCTTTCCTTCAAGTGTATGTGAAACATAGTTTAAGTCAGCATATCTTTGTTTTCATATTTCGACACTTTTTAGGATAAAATGAACAGATGTACATCGCCTAATTTATGTATGGGGCAAATTTTAGTAACTGATAATTTTTTGTATGGGAGCCGCATAAAAAGTTAAATATTTTATTTACTTAGATTTAATCGCCTGAAATTTCTAATCAATACCATAAAATTCTGTATTTTTTATACCTAATTTTGTAATTTATTGTGTATATCTATAATCAATATTTAAAGACTAGAAGCCTAGGTTAGTGTTTTGGGACACTCTGTATATATATATATATATATATATATATATATATATATATATATATATATATATATATATATAACTTTAATGAAAAATACGTAAAAAATAAAAAAGGCTATCTTTAATCACAAGCGCTATTTAACAGCAACTTAATGGTTCATTTGTAATAAAAATATGTGTAATTAGGGGCTTTCCATTAGTGTACGATAATTAAACTTAGATTATATATATATATATATATATTCTAATTAATAAATCATGTCTATATAACTATTGTTTCCCTTGTTTTTAGCATCAAAAAGTTAATAACACAACACTTTTATTAATTAAAAAGGCGGTCGTTATTTCTCCCTAAGTGTATTCCTAAAAGGTGTAATACATTATTAAAATGGCTGTCACACTGAATACATCATTCAAATAGATGCGATTTTTTTTCTTTTCTTACGTACATTAACGGAATAACCTTTCGAGCCTTCCTGCATAATCGTATGAAAAAAAAACAGTAATTACGTGAGTAAAAATGTTTATCCTAAAAACATTGTTTAACACACCATCTAAAATTCATTTTGAAAATGTTCTTGTAGTTCGATTAAAAAAATGAATACCATTAAGGAGACATGGTTTATCTTTAAACAAGACTGAAATTTCTGCATGCTTTATTTTCGAAATTTTCTTTACTTACTTTGAGAATTTTTCCAATAATGTAATGACAGCATTGTAAAAATATCAATGTTCAAACTTATTAGACAAGTAAACTAATGCCAGTCGTAAGCACACAAATATGAGGTGACACTTTAGAGCATGTATTTAAAATTCAATTATATGTATTTGCGTGTGGCGCACAATGTCACTATAAAAAAAAATTTCAAATGCAAAATGAATACAAATTATTATTTGGAACTCTTGACTAGTGTAATTAACCGAATGAAGCCAATATTTCTAGATTTTTTTTTAAACTAAAGAGATAGGAATGTCGAAAATATTTAGCTTCCTGTAATTAATACCACAAAACGTGTTTATAGTAATGGCATTTTGAATTAATTAAAATATTTGACGTAAATGTTTAATGTGAAGCAAGTTTTTCACATCTAGAAAATTTTCCATTCATATTTATCCAATATAAATCCAAGGGGCTTAGAAAAAAAGACCTCGACTTCGGAGGGTTGCAGTTTAAAAACTGAAGAAGTGGAAACATATTTCAACTTCAATAATATACTTAAAATTAATAAAATTTTAAATTTTCAATGTGAGCACCTGCTGGAAAGCAGAACCTTAGCCAAAGGAGGACATACTGAATGGTCAACTCCTTTTAAGATTTTAAACCACACGTATTCATTTGAAAAGAAGTTTATTTATTCAGATGTTTTAGTCCTTTTAAAAATGTTCAGATTTTACGAATCTCAACAGCATAAATACAGTTCACAAAAAGAAGAATTCACCACAATTTTTGAGAAATTTACATATTATTCTAACGCTCATGTGAATAATACTAAATATCAAATAACACCACGAATAATAAGAAAGCTTGATATGAATGAAAAATAACTCATTTACTTTCGTTTCGTGTAACAACGCTTTGGAATGTTATCCTTTGGAAAGGAAAGATGCTCGAAACATGGAAGGTTTAAATAAGCGGTTTCCTAGAAACTAGTGTCAACAACAAAACCAGATGTCGTCATGTTTCGTCTGAAACCTGGCCACGATTGCCTGCGTAAGCCATGGAGTTATGAATACAAGGAGACGGCTTTAACTGTCTGATAATAAGCCGAAACTGTAACCGCTCCGCCATATTGCTTAAACCGCATTGCAATATGAATCTGTTATTCTATGGTGACAGTTCCAATTTTAAAGAAGTAATGTCGTCAAGGTTGGCGCCAGGAATAATTACGTATTTGACATAACTGTAAAACTTTTAACTGCAGAATGCTGAGATTTTGTATTTAGAACTATAGTAATACATAATTGGGCATCTTTACTTTTTAATCCTTAAAATCGTGCATCTTTCACTGTTATTAAAAAAGGAATCAAGAAAATGTTCCGCCATACTTAGACCAACACAATTACTTCATTTTCTCCAATGCTGAAGATAGCTAATGCCGTCTCCTCGTATTCAAATCTCTATGGCGTAAGCATCTGTGTCATATCAACGCGGTTCCTGATCCCTTTGCATCCTTTGTGATCTTCACCAATAAAATTACTTTCCTCGCCTGTATAGATGTCCTGTTCTTCTTCAGACATCTATCTGGAAACGCTTCTGGACAGCTTGTTTTCATAGATTTATTGTTATCTCTTTTGATACTCAATTGTCTTTTAATGTGCCATTAGACACTAAAATAATAATAATAATAAAAACATTAAAGAGACGGTTACTGGTCATGCTGGTAAAGTGCCATACGCCGGTAGCAAAGTACACTACCGGCAATAACAAGGCACTGGGCACCAGGTATCTGAAAAATAACATGTACCAGCACAGTGTCTGCAACTGCGACGCATGAAAAAAGTATGATACTGGCGCTCTGATGGAAATAGCCATACGTCTCTGTCTTATTTTTTAGAGTGGTTTAGTCCCCAGTTTTAATCTTCCATGGGTTAAAACTTCGTATTTTGTAGAACATGTCTTTCGTAGCAGCTCGTTCGGAAACTTAAAAAAAAAGCCTGTTTTTATTGACCAAAAAGTTCATGCATTGAAATAAGAAATGAATCTAAATTAAATAGTGTGGAATCAGAAAAACTGTTTCAATAGGTTTTCCACGACAATTGGTCTAGTTATTCAATTGGTTCGCAACCAAGCTCGTTTTAATTCCTTATGACTGAAAGAGTAGCAGATCGCGATATGTGTGGGTAGCGTTCGAATTGTATAGCATGGCACACATCACTTTTGTACGCGATAAGTAAGCGTCAGAAATCCATCCGTTTTGTGCCTTTTACCGGGTAAAGGACCTCTAGATATAGACCTGATTTAATTTTTCTGTGAGAAAGAATATCGATTTATTCCTGCTCATTTTCTAAGATCGATTTCAACACCACAGTATAACTTTTTTGTAATTTATCTATAATGCTAACAAATTTTTGTGTTTACTGAATCGATAGAATAATGTAACATTGAAATCGATCTGCAGTTTTTGCAAATTTAGTAGAAAGCATGCCTGATGAAGATTAATAGGAAGTTCGAAAAAACTGATATAATATTGATCTATAAATGAAGAACTTATAAATGTCTATATTTCTGGCAGCGTATTTTTCATTTCTTTGCTGTTTAATTGTGTGCTGTATTGTTTAAATTTTTTCTCTGTATTTGCTTTTGCCGATTATATAAATTTATGAAAAAGTAAGAATACATACAACAGAGCTTTTTTAATGAAAAATATTAAAATATTTAAGAGATGTATCTTGTGAAAAGCATTTTATTAATCTTTTTTGATATAAAATTATATTGTGTAAATTATATATTCATTTTCGATACATTGAAAAAATAATTTTTATTTACTTGTATGTTTCTTTAAAATAATGAAAATCTGACATATCTATGTTATTTTATAACATAATACAAAACAAAGGAAATATATTGCTCTATACAAAAAATAAAATACATATTCAGACTCGATTCAAGGATTTATCACCATATACTTGGCAGTTTGAAGCTTTATCTGAATATATAGTGAAACGCATATAACCGTTTAAGTACACTTATCGTATGGCACTTTATAGACGGATCAAATGAAAGTGTGTTTTATTGAACATTTGGGGCAGTTAAAATCCGGAAGTGCCTTTCAGATTAAAATTATATGATGTCTAATATGACAAAGTTTCAAAAATATTTTAATAAACTGAGAATGTGTTTATCTGATTTCAGTATATGATGAGAATCCGAAAATCAACTCTTCATAAAAAATGTTTAGATTTATTTATTTTGAAAATTCGAGTTTCAAAGACAAGTTTTATATTTGTATTTCTCGTCTACGTTACGTAATTTTTAATAATTTTATTTATTAAAAATTACGTAATTATATTTAGCACTGTTCACGCAATATCCTGCAGCTGAAACGGGTGAGCGCATTTCAATTTTATAGCCAGCCTATACTGCAACGGCACATGGCCTACGACTCTTTTGATCCCGCTGTAGGTTTCCACCAGAATTTACATCCTCATCAGAAGGTCAGGGATTGTTTAATATATGCAGCCCTGGGAAACTGCTAGCGATCGCTGAAATTAATTTCAGAACCATATTAAGAATTCAGCGTGCAACGCCACCCCATGTGCACGATAGTGTTTAGTGGTAGGTCGAAAATCGGTGAATACAGCACTATGTTTGTGGTAAATAAGTTTTGAGAAGTAAATAAGTCTTAGAGAAAATTCTGCCTTTCAAAATGGACTTGAATCATTTTCGTTGAACTGTTTTGATTTGAAATCGTATACAGAAATAATCACTATGTGCTGGTGTTATATTTGAAATCTGAATTTTTCGACAGCCTTTTAGAAAGGTTTGATGTCCTTGGTGAGATGAACCAATCAAAACCCTGGATGACTATCTTATCATTTATCATGGCTGCTTTTATATATATTTTTGATATTGGGTGTAATTAATGAAGTTGCGGTAAAGATACCCCTTTGCTTCCACCGTAGCTTTCCAGGGATGCTTACAAACTCAAAACGGCCCATAACACTTGACGCTGAAATGAATCTCTACCGTTTTTTCTTTTTCAACCACTAAAGTGACTGGTTAAATCTAGATTGCGCAGATTGGATTACGCTGTCCATTCTTTCTTATGTACCGGGTGTCCGAAATTACCGTTGAGAAAGTTATGAAATTTTGTGTAGGATATATTGGAGGTAGGGAAATTTGTCTGAGCGAATAAAAATAGTTAAAATATTTGCTACCAGGGAACTCCTCGGTCTCCATACGACTGTGTATTCGTGCGACTTTTTTGTATTTAGTGTAGTTCGAAACATTTGGTACGTTGGGATAATCCACAAGAATTTTGCCTGATCTGAAAGACATCATTTCACAACATGTTCGTAACATTTCCCCGAGTACGCTTGCGGTCAGCTGTTGAACAGGCTCTCTTACGGTTCCAGATGGTAGCTGATAATGATGGCCGTCATGTTGAACAGGTGTTGCTGTAATAATATTTGTAAACTACCATAAATGTGTGCTAATTGTGTAATTCGTTAAAAAAACTCCCCGGATGGCGAACATTTGAACTATTTTCTTTTTATTATTATTCGCTCAAACAAATTTCCATACCTTCATTATGCCCGGCACAAAATTTCAAAACTTTATCAAAAATGGTTTCGTCTGTGCACAACTTTAAAATAGGGTTGTTTAATTTCGGACAACCTGAACTTACAGATGGATTATAAAAATGATTTCTATGTTTGAATTTTTTTCTCAAGATGCTCAGAGAGATGTAAAAATTTGCAGTTTAATTATAGATGATATTCCTGTCACAGGAAAAAGAACGAAAAAAAGCGGATGCTGTTCATGGGCAATGTACGTACAGCCGAGAAATGGAAGCGCAATAAATCGTCAGGATAGTTACCAAACAAAATGGAATGTCTTATTTTAAGGAATGCAAATGGCGCAAATATATACCCAATAAAATAATGAATTACGTCATTCACTTAATTCCTTATCACGTGCAAAACATGGCGTCAATGTACACAGGGTGTCCCAAAAAAGGGGATAACGGGCTTTAGTTCTTTATCTATTAGAGATAAGTGGGCAAAACAAAAATTGAAAAAATGTTCAATATAAGGACTCCGTTAAAAAGAAATCCTCTTGTTGATTTTCAAAAGTTACACTTTCTAAATTTGTATACGACCCCCGTAAAAAAGCATTCCCAATTAGTAAAATGTGTCCGATACACTAATGAGGTTATGTACCGAATTTGAGCCTTTCATCATATGTCAAAAAAAGGCTCGTTTTTGATTCTTATTTCCCTTTTTTGTTTACAAATAGGTAAGTGAAAGGACACTTACGTTCTCCCAGGGTGCCGAAGATGTCCTACGTCTTCATTGCCTGTAAACTGATCGTGTAAACAGATTATTTGCATTCTATTTTTGAATTATTTTTATTGAATCTTGATTACTAGATAAAGAAAAAGAATATTTACAAATCATTATTTACAAATTTAACAATTAACGTGGTTCCTTTTTCAATTACACTTATGAACTAGCCAGATGCTCGTTAGCTCGTTCAGCGTTCTCCTTCTACTCTCCTGTTCGTGAGAGTCGACAAAAAAGGTTTCAGATCGGGTTGTCGTGTGCAAAAAGTTTTGGTTTCGGTTGGCGCAGGGAGCGCCAGTAGTGGTGTTGCCATTCCGGACATCATACGATGTCGCAGAGATATCTTTAAAGACAGATGATCGGGGACTGTACATGATTTTTTATAGAAACGTTTATGCCTAGAGTGGAAAAAAAAGATTTTCTTTCATAATTTCTGTACGACCCCTGAAATGCGATCATTTGACGTGATTTTTCCCTTCGAGAGCCATTGAAAAGTGATTTAAGTCAGGGTTTTATTTATCTTCATATCTCTCACACTTTTTAAGATATGATTCTCAAAATTTGTATGCCACCTCTTTAGTGTATGGGTCACAATTTACTTATTGGTAATTGTTCCGTACGGGGGTCGTATAAAAATTTAAAAAGTGTAACTTTTTGAAAATAAACGCGATGAATTTTTTTCTTAACGGAGTATTATTTCCGACCTTATTTTGAACATTTTTTCAATTCACAGTGCCCACTTATCTCTTGTAGATAAAAATTAAAGCCCATTACCACCTTTTGGGACACCCTATATATTTGACGGCTGTATCGTGTTCTGAGATACATAATAGTAATAATGAAAGAAAGACATAAAAAGAAATAAATTTGAACTCGTGGCTGGTATAATATTGATGGTTTATTGTTTTCTATTTTTAATAAGCAGATGTTGTACAGGGTTAATAATGAACGTATGATTTCCCCGGTAATAAAAAAATTCAGAACTGATGAATTGTTCCATCTCTGAAGATTACTCAAAAGGCACTAAAAAAGAATTTGTCTAAAATGAAGGACTTGAACAGCTTATGACGTAGAAACTTGTTACCAAGTGACTGGATAAAAACGTTGAGGTGAGAAGACGCTTATCAATTGCTCGTGAAGAAATGTTCTTAGATTGTCTCAATTGCTAGAAAAACGATGTTTCTAGATATCTCAAGGGCTTTCCAGCACCTTGTTTCAAACTTCTATAGATGTTTGTAAGAACATACTTGAATCGAGACGAGACGTCAGAGATATGCTCCATGGGTAAAGCTGAAGTTCAATTCTTTCTAAGCAGTTCATAAGGCAGATATCGTTCTTGAAGAATGCTTAGTAGGAAAGGTTGAAAACTGAAGATATTTCTTCCCTGGGTTGGAAGACAGGTGAGACGAGACAGCAGGTGCTGGGTGCAGGTGTGCCCTTCAGACACACATGGATTCTTTGGGAAAAAGTTTCTAATTGCTGTCTCATGCAAAACGATGCTGTCTCATTCACCGTTTTGCATGAGACGGCAATGCTATAACATGCAAAACGACGATCTCTGACATTCTGTGATACTGCTGCAATTGTATTTTGGTGGTGAACAATCGTGACTATTGAGGAGGAAGTCAACCAAAGCAGATTTAGTTTGTGATGTGTGATATGTTGTAAGGTGGTGCAGTGTGTGAATTGTTAACTATTGAGCATTAAAATATGTTTTCTAAATATTTAAATTTGGAGGGGCCTGAGTACTGTGGATGAATATTGTTTTTTTCGGATGCAGGAAAGGCGGGAAAAAAATTTACGGATAAGTCTGAATTTCTTTCTACGGTATGTAATATTGGAAAAGTCGTTAAATGTAGGAATATGTGATGGGAATCATGGAGTAGGAGGTAATCGTGTGGTAGGTGGGGATGGAACTCGTAGAAAGTATGTGTAGTAAGCCTGTGATATGAAATGATAAGGGATACGTGTGATTCTTATATATGTGACGTATCCGGAAAAATTGGGCATGTGTATCGCTGATGAAATATGATCTATTGTTTCCTCTGTGTGTGTGTTGTAAAAAATGTTAGTTGTTGTCTATGATGAAATGAAATGTGCGTCACTATTAGCTGTTGTGTAGGATGAGGTGGAATGTGTGTCACTGTTGACTGTGGATGGTGTCGTACTTTCTGCTGAAGACTCCTCCTCGTTAACCGCAGGCCGAACCAAGACGGCAGCAGGGGGTAGGACAAAAACAAAACGAAATAAAAGCTTTCGTACGAAGAAATAAAGTAAAATAAAAGCACCAAACGCTAGCAAAGACATCATAGTTTGACAAGTGTAAAACAAAGACTGAAATAATATGCTGAAGTTTCCAGACATTGCATTGTTGTGAACAATGCCGAAATTTGAAACATGCAGTTTGATTGTTGCCGTGTTGCAATCTCCATAGCTTAAGTCATAACAATAGAATAATGTTAAAGTAATTAAAAAACTTTGTAAAAAACACACATAAGAAGTAAAACTTTTACTTCTTATGTGTGTTTTTTACAAAGTTTTTTAATTACTTTATCGTTTAACACCAGTATTTTGAGTGTTTTTTCAATAGAATAATGTGATGGAATAGTAAGAAAAAAACAAAACAATGTTTTGTAAATATTATGATTATGTTTAAACAAATGCCTTTTCCCACTTTTTTTCGTTGCAGCAATTAAAAAGTGGTATTATTGTATAATTAGCCGCATGAAAGTTGTATTTTCGAGCCATTACACTGGCATTAAAAACTTTTTGCTAAATTTCGGCTACTTTCTTTTGCTCACGTCAGGGAAAATCACGTGAAATTACAGGCCAACCGGCGCAAACTTTTTTTAAAATTCAAATAATACTTAAAATCTAAAGAGCTGTAGTGCACAAACGGCCAGTTATAGCTCCACGCTCACTTGTAACACCCAAAGCATAACACCACTTTAAAAACATTACATCCAAACCTCTAAAAACATTTGCCTACTCTTCGTTTTCACGAAAAGGGCAGGCGAGATGGCATTTTATGATTTTGCGTGCGTGTGTTTGGATTGTTCAGCACTTTAATAATTTGTGTAGTAATCAGGGTGTAAAAAAAAATCATGACTTTTTTAAATATAAAAAATCTGATTTTTTTAACTTAAATCTGATTTTTTTATTGAAACCATATTATTAAAATAAGTTTATCTACTTTATACTAAGAGTACAGACGACTGATAAATATCTAGTTGTTGATAGCATAAATTTGTAAATAAAATATTTCTTGGTAGGCAAATAAAATAATTTTTTTGCCCCAAGTGAATGATTTTGGAAGCATAGCAAAATTGAATGATCGTATACTGACTTACTTTACAAATTTAAATGTGAAAATTTCAGAAATAAAACTTAACAGAAATGTTAATCACATACAATGGAATACTAATAATAGTATTATGTTCATATTATTACATTCAACCACATACACAGTTATCTGTTCAAAAAAATTACAGAATTAAAAAAAAAAAATATTTCCAAAAACTTTAGTCTACTAAACTGTATGAAGTTCAGAGAGCACGTTTCATTCT
Source organism: Cheiracanthium punctorium (assembly GCA_038373885.1). Taxonomy (NCBI): domain Eukaryota; kingdom Metazoa; phylum Arthropoda; class Arachnida; order Araneae; family Cheiracanthiidae; genus Cheiracanthium; species Cheiracanthium punctorium. The sequence continues at coordinate 679,644 of JAWZYV010013108.1, forward strand.
TGATTTTTCCCTAAAGTAATTTAAGGAGAGTGGATGACTACAGCAGGGGCGTAGCGAGAAAATTTTTCATGGGGGAGGAGTTACGACTGCTGCAACTGTTATATATGTATATATATTATGTGTGTTTGAAGAAAATACATTTTGTATAACAAAAATTTCCTCATGGGGGTTATAACCCCTTAACTGCCCCCCCCGTAGCTATGCCACTGAACTGCAGAAAAAGTGTAGTAACGGTACATTCTTTCAAAAGATTATTAAAATATATACTCGTGTTTTTTAGATTTAAAAGAAAAAATATCTATTTTGAATAATTGTTTATTTCTGACAGAAACAATTATTTCCATTTCAATGATTCTTATCGCAGTTTTTAGTGTGTAATGCATAGAAATTACAAGACATTTGGACTACATGTAATTGAGCTTACTTTTACATTTTAACCTTTAGAATGCCCAACAGCACTGATATCTTTAGTCTCGAAAACTGCGATACAAAGCTATCAAGCCCCGATCTCGGTGTCAGTTCTCAGGTTTATCAGAAAGCACACGAGGACTATCTGACAAAGGGAGGAAAGCTTTGGGTAGAGAACTTTCTTTGGGATTCCAACCAGGTTTCAACAAATTACCCTTTCCACGGTTCTAATTTCATCGTTCATTCGATGGACAACCATTTGCTCATGGTTGAAACCAACTATCCTTAAAATATTGTAATTTCCCTCCAATGTTAGGCTATCATTGGATAACGTAGCAAACATAAATTTTTACAACGAGAAAATTTACTGATTTACTCGCCAAAGTTTATTCCCTTCCCTAGTTCGCCATGTATTGTCAAGTTTTCTCTTATGCCCTTCCTCGATTGTACCGCAATGGAAAAGCGAGTAAGAAATACCAGGCCTGTGCTGCAGTAGTGGAAAGGGGATTTTCATCCATGAATAACCAAAAGAACTCCAAGCGTTCAAAAATTAAACGGAATATTTAAATACAGAATTAAAAATTATTCTAAATGCAAACAAAGTAAGTGAATTTGATATAGTAATATCAATTGAACATTTTTTAAACACAGGACCTTGAATGCAAGAGATTCATGGCCATTAATACGTTCACTGCCGGATCGAAGTGTATTAGAGTACAAGTCAAATTTCTTATTCCAATTTTGCATACAAAATACAGTTTTTAGTAGTAAATGATTAATGTCCTGAATAATAAAAAATAACATATTTCTTTCAAACTACAAGTTTTTCGAAAAGTTAATTAGCTATTCGCAAAACTGAAATAGGAAATTTAGCTTAAAGTCTTGACTACCACGTGATCGGCAGCGAATGTGTGTTGATTAATATATTCCAAAAGTTTTTTTACTTATTATGCATAGTACAGTAAGTTTTATTCACGTTTGTTGCGTATTTGATGTATGTTCAAAATTTCAATGCATAATTTATAAATGTAATGGAGAAAAAAGGAGAATGGGAAATAACTTTTAAGGACGCTAATAAATTCCCTATAGCAGTGCTTGTGGACAGGTCAGATTTTGGGGCCTTTGTGCGGAGAAACATAATTACTCAGAAAACTGTTTTCGTGATCTTTTCATTTACATTTTTTCTTTTTTTACCCTTTCTAATTTAAAAAAATAACAAATTTATATACTTTTTTTCCGTTATCTAGGTTTTTTTTTCCTTTAGTTATATCTAAAACACAAACACACACACACACACACATAAACACAAATTGTTGCATAATTGTATGAATAATGTTTTATTTATTAATATACTATTTATTTTTGAAATACTCAAAATACATATAGGAAATTAAATACATAAATAAAAAAATAGCCTTACAATGGTTGAAACATGTAAAAGCAAAGTCCCCTCACAATAGCCAACTAAGCTGAACGTGTCCATGCAGAAAGCTGCTAATGTCTGGTTTCTTTTACTAGGAAACCAAATAAATGAAGTGGAAAATACCTCACTGAGAATTTTCATCTCACGGCGCAGAAATAAATGCGGCCGTTGAAAGCCTAGCAATCAGGGGCATTCATCCGTTATTCTCGCAAGTGGTGTCCGGTTGATAAATTATTGCAACTGTTCGGACCATTCCTTGGATGTCAACCTCTTTACAGGACAATCGTTTGTCAGCAAAAATTCTTATGGTCTGCCGTTAGAGATGGTGTCTGAAAAAAAGAATGAAGCATATATTCATAAATAATCTGATTATATAAGTGAGAAATATAAGTATGTTCATAGTAATAGCTATGGAATCTGTCCATGTTTTAATAATGCGCATGCACTTTTTCGCTGATTGAGAAATCCCTCAAATCTGTTGTAATTAAATCGTTATATTTACGCTCTGAACATTTTAAATAACGAAGCATTTTTGTATTGAATCAAAATTTCTTTTTATTTTATATCATATGTTTGATAAATAAAGAAATTGATGACATTGCATCAATTTTTGCGGCTATTATGGAGTTTTTTTAAAAATATTTATCGTTTAGCAGCTAATCGTATAATTTAAAATCTAATGCTTGATCAATTCTTCAACCATTGATTTTACTTTCACTGTTTTTTTTATACTTTCTATAATTTGTAAAGAAAAACGTCATTAGTACAAAATAAATTTACCATACTTAATATTATATTATATAAGTATCCGATCATTGACTAAGATTTAACACTTACCTTACATATCACACGCACACACATAATATGTACTGTACATGTGTTACAAGAAGGCATTCAATGACCCATATCAGGATGTAACTAAAATTGACCACAGAAGGGGAGTCGACGCTTCTTCGTTTTTTCAACGGTGGTAATAAACAGATTAAGGACAGTAAAAACCTTAACTATATTAATAACCCTTATAAACTAAATATAGGACATTTATGTTGTTTGACTCTGTAGTAGAGCTGTCAAAATGCTGCGTAGACTGTTTTTAAAGGGGGAGAAATTATTTATAGTCAACATTTACATTATTACTGTTATAGTTATTGGAACAAAATAACATCTACGGAATGTGCTATAAACAGTGACTGTCAATAAACCTTAATGTAAAGTAAAACATTTCGATATATGCATAAAAAAATCCATTCAAGGTATTTGCTCCCTTTTCTAAATGTAAAAGTGGAATAGATAAGTTTCATAATTAGCGATGTCTAGAGCACGGACAGACAGGCAAATGTACAAACCGAAATCACAAACACCTTCGAACTTCGCTGGAAAGCTAAAAGCACTTGAAAATCGCATATCAGCATGCGAGTAACTTATTACACATACACTTTCGCAACTCCCTAAAATATTTTTAAGTTTCTGTTTTCAACCACAAAAGAAACAGAGTTAAAAAAAATAAGAAACTTGGAACTGAATAAGTTTTTCGTTGCTGACGCTGAATCACATCCTTTTAGGAAGAAAATTATTAGTACGATAGTCAACGGATCAATACGAGAAACTGCATGCAGATAAAGAAGTAAAGTTAAGAAAACTGGAAACTGGGAATTCCATAACTCTTTTCGATTATTGGCGATTTATCTCCTCGTTTGTCCTCCCCCCCTCCGATTCTCCTCTTGAAAAAGTTATTTGTGAGAATGTTCGACGGATCAGAGTTACGAAAGTAAATTATGGTATATACTCTATGCGATTACAGTTACGAAGCTAATGTAATATGGTTGCATGTCAGAGCCATCTACATATACTAGTCGTAACTAAATGTAATAGCATGCAGATGTACTGCAGAGAGGATAGGCTTATCACACAACTTTCGATAGCCTGTACAATCTTGATAATCCGACATATATGGAACCAGACAACCCCCGGATTACCGAAATATTTTGACTTATCAAGATCTTTTGTTTTTGACACCTTTATGTGCTTTCGTTTGCTCGGCATTGCAGTACAACCATATACTATATACACTACAAAAAATACGGGGTGCCCGAAATTAAACTACCCTAGTTTAAAGTTGACTACGGAGGAAACTATTGTTGAGAAAGTTACGAAATTTTGTGTAGGGCATAATGAAGGTATGGGCATTTGTTTGAGCGAATATAAAAAATTAGTTCAAATATTCGCTACCAGGGGGCGTTTTTTAATGAATTACACATTTAGCATACATTTATGACCCCAGTTACATTTATGACCTAAATCGATCTCATGCGACTTGGGGGATGGAAACATTTGGTCAGTCGTGATAATATAAAATATTTGCCTGATCTTAAAGACAGCATTTCACGACATGTTCGTAACGTTTCTCCGAGGACACTGCTGTCAGGTGTGGAACATTCTCTCTTATGATTCCATATGGTTGCTGACCATGATGGCCGTTATGTTGAGCATGCTTTGTTATTATATTATTTGTAAACTATTATAAATGTATGCTAAATGTGTGATTGATTTGAAAACTCCCCCTGATGGTGAATATTTGATTTTTTTTTTAATTCACTCAAACAAATTCCCCTACCTTCATTATGTCCTGCATAAAATTTACAAACTTTCTCAACAATAGTTTCGTCTGTAGACAACTTTAACATAGCGTCGTTTAATTTCGGACGCCTGGTACATTAGGTAAACTTGAAAATAATGACGAAAGAGGGAGGGAAAGCACAAAAGCTGGTTCATATCCTAGGTGGTCGGCAGATCGATTCCAAAGAATACCCAAATCATATCACCCAGATCATATTCCAAAGAATACCTGATTATTGAACGTACTGGACTAACCAACACCAGGATTATCAAGAGTGTACTACACAACGCTTCAGGAAAGAATAAATAATAGTAGCTAGTAGGAAAAATTTGTCCTAACGATACACATCTAAATACAGACAGAAATAAAGAGGATGAAATAAAAATGAACGGATGACATATATTCATGCATCATTCTCCCAGAGGTTTATTCTCGTGATAAATCATTGTGACCAAACAGAGTTGCTACTTTTGAGAACTCTCTCCATGACACGTCATTATTCGTTTAGGGAAGATTCCGTACCCGATGGAATAGATTCTGAGTCTTGTACAGGGCTGAAACTGTCCCGCTTTTCTAATGATGTAGGGGGTAATAGCTGTTGATTGCTGAATACAAAATGCGCTGGTGTAATAAGCAGACATGCATTTCCTCAGTTCGAGATATGCTGAATTTAATATGGCATTTATTTGAATCTAGTTGTATTCTAAAGTATGGAGGCTAGTACTTTGATGTAAATTTCTATTGGCGTAAAAAGAAAACAAAAGTTCATTACTTATCAATAAACATTAAGATCTTCACAAGAATATTTAAAAATTAAAGCTGCAATAAAACCGTTCGATCCATACTTAGACTTCAACTTATGATTATTAAAAACAGTGATAAAAGTAGTGTAGAAACAATATTCAACTGAACTTAAGTTGGATAATTGTTTTGAAACCTTGGTTAACTTTTGTTGACAAAAATTATTTCGACCATTTGAAACTGATGAGTAACATTACAAAAAGGTTCAATTTTGATATCGTTATCTTTATTTGATAATTTAAACAAATCAAGTATACATTTTATCTAAATCTAGTGAATTATTTAGCTGAGAAATGGTTTTACGATACATATGAACCTGGGAATATTTGAAAAGAGTTTAGTCGCGCCAGTTAGAAAAGTTTACATTTTAAATCTTTTAAAGTATCAGAATCTTTTTTAGTTATTTTTCAGGTATGGCTTTCACAAGTGCAGTTCAAAGGCTTGTTAAGAAATCACTTGTCGTAACTTTATTAAATTGATATAAAATTTTCTTGAAATGTGTTTTATTAACGATTTACGAATTCTGAATTAAAGTACCAATATAAAAATGGAAAATTTCACTTCGTTAACATTTTATCTGTTGCAAATAAAACATATAAGTGGTTCAGAAAAATAACGATTCAAGGTGGAAGTTAAAATTTCTTTGTTTTTGGCCTCGTCTTTCAAAGAAAAATAATTTATCATCATATTTATTTCAGTGTTGAGTGTTAAAACATGATGAAAAACACCTGAACACCTGAATATCTATCGAAGATTAAGTAGGAACTTACGTGAAAAATAAATAATAACTTTGTGAAAAAAACATACATAAAATGTTACTTATAACAGATTGATAAATAACATTTTATGTGTGTTTTTTCACAAAATTTTTATTTATTTTAACGTTTAACACCGAATTTTGAGGGTTTTTTTCAGGAGGAGCTTACGTGGTTGTCATTTGAAATCAATAATAGGAAACTTGAAATATTATAAGTATTTCTTGCTAGATCGTTTCACACAGAACGGTGTCACCTATTGCAATCAAAAGAATATGCTGCTTATATGAACACCCTATAATATATTAAACATAAATGCAATTTAATTTTCTTTCTTAACACAAATAAGTTCTTTTTTCAATTAAACATTCGTAAAACAGGTACTTCAGCCCACGGAAATCCACACCCAACTAAGCTATACAGATGAGTGCCTTAGAAACAGACCTAGTCTTTTATTTCTTGACATATGCAATAAACTAAATTTACGTAAAAAAGGTCCAGAATTTGGTGGTATCGATTAAAAATTTCAGAGTAAATGAACCTAAATAAATGTAAAACTTAAATTTTTATATGACCAGGTAAAAAATATCCCAATTAAGAAAATTTGGCACGTACATTGAATAAGGGAAGTACAAAATTTGGGAGTTTTATTCTAAACATTTTAGGAGATATTAAGCTAAATATATGGTGACTTAAGCCATTATCCAATGGCTCTCCTAGGAAAAAATTCACGAACAGGGATTGCATTTAAGGTGTCGTATACAAATTACGAAAGTAAACAATGATTGAATAAATACATAATGCTTTTGATATTATTTTTATTGTATTTTTCTCGTCAACTTTGATAAAACATATCTCTGAGCCCTTTTGTAATGAAAAGCTGAAACTTTGTACTTCACCTAATTAATGTGCGGGGCACAATTTCCTAACAGGGAATTTTTTAATGGGGGTGTATAAAAGCTTAAATTTTTATTTATTTAAATTTAGCAGAAAAATAATAATCGATACCATAAAATTTGTACCATTTTGTACATATATTTGTAATGCATTGTATATGTTTATGATCAATATTTAAAGAATAAAACCGTAGGTGAGTGTTTTTGGGTCATCCTGTGTATATTGTACAATCATTTTGACCATCAGTACCTATCCACTGTTTACTCCTTCAGTACGCTTCTTTGTTCAAACATTTGTCTGATTTCTTCGTGGAATTTTTATCAATACTTCCACTGCTTTTCAGCAGTAATTTTTGTACCCATAAATAGGGTCTTCAAACATTTTAATGGCTTAGCACGTAATAATTCGTGTAGTTCTTGGGAAATAACTGAGAGTCTGACACAAATAGATTCGAAATAAAAACTTTTTCCATAAGGAATCCACAAAATCACGAGGTACGTTTCCTGTAAATTGTAAATCTTGCAAAATATAACCATCGAAGCATTTCATATCCAAAATCCTGCATATGCTTTTGAAAATACTAAATTGTTAATAAGCATCAAAAGTTAATGATATTATATCAGCGAGTGTTCTGCGAACCAGAGATAGTGTGTTCCAACAATAAAACTTTTAAGCAAGATTTAAAAAGCAATTTAACAGTTTTACTCTGTCTCTGTTACGTAACAACTTACTATCTCGAATAATAAGTTTTTTCTCATTTAGAATGCTCAAAAAGGACCTCAAACTGTTGGTATCATATATACTTACTCGCAGGGGCGTAGCCAGACATTTTTCATGGGGGGGGGGGGTTACGACTACTACAATTCACATATATGCATACATATGTGTGATAAAGGAGTCAAGAATATACATTTTGTATGGCAAAAAATTCCTCATGGGGGGGGGGGGTTATGACCCCCCTAACCCCCCCCGTGGCTACGCCCCTGCTTACTTGCTATAGGAAGTTCCTTATGAAACACGCATGTTAAATGAGACTAACTAAATTATTCTTTTAAGTATGGAATTTATTTATTTTTCAACTCTCAATAATAATTGAAAATGTTTTGTTCTTACAACGAAACTTAAAAAAAAACCGTTTTCGTAAGAAAAAAAATAAAAATAACCGAAGTATATATTTTTTAGAAAGTCAAACACAAATAAAAGTCTAAATGAAAAATTGATGAAATATTTTAATTTCGTATCGCCATTAAACAGAAAAATAATTGCTTTTATACATAGGTAAAAATTAAACATTAAGGATTCAAGGAATTTTTGTGTTTAAATAAATTGGGGAATATGAAACAAAATTTTTAAATCCCGACATTTTTGGCCCCCTATTTTTAGCAGTTTTTCAGCTAGTATCTATTGAGTTTTTTCTTTCGAAAAGAGTAAAAAAGTGGACACACATGATGAAAATCAGTGAATAACATTCATAAAATAATTCCTCGTGTACGCTAATAATTAATTTTATTGAAAAAAATCTAAAGCAAATGAAATATTACATGTTCTTTTTTTCAATTAAAGAAAAGCAATATATATATCAAATGCATGTTCCTTTCATAGACTTTTGTTATTTTTATACGAAGTGTCAGCATAATTTCAAAGTATAAATATTAGTGTGTGTTGAGATTAATCCACAGAATTTTATAAAATTAGAATGAAAGGTTTTTTCTATTATTTTAAGAGAAAAATATTTAAATATTCGATGGGGAAATACATAGCTCGTAAACGACACATTGAAATTAGTATAACGTGTTGTAATTTTGAATAAAAAGTTATAAGAATACATATGTGGTTATAATCAATTATGTTGAGAAGTACATGACGTTAAGCGATGTCTTATATAAAATAAAATCAGTTCCGACGCACTAAAATAGTCATTAGTAAATATCTGCGTTGCACTTGAGCTGCGAAATTGCGATATTAGATGAAGTAATTTGGGTGATTGTAACCATGGGATGCGTAGAAGCAGTAGCTGGATAATTTAGCTCGTCAGTCTTTTGCCCTCACTCTGGCAGTCAGATCTGCTCTTCAATAATCAGAAAATTAAGAATGATTTGTTCAAAACTCATCACGCACGTTGAAATCTGAATAGGATTACGTATAAGTAAAGATATGTCATTTAATTTTAAAATACAATATTTCTGATAGCTTTATTGCATGATAATTATTTATCAGTGTTATTTTTCGGCTTTTGGTGAAATATTGCCCTATTAAGTATCAAAAACAAATTTTTCAAATATAACCCAGTTCTGCGATATCTCAAATATTTGGCTAGAAATCGCTAAACTTTAGTATTGTGGCAGTATTTTATATCTTCCAAACAAAATAAGTTGAGATGAAGTGCACCAAAAATATTTATTACTTAATAGACGTACAAGGAAGTCATGTGGCGTCCACATTAGGTTTTTTTCACTCTAGACCTAAGTGTAATTTAGGGAATGTTATAAGTAGTGACGTAAGCGGAAAATTAAGCTTTATGCCGCCAAATCTGTAAAAATTAATCTTTTATGTATAGGAATGAGTTCTAGGTGCTGGAGTAATATAATCCGTGGTCCAAATCTGGGTGAAGAGTAGTCTTTTGAACACTAATCAAATACAGTATACTGTTTCTAAGTGTGTGGAGCAAAATATGTTTTTTTCTCTGTTTACCAGGATTCAAGATATCTGAATGGACGAATTATAGTGAAGGATTTTATTAACATCATATCTGTAAAAGTGTCCACAGTGGCCCAATTGGTTGAAGCTCGGTTTTCATTAAAACACCGATAGTGAAGCGCCGACTTCAGTCAGCGCTTGGGAGGGTAACAACCTCTTTCGGCTGGACTGCTGTGGTACCGTGTACTCTAACGGAAGCAAATGCACCTAAAATATATTGCGTCTCTAACGTCCACCATCTCCAAACGATACATATGGAGGGGGGAGAAAATTCAGGTGCAGGTCTCTCATCTCGGATTGGTTGAAAATTGGGAGGCTGCTGCTTTTTTATACGGGGTGACGTTGGCCCATCTATTGAGTACCTTCATAATAAAGAGATAATAACTTACGGCCTTTCTAGTGGTCAATGCCTACACTGCAGGTGTCCGGCATTTAAAAAATAATCTTCAATGACGTTATAGCGTCGCGCCTCGTTTTAGAAAACTTTGAAAATTTAGTTTTCAGCCGCTGTCATATTTCAATTCTAAATTCACAATTTCAAAACCGAAAATCTGAAAATATATCAAGCACAACATCTGTTAGCATTTCATAAGAACTGCTTATTTGTTACATTAGTTTTAATATACAAACCTTTATAATTGCTTTGAATGGAACGAATTCGAATCATTGTTTAAAATAGAGTATTAAAAAAAAGCAAACTAAGCAGCAGCCTGAACTACAGACACAGACAAAACAGTCTGTATAATTAGCGTCATAGGCAAATATATTATTGAACTGCAATGCAATCTCCTTTTACTTATTTTTCGTAAAACGTGAAAGGTAATTTGCAGGAGGCATTCTTTCGTTAAAATAAACACAATTGTTCGTTATTCTAAGAATTCTGTAATTGTCTTTTTAAAACAAACAATCGTACTTCTCGAGAATGTAGCTGCTAGAAAATTAGTTAAAACAAAAAATACTAATTTCCCTTTAAGTGTACTGCAATTAATGTAAGTATTTCGGTGCAGTGTTACATTTCCTCTAATTTAATGTTGATGCTTCTATATCTTTTCTCTGCATTTATAAAGCAAAGCAAATGTTGCAGGCTTAAAACTGCTTTTCTATAGCTCTTTCAATGCGACAAGAAAGCGAATGCCTTTAAACAATCTTACCTTTTTAAGTGTATTATATTTATGATCAAAAGAAAAACTCTTTTCCATTAATCACAGTTTTGAGGTACTTCACAATGATGCAAAATAAAGTTTTTTGAACATGATGTAAATCATTTGGGGTGTATTTTGGATTTAATTCAGAAAAATTATTCTGAAATTTGGATAATTTTATACCTAGTAGGGTATGAAAAGAATTCAAGAAACTCATGAACATACTCACACAAATAAGAAATAAAAATAAAAATAAGATTTTTTTATTACAGTCATTATAAAAAAAACGATATTCAAGCTATTAATTTATTTTATTAAAATAATTAAAATATTCTAAATTTCATTTTTTGAAAAAGTTTTTAAAATTTTTACAGGACAGGATGAAAATCAATTTAAAATGATATAACTTCAATAGTCCATATTTATTTACAGGTATGATTGTATACGCTTTTCTTAATTTGTTTGAATATATTTTAGGTGTTCATTACTGCATTGGTTCCAAGTACGTGGTAGTCTTTTCATAGCCTTTTTTCACAACAGATTGCAAACGCTTTTGCGTTTTTGAAATTCTCGTCTTGCACTAAAGCTAATAATTTATGGTTTATTGATTAAAATCTAATTTTAAGACTATATTCTCACACCGATGACGAAACTGCGGACACGTTATCTAATACGAAACTTATTTCACTGATAGTGTGCTCATTTATTAATCTCCCCCCCCCCCCAAAAAAAAAAAAAAAAAAATTCTCCACCGTCTGCAGTTAATGGTAGGATGCATAATCTATCTGTCTTAAAATTTGGATAATCAGTTGAAGCTTGAAAAACGTGATTTGCAATTATACATAGCAAGCAACTTCGCACCTTCCTTTCGATGGTTTTATATCATCTTAAGGTACAACCATTGAAGTATTGTCTCATGCAATGTAATCGGAGAAACAGGATGGATATGGAAAGTTTGACCTTCCGAACGTCTGCAAATATTATCCTCACAATTCTCAAAGATTTTGTAGTTCAAGTAGTTTGACTCGGCCCACCCTAAAAATTAACCGTAAGTTCACTAGATATTTTCCTGGATATTTTACGAAAACTTTCCATGTTATCTGAATGCAAGGCATTTTCCGTGTACCAAGAATTGGCCTCGTTTTGTTGCCAATACATTGCTAGTGTCGACTTCTCAAACTATCTCACCAGTCGTAAAATAGCTTTTGAAGCACGCTTAATTTTATTCAATTGATTCGTAGAACAATATGAGTTGATTACAATGCACTTGTATACTAAGAAAAAATTTAAAATATAACGGTAGAGCTCTCCCTGTTCTATATTTGCCCTTGATGATGCAGTAAAATGTAGGAAGAGTTAAAACTCAGGGGATTTGATGTAAACAATGGATCGACTGGTGGAACAAATAAGCAATGGATCCTCTTCTGTTAAAGACAACTTTTAAACACTAAGCCATAACTACTATTGAAACAGATGTATTTTATTGTAATTTATTTTAAAGACTAATTTGTAAAAGCCTAAAACGGGAGACAACATTTTATTCTGATAATGAAACATTTCCAATGTTGATTATTAATAATTAATTGATATTTCGAAAACTTATAAAGAAGTGAATATAATTTGTTTTCATTAGAATATGAATCTGTAGTATTCTAAATCTTCGAAATTTGAATGAACAATTAGTTTATACAATGTAAGTTAATACATTTAAATTGAGGTTGACAAAAGGTATGTCACTTCTGAGCTTGGTTTTGTTTAGTTTTCTAATAAATATTGAAACAATTTCCATCCGGTAACGCAGTCTATTTTCCACCGAGAATAAAATTTGATACCTGGTTATAAACGAAGATTAAAAGATAGAATGGGAGTTTAAAAAATCACTTCATGTATTGAAATCTTCAAATTTAAGTGAAAATAGAAAAATAAGTAGATCACCGCTGAAAAAATAACTAAATTTTGGAGGAAGAAAAATAATAATATATATAGGCACAGTATTAATAAGCAGAAAATTTTAACGAACAGATAGTAATTGAGTAAAAAACAAATGGAGAAAACTATAATGAATTAATTAATTAGACTTAATTTAAAGAAACTGTTAAAAATAATAATTTTGTGTAATCGGAACATATGGCCGGCATCATACATCTTAAAGTTAATTTTTCCCAATCTGTTTAACAAAATTCGTTATTTCATAATGATTTAATTATTTACATCTGATATAGGTCATAATAGTAATAAATAATATGTTCGTAATGAAATATACAGACTATCAAAAGTGATCTATAAAGAGTCTAATGATATTTTATTGCAACAAAATTCTAATATTTTGTTAAAAGACTACATGAGAAAACAATAATTTAAGGTAATTTGCATTTCATTAAATTCGTTTGAATTTTTGAAAAGTCTCATTGAATAAAGAATGCCTGAATCTATGCTTCTAGCGGAATTTGATCCAAAAGCTTCAAGCTCGTATAGCTATCTAACTTAATCAAAAACTTCGCAAGCAAAATTCTGCAGAAATTTTGTAGCAGAATCCAGTTACATAATCAACTTTACTTTGTTTTCCGAGCTCTGTTTTAAAATTCTGTGTGTTCTAAAACTATATCAACTTCAGGCTAACTTACTTCCACTGAATATGCATCCACCATACTCTGTATTCAATCAATGTCGTTTCTGTTTGTTTTGTGCAAGCGAGCAAAATACGCAGACTAACTTTATCACAATTTAGAATTTAAAATTAAACTATGTTGCAGCACTGCTTTTTGAGTTGACAGGAATTCGGATGTATCCTATTTACACGGTCAATTTATAATTATTTCGATTGCAACAATAGGTTAATTAGCAACTGAGTATCGCATTATCTGACTCGATAAACTGCATTCCATAATTCAAAAGCAGCATGTGTTTTCTGTCATATTTAAAGTCATTTATACAAATTAAAACTAACCTGAAAGGTGAGTATAAAACAGGTTGCGAATTTAGCATATACGAATTGACTGTGAGAGGAAGTTTAAAAGAATAGCATATTTTAGTGGAATATAATAATACGTGTCACTGACAATCTGTACAAATGGTTAAATTAAAATGTATTTTACAGTTTTGTGCGTACAATTTCTGATACTGTAATGCTACTGTATATTAAAAGCTAGTGCTTTGAAATTGCGTTGAACTTCATGAACGCATTATAATTATAATCTAATACGATATACAACTACGTGGAATTTTTTTTTTTTTTTGAAAGTGTTCAATTATAAAATGTTTAATAAAACCATAAAATCATTTTTTATTGAAAGATGTAATACTTACATAAAGGGGGTATTTAAAAAAGACACTTCAGGGTACCATCTGTGCTCCGTCTTTCAATCAAATTTGGTGCGAATAAGTATCGACGCCGACACATAAGATATTTAAGAAAATTATTCTCTTTTGGCTGGAGGGGTTAAAAATCAAAACTTGATGTCAGTATTGAGGAGTCTGATTATTTTTGCACAGTTGGTCTACGTTTAACCGTTTGACGCGCAGTGTTCCCGCTCTGGGAACACCAAACTCTGACCTTTTGACTGTTGCCAATCACGAAGAATAGATTTGATTTCTATAAAAATAGTTGCGAGTGACATAGCTCCACGAGAATCCTTTACTTTTTAGCACGTCATTTCCCGTAAAAAATGGTCACGATTATTTTTAACAGCACTTACATCTGCTGAAAAATGGAAGAATGCGAGAACAGCTGGATAGATTGCCCAATGCTGAAAAAAAGGGCAGCCGTTGCCATCACTCGACTTAACTATCAGAAAGATGGCGGACGACCGAAACGTTCGTCGCGTGCTACAGATCTAGAGACCCCTTGTGTTGCCCCTTTTATATCAAGCTTCAAGTAGACGATTGTTTAAATGAAAAAAAATTAAACTATGTTATCTGGAAAATCTATTTAAAACGAACTTACTTCCTTTCTAAGACTGATGACTGTGACTTTAAATATGACGTCATTCTCACTTGAAAAAGCTAATTTTGTCACGCAAATGATTAATTTTTTTTTTTTACTCTCGGAAATAAAATGGAGCTGAAAATGGCAAAAAATAGCTTAAATAAGGTAACGGGTGGATTTTCAGATTTTCAAAGTAGCACAGATTTTTTTCTATATTTTTATGCATAATTCTGAAAAATTTCAAGCGGATCGTACAAACGGTGTAGATGTTAATTCTTTCTTTTTCGTGCTTAACTTTGTAATCGTTTGGGCGTAATGGTGCTAAAAGTTTTATACCTTGGATGAGTTGCCCGGAATCATTACAGAGTGAGTACGTGAGTCAGGGATCAGCGTGCAGCTCTCCCGTATATAGCAGGATGCAAGTATATCTATACACACGTATTTAGCGCTCGTAAGTGCTAAAAATGCTTGCATATATTTTTAGTATAAGATCTCCACACGAAAGCAAACAATACCCCCTAGTTACTTCAGCTGTAAAGCATTTTCCAATAGAAGTAACTTGTAGATTGCTAAAGTATTTAATCAATAATTTACTGGCAATATAACTTACAAAATTGCAAAAGTATAATCTCTGGATGACATATGCCTTTACCTCACAGCTTCTGCATCTTATAAGCACGTTGTTCTTATGATGAGAAGGGAAAATAATAATATAAGTCACACTGTTTTTTCCTCAGGCAATACGCTAGCCTAAGTAAACAATATAAAGGAATTAGTCTGGATACACAAGATAATTTTCATCCTCGCAAAAATCCGCCATCATCATCAATTTTCATTCATAAATACGGATATTCTTATGTTATGTACGCAATACTAAGTATTTTGATGTCCAAGAAGATATATTTCGACCTTATATGGAAAATATCCATCACTTTGGCCTTAATATCTTTAACCCTATTTTCTTAAAACAAATCTCTTGATGCTTTCTTCTGTTAACATTTTTACTCAGCAATAATAAGTAAATGATTTCACATTCAAAATTTATGTAAACTTGCTCTCGAACGACTATAATTGTCTCTCAGGTGTCTCATCTGTCATTTGATTTTAGATTTTAATAACTTATAACAGACATACGTTTGTTTTAAATTTCTCTGTAGTTTGCTACAAAAAATTGTGCTCATTCAGACCAAAAAGTTGAAGCATTTCTTTATGTATTTGTTTAATTAAAGCATCATGAATTGCCAACAAATTTAGTTAAATGAAAAAAGAAGAAAGCAAAAGTAGAAATATAGAAAATTCATACTGAAATGTACCTAAAAAGTTAGCTTTAAAATAAAGACCTCCAACTTAAGTATTTAAACTTGACTTTTTTAAAGCACTTTTTCTTTTCTTTGTTCTTTAAGTTGTTAAAACGTAAGAGGCATAACTAAAATATATTTAGATTGAACTAGTCTATATGCCCGCACTAACATAAAAACATTTTTATTTCAATAGTATATGAATGGTATATGTGATTGATTTTTATACTTGCGTTCAAATTATTTAATGTATTTAAGGGCGCATGAAAAAATACCTGTACATCACTATCCGTCAGAGGCAAATTTTTAAAGCTAATCTTCATGTCAATGTTCAATTTCAAATGCAGTGAGTAGTTAGTTTACAGTATTATGTTACATTGTACAAGCCATTATTATTTTTTTTTTCAGTTTTAATGTTCACAAAAGAATGTAGTATGCTAAGTAAAATCTTTTGAATTGTTTATACATGGTATTGAATGTCAAAAGGTTGCAATTTCTTTCATTTAAAGTGAGGTTCTTAATATTTAAGTACGTATTATGGCCGCAAATAGTTCCAAATTACTGCTCCAAATATTACTTACTCTTCCAAACTATTTTTAAGTGATTACTAATAATTACACTAACGAAAACAGTTTGTACTCCGCACTATTAGGTATTTCCCAGTCGTTTTTTGTGCAGTTTATTCATAACGGATTTAGACACTAAATGATGAGTGAAAAAAAAAGAAAAATGACTTGTACTAGAACTGATTTCTTAACCAATATGTCCAGGTGTCCAGCATAAGTTTCTTCTTCTATTTACCTTATTTTTACATTTTCTTTTGTAGATAAAATTTTCTTTTTCAAACGGTAACATCTACTACTAGTCAATCTTATATTAATCAGAACATATCTATTGTAAGGGTTAAGTCTAATTCAAGTTCCGGCAAAGACGCCGAAAGAAGTAACACTTTCAATGGTAGCTAGGCCATAATAAATAATTCATTCTGCAATTGAAGTTATGTCATAGTAAGGTAAAAACCCTGCAACGGTATTAATAGCGTTATTAACGAGGTGCCATGACTCCTCAAGCTTATTAACTCGAACTGCCGGTTTGACTCTCAGAGACAACGAGAAAATTGCATTGGTCAGATGTCATGGTAACCCTTGCATCTGACATGGTGAATACCATTTTCCTAGATAAGAATTGAAGCTATGATGAGTTAACCCATGGGTTTAATGGACTGAATGCACCGACGAAGTAATGAAATAGTCGGCTCTGGTATATAACTTCATCAGTTTATATTTCAACTGATACTGAAATTCGAGTATTTTTGCTTAATGTATAAGAAAGGAGAGTTTGTGTACCTTTTAGTACTTGTGATGAATTTCCTTTCAAACGTTTAGAGTTTACGATGAAGGAGCCATTCCAAGCTGAGCTTAACCTGAATCAGGATAGAAGAAACACGCTTGGCTACAAAGCTGTTTAAAATCTTGCTTTTGACTGACAAATAGCTTTCCCTTGTTATAGGTTCGGAGTAAAACAAATGCGTGGATATATAGCTCCAAAACCTGGATAAGGATTTGTTCTTGACAGAAAATAAGGGCACAGTCTTGATGACTCAATGTCTGTGGAACAAAACAGTTGACGATAATCGTATTGTAATTTCCTATCCTTCATGTCAGAGAAACGCTTCCAGTAAACCCAATTATCAAAATTCTTTCATACCGCCTAGCAACTACACAGCGAGTAAATAAGGGACAATAAAGTGAATTATATGTATATATATATATATATCAATTACTAATTTTAAAACTGCTGTTGTAATTGTAATGATATCAATTACTGGATTTCTAATTCATAATTAAGCTACGTATTTCCATAACAGTTGGGAAACTCGCAATAAATTGATTTTCAGCTAGAGTAAATAGATTACAAAAGGAAATATGGATTACTGGATCAGAGGTTAGTCTTACGCAAATATTTCACAGAGTGTGTCTCCAAGCTCTCTTGTACATGTTTCAGCAAGTTTATGCAGTGGTTAATGTAATGCAATAATGACTACGACAAACAAGTTTGTGCTCCTTGTGATCTGAATATTATTTAGGGTACATAAAAATTAAAGTGAACTTCCAAAGGGCATTAAATTTTAAAAAGAAAATAAATTAAATTTTAACATTTGATAGATTGACGGACAAAGTCATCTATTTTTAACGCTTAACTCAAGAATTTATTAAAATATTTATTTTTTAATATCGAAATAAAAAAAAATTAAAAATATATTCATACATATTTATTATGTATACCCAATGATTTAAAATAGGTATTAAAGCGATTATCTTTTAAACCGTAAGTGATAACGTGTGTGACCGTAAGTGAACCGTCGAAATACACTTTTAATTGAAAAAGTTCGTCAAATGAGGTGTAGCTTTCAGGTATGGCGATCTTCTATCTAGTGTCTGTGCACTGTGCACATATTCAAATACAAAATTTAATTTTTATACGTTCCTTCCTTTCCTATCACTTAGAAAAATGTTGCTCTAAGAAAATTAAATCAAAAAATAATATTTTTTTAAGTTAAAAACGATGATTTACACCACTTTACTTGCTTGATGTGCTGTCATCCGTTTTCAGGCGAAAAAAATCTTAACTTTTGGAGACCAACTTTGAATAGATAAATTACGATCCTTTTGTTGAAAAAGGACAGTTGAATGCATTCAAACGCTTGAAATTACAATTTTACCTGAACTGAGAGATACTACGTCATGAAATTTTTGGTAATTTATTCTTTTAAGGGTGTCATCCACTAATTATATCAAGTTTCTGAAGAAGGAATTTCAAAGCGCTACAGAGAACGACAAAGTAATAGTGTGGGTTAAATTTCACTAGAAACTACTCCAACATGCATGTATAGGAAAGTTCTCGCTAAAATAAGATTTCGAGGAGTGAAATGTAACTGTCGGATGGCCATCAACATAAATTAATGTGAGATGAAAAATAATTTTATTTTTCTCACTTTTGAAACATACCCTTAGTATTTGGCAACAAATGCTAAAACTTTTAACTTGAGATTTGTTGGTAACTGTTTCACACAGATAAAATGGAAACCTTCTTAGACAAAGAGCAACATTTTTCCAAATGTAAGTGATAGGAAAGCATAGGATAGGAGGAGCCGTATAAAAATTAAATTTCGTATTTTAATATGTATGTAGCCCTAGTAAAAAAATTGCCATATTTGAAAACTTCTCTTTATTTGACAAACTTTTCTAATGAAAAGTATGTTTCGATCACTTCCGGTTTAAAAGGTAATAGCTTTAGCATCTGTTTTGAATCAACCGTTATAAAAGAGAGTCTTTAAATGTACATTTCTTAGTCAAACTAGAAAAAAAATACTGGACCGATTAAAATGTATTTTTTGCCAAGCGATCCCTATTGTCAGGAAAAGGTTTAAAGCTATTGAAATCGGAAATTTGTCTAATAAGAACATGACATGAATAAGTTGAAAGGTATTATTTATTACATACATATGATATAAAATGTTAAAATGCGTGTTTCTACCCTGGACTAAAAAAAATTTTTCCTAGACTAAAAAAATTCACAAAAATTATTACTTTTTTTTTTTTTTTTTTTTTTTTTTTGCTTTTTTTTGCAAAATGATCACCGTTGTCCGCAGAAGGTTGAAAGCTATTGAAATCCAAAATCTGAACAATAGAAAAAGGTTTGGGTCTAAGACGGTCTTTCCACATCCTCGATTAATGTCTATTCTGCCACAGAGTGCAATAATGCTGTTTGTTTTCCTTACAACCATGAGAAAATAAACTGTTATTGTGTGTATGTGCGTGCGCACGTGAACCAATGCAAAATGTATGTAGTGGTGAGATTTGGGTAGCTCTAATCAAAGGCACTTAAACAGGGGTGTAGCCCAGGGGAGAGGGGTTAGGGGGGGGTCATAACCCCCACATGAGGAATTTTTTGCTATCCAAAATGTATATTCTTCACCACATTGTCACACCCACGTATACATATATATGAGTTGTAGTAGTCGTAACCCCCCATGAAAAATTTCTAGATACGCCCCTGCACTTAAACTTACCCGCGAAACTAGTAATTTTTGTTAGGACAGAAATTAGGACTTAATACGTGGATAATAACACTTTAGACGCATTTAAAAATACTTCAGAGTAATGTTTTCTTTACCGTTCTTAAATTTATTAAAATAATTCTTTGAAACTTTGAGCAGCAACGAAGTCGCATCAATTGCTTTTGAAGGCAAAATACTTCCCATACACTAGCAATAATATTTTATGCCAGAGTAATGAAGAAATACTCCGGGAATTAAATTGGAATACTTAGACTTTACTTATACCTTATGAATACGTCCCAAATGCTTTGCATAATTATTGCTTTATAATTTGTTCAACATAGTCATTTAGATACTCAAGGGGTAGTTTTGAGAACCATAAAGAATAAATGAATATTTTAGAGGGGAATCATAGCGGCATGTATAGCATGAACACAAGTGATAAAAGCCAGAAGCAATTTATCTTTTCAAAGCTATAACATAAATATGCGCATACTGATATTTCCTCTTCATTAAATAATTCAATAAAGAGAAATTCGAAATCTCTCGAGATAATTAAAAGCAGTTCCATTTCTGTTGGAAAGTTTCTAGAGAGGTTACTTAAGCGAGTACCTATTTTCAAAATCTAAATTCACTTTCTTTGTGTCTATATATTTTTAATTAGGCTTGGATTGTTTATAGTTTTGCTCAGTATTTTGATTATTGTATTCCCTCTCGTTGTATTACATCGCATTCTTGACAGCAGTACTTGTTGTTTAGAGGATAAAAATGTAGACAGATCCTTTCTTTAAGTATTTTAATATGAATTAAATTCTATTCATTTACTTTTATGTGAATCATATCTTTCTATCTATATATATTGGAGTTGTAAATAAAGTAAGGTCAACGTAGTTCTCAGAAAGGCACAGAAAATGGGGTATACGCATACAGAGTATTGAAGCTGTGTGGTGGCGTTGTTTTCAAGACTTTAGACACGGTAGTTCAATGGGTGGACACAATTATCTGGTTAAATGTATGGCTTTTGAGAAACTTCAAACTAAAACAGTATTAAATTCAAGTAACTGGGTAATAGTACTGGACTGAATTGGTTAAGAAAAATTTCGACTTTCATTTACCAGCAGTATATTGCGCTTTGAAGTGATTAAAGATAGTTAAAATAGCTAATTTTAACACTCTGAGTTTAGCCCAACAAAAATACCATGACTGAAGCAGCACAGAAAGGTGATACGTCACGTGACGTATGTGAAACGTCTCGGAAAATGCTTTACACGTCATGTGACCAATGAGAATGTATTTTGCATGTGACCAGGAGTGGTCCTCGTAAGGCCTACTCCTGGCTACGGGCCTGACTGTTTATGATTTGTAGAGTGTACAGAACAGTGGAGACAGTTAGAAGGAGTAGTTGCTGTGCAAAGGGTACACTGTCAATTTCACCGGTCTAATGCATGTTTGCAAATGATGATCTGCGCTAGTGGATTAAAATACAGATTGCTTGTGGTAAAAATGCATTTGATTACGCGAAGACTGCGAAGAGAATCCTTTGCCATACGCATCTGTGTTCCGAGCAGTTGGGCTCTCCACCCCTCTCATCATCAACCAATGCCTTGCCATTGGTATCTTGTGCCTTCCCAACATTTAGCAAACTGTACTAAACTTTTGATGCTAATGATTTTAATTATGGAAATTAAGACACTTGTACATCTAAGTTCATTATATACAGGGTGGTTATAATTAAAGTTCCCCTTTAAAACGATCAGAAAAGGAAAACTACTCTACCAAATGTTATCAAACTTGGTAATTGTGTAAAGGCGGTCATGGGAATTTACTACCCGAGGAAAAAGAGTTCAAGAGTTTACCACCAGGGGGGGAAATGGCGCTCTATGCAGTATTAGTAAGCGAAATAAGGCATGAATACATTTAAAAATGTTCATAATTGTGTACAATGTGGCGTCCACCACTGTCCGAAAGCAATTTGAATCGTATTAAAGCATTCTCAGCAACAGCTCCTAGTATATCATGAGGAATGTTACGGACATTTCAGTGCATCGAACACCAAATTGTTTAGATTGTCACCATAAACAGTGCTTTTGAGGTGACCCCGCACCCAGTTGCGTTTTAGAAATGATTGCAAACATTTTAAACCATTGTCTTCATGTCTTATTTCGTTTACCAGTATTGCATACAGTGCCATTTCGCCCTGGTGGTCAGTTTTTAACTTCATTTTTTCGCAGATAATATATTCTCATGTCCACCTTTACACGATTACCAAGTTTGAAAACATTAGGTCCTGTACTTTTTCTTTTATGACCGTTTCAAAGTGGAGCTTTAATTATAACCACCCTGAATAAATATATATTTTTAATTTATGATGTAACCATCATATGTATATCAAAATTATTTTCATACACTTGATCTGTTTGTGCTGTATATAAATGCCTAGGTATCGAAGGGGTCGAAATTTTGCAGAAATTTGTAGAAAGATATGCAGTCATTCATAAATTTTTAACGACTTTTTCAAATTTTCAACTTTGAAAGCGACATTGACTCCGTTAAACCTTACAATGAAGAAATTCAGTCAGACAATTAAAAGAGATAACTGAAAATAATGGAAAATATGCTATTTTGAAAAATCAGGGGAAAAAAAAAATTTTATCTAGTGAAAAAATTCGGAAATCTAGTCACTCCCAGATTTTTAGGCGATTTTAAATTTTAAACATCGTGTGTAAAAAGTTAGTAGTATCGCCAACATCGTCAGAAAAAACAAAAAAAAGAATGTAATGCTCTCATCTCATTTCCTACAACCAATCAACTATATTGGCACAAGCTTTTTCTTTACTTACTAAAACAATTTTGAGACTGATGTTCCATTATTAGCTGTAACTCATGTTTATTTAGCCTGCCATTACTAAAAGATTAAACATTCACTAAACTGTAGGTATATATTTTATAGAAATTGCATAATAACACCAATCAAATATACAGCTAAAATAAGATTTGCAACCATTTTACTGGTTGTGACACACATTTTATAACGATGAGCCTTAAATAAAAATTAATTAACATACGGAAGCTTAGTCTTCCATAAGCAAATAATTATACATAATCATTTTATGTTATTAAATTATACCTTTCATCCACTTTATCAATTCAAAATTTTGTGTGGGTTTGTCTATTTTCCCCGCATATCATTGCTTTAAATGGTAAATCTCATATTCTTAGCGAATTAATTCCCTCACAATAAAATCAGTCGTCTCATAATATCAGCTGCATTCTATCACCAGCCGTCAAAAATCAGCAGAAAAAGCACTACAACTTCGACTTCACAAGCACAAAATAAATGAGGCAGAAGGAAATCCTCGTAATTCAAGCCTTTCCTTTGTTATCTCTGTGACTATTTGCCCTAATACATTCTGACGATTGTGTGGTTACCATCTCAGGGATATTGTTTTTTCTGACACAGCTCATTTGCGGAAAGGATTTGTGAGGCGATGGGAACTCTACATCAGTCTAATTGAAACTTCCTAAGCTCTTTACGTCTTTTGGTGTACAATCTGATATGATTTACAAGTCTGGGAATAAAACGGGGTAATATAGGTTGTTCAACACGGGTATTAAAAGATGTTTTAAAAACGAATCAAGAAATTCTGTAAATTTTAAAAAATAATGTAGGGGAAGGTGGCCCAAAATGATTCCCTTTAGGGGAAAACTTGCATAAAATAACATTGTTAAATAAAACTTTCGCCCTTTGCCACAATATTTTACACTATATTTTGCATCATAAAAATACTTTAATACTATTTTAAACCCAAATTGAGTAACAAAAAAAAAATAAATAAAAAGAAAATAAAAAGAAAAAAATGAAAAACAGTCCAAAGTTTGAAAAAGAGTCCAAATGATCATTTTACCCTCACCCAAGGGCAAAATGATCCTTCATTTGAAAGTATTTGTAAATTGTCTTTTATCGGTAAAATAAAAGTTGTAAAAGTAATTATGACGATACGTAATGAAATAAAATAAGTTTTACAATCATATAGTATGCAGAATTTATTTTATGAAAAATTTAAAATAAAAAAGTGTCACAAACAATAAAATGGAATAGTTCAAAATTATAAATCAAAAGTGATGGCCTACGATTAACGGAGAAATAAATTAATATAATGTAATGGAGAGTCACACATTTTGAGAACGTCTGAAAGTCTACCATGATGACTAGGACCCGGTGCTGGAGTTTCTTCGGTCGATAGATCATTTTACCCGGAAGTATGGCTGCCCACTTTAGGTCATACTACTAGAACAGGCCGAGAAGCGTAAAGAATTAAACAAGCATAATTCACACTTAAAAACGTACTCTATTGAGTAAACGAAGTTATATTTGTACATTATTCAAGACTGTATTTCTAAATAAATTGGAAGTTAGTGCTTACATTGTAGGAGATATGACCCAGAGTTTTGAATAATTCTACTGAGACAGGTAATACACTGATTGCTTAAATATTGCTATTGCTTCTTCTTGACTATGCACAACAAGTTTATGTGTTACCTAGATGATAGCACTGCCTGTCATGAAGAAAACAAATGTGGATCGTATTGCCCGCTAGGATCATTTTGGGCCCCTTCCCTTACCTTGCTTATATTAAACAATTATTTTTCAGGATTTCCCATTTATATAATAACACATTAAAGCAACCAGTGTAAAAGAAAAGAAATTAAATCACTTAATAGATTTTGTCAACAGATTGCCAGCTAATGATACATGTTCGCAGTCTTTCTCTTTTTTCTCTGATTTTTTTAAAATGACTATTAAAAATGCATTTTTATACTCATACTTTTTCTAAAAACTATTTGTCTCTAAAAATGTTAGAAGTGTAAAAAATCCTTTTAAGCAAAAATAGAAAAATCCCGTCGTTGAAACTACGGTTAGAATTGGAGCAAACTGATATTTTACAATATGCATAAAATTTAGCGTAACGATTGAAGTAGGTTTACCACCTTCTTTATACGTAGCTGTCCCGTTGACACAACGTGCATATTTTTTTACGAATAATTATTAATACAAATCTTAATTACTATTGTCTAAATTTAAACTAATAATCTATTCCAAATTTAATTTAAAAGTTTTTAACAGTAACAGTTTAAAGCTTTCATTTTTCCTTTAGCCTTTTCTTCTGCAGCGCAATAACGTACTTCTAAATCATTTCGCTCTTATCAGCTGCTTAAATTAAAAAAAAAAAACAGTTGACGCCAGTTTTTCGCATGCTTAAAGAATAATAATAATAATAACTCCCCTTCGCTCGCATGCATATATGTCTTTGCTCTAGCTGAAGAAGATGTGTTTGCGGTTTTTCTCTGCTGCGCAAGAAGCATATTGCGGCGTATCGTAAAACACCTGCTAATCCCTCGATTGTTCGAGAAAGATCGAGGCTTCCCTTTTTCTATAGGAATATGTTTAACAGTCATTTTTTTGGCAGTTAGTTAGGCAGTTGCTTTCGGTGGGGCAAGCCACTCACTCCACGTGAGGAGTCTTTGCTCGCCGACACGCAATGGCATCAACGCTGTAATTTTTTATGAAGATGCTTCCCCAAGTCATCATATTTCTATATGTGCAATTTTTAAAGTTTTTAAAGTGCATTTTTTAAAGTTAAAGTAAAGGTTTTTTTAAAGTCAAGTAAAGTTTTAAAAGGTAAAAAAAAAAAATAGTCAAATGAATCTGAATTTCTGAACAAATAAATAATTCACGTCTAAAAAGGAGATATGTGATCTCATCATTGTGTTGCGTGCTTCAGTGTTCCTTTCGTCACTGTAGGAGAGTCGACGAGCGAAAAGATGGACGTCTCTCACCACACAGTAGTATGGGTCAAAATTTTGTTGGCCCACTCCTTCAAGTGTGTGGATCTTCATTTTGTTGTACTTCATGACCAGTTAGGATACATTCATTCCCTTGAAATCGGATTTAGTTTGCTCGTATTCGAAGTGAAATAATTACGATGCCGATTTAACAAAAATCTTTTTAACTACGCTGCATTCGCAGGTAAATCTTAATGCGCTCTACGGAGTTCGATGCCTTTTTTTGACTCGACACAACGCAGTGTTGGCTCTCTTCAAATTTCTCCATAATAAGTGACAACAATTTATACCAACCTACCTTCATGTAATTACGATCACCACTTTCCTTACCACCTGTACTTCTACAGTACAGTTGCCAGAATCCTTTTTCAATGGTTTCAGGTTTGAGAATGTTACTGACAAATGTGGGTTAGTGGATATTTCCAGGGTAGAATTCTTTTGAACATTTCCAATGAAGAAAAAAAAATGATTTCAATAATTTCCATATGCGGTAAAAAATTGATTATTTTATCTGATAAGCTAATTTCATTTAAGACCATATGCAGTGAAACTTCTATGAGCGACCACCTTTATTAAGCGACCACATCCTCCAATTTTTCAAATCACCGAATTTTTACCCTATCTACTTAATGTTAAAATCTAGAGGACATTATAACTCGTCTCTTGAATGAGGTCTCTCCAACCTCTGTGGTCTCTTCTAGAGACCACAGAACCCTCTATAAGCTACCTTGGATGCTTCCTCGGTCCTGCTTCCTCGGATAAAGTCCCTTTTGTCACAGCTCTTATAAATCTATTTACTTTAGACACTTAAGTATAAAGAGAAAGTACTCTCGAAAAGAGAAAAAAAAAACGGAAAAATTCAAAATTTCTAAACATTTTATTAAAATTAAATTTAAAAAATATGTTTGTATAATTACTTATATATCAGTAAACTATTTGATAACAAACAACACAAACAATATTTTTTAGTGTTTTATTCTTGGCTATCGTATGCTTATACTTCTTTGAGCGACCGCCTCTCCTAACGATCGATATTTCGCGGAACAATGATCGCTCCCTAGAAGTTTCACTGTATATACAGAGAGACACACATAAATCTTACTATTTCTTCTAAGAATGTTTTAAGAGCACTGAATGCTTTATGTAATGCTTTGCATACTCTAAAGCTGAGAGTTATTATGAGTCGCCTATATCATAAGATGCAAGTACAACATTACGTAGAGACATGTTCAAAGACACTATATCCATATCACTTACACTCGGTAGAAGTTTCATAAGTTTTAAGAATTGAAAAACTATTAAGAAGCTCCCAATAAAATAAAGGAATTTTCGTGTCTCTCTACAGTATGCCCACAGTACCGTGCGTATTAATTGAATCAGACACATATTTGGTAAGAAAAAAAGTTTATTAGGTATTTTAATACATGTCCGTCATAATCAATATTGAATTCGCCTTCCTTCGCTTACAAAACTAATTTTACACGTTGTGGCTTAGATTCCACCAGGCTTTACAGTTTTCAACAATTTCTTCAGCCCTATACGATACTTGAACAAGTGAAGAAATTTCTCGTGCCGCAATCCATTTTTGTGAGTCTTGGAAGGTAGCCAGTAGATTCTCTGTTGGACTTACAAAGCCTTAGGCGGATCCATTGCGATTTTACCGCCCTGCTTGTGCACTCCGAAAGAGGATTACGGACAATTCCTCGTTTCCTCATTGGTTAGAATCGACCGTTAGATGACGTATCTAAGTGCTGGAACCAAAAAGCGAGCATCCGTAGGCCTCTTTAGGTGACTCATCGGAGTGCACAAGCAGGCCCGGTAGAATCACGATGGTCAACCTAAAGTCAAGGGTTGACTGTACTACTACTGCTAGGTTGACACTAAAGTCAACCTAAAACAATCACTACGTTCTTCACAAAGTATTCCTTCACTTTTTTAAAACTATGAGAAGGAGCCAAATCTTGCTAATATGTCCCTTTTTTTGAGAGTAAACATCTTGTTTGACTCTGAATTTAATTTTCGTGTCATTACCTCCCCGTTCTGGTCGCTTTTCATCATGTCTTCAACAGGGAAGAATGGCTCTACCCTTTCATATGAAAAACATCCCTAAAGCATTTTCTGTTCGGGGTGTTTACCAAACTTTGGAAAATCCGAAAATGGCGATTCATTCAATAAATGCACACGTTGCATTTATTATGTACTGTAAATGTACTTTAAAACTGCGCTTAAAAACTAAAACGTGATGCAGTCACGGTTTATTTTAAATATTTCAAAATATAGTGTAAATCATAGGGTGGAGAGGGGGGAGTGAAGACCTTCGGGGGAATTATACAATATATCATCAGTTCGATGTCAACACAACTTTACGATGCTCTTAGAGTTAAAACTTAAAAAATTAAAAATTACATACTTATGATTATTAAACTAAATCATTCGTTTCTTCATCAATGGACTTAATGAAGAATATTTTATTACAATGTGTAGAAATGTATTTACAATAATTTTACTATCAGAAATGTTTTTTAATCTTCTTTTTAAAATTGTTAAAAGTTGTATGTTATGCCTAGTAATAACAAGCTGCATCATAACACTAACTTGAAGGATTCAAAAAGCAATTTCTAAGTAACAAAAAAAAAGTTAGCCATTGTGAAAATATAATTTTTGTTCTTGATTAATATGTATGAAGGAGAACTTAAGATTGTAACTTACTAAGTACCAAGTATGAAATGCATAGATGCATGACAAGCACAATAATCACTTCTAGTTTTTAAATAGATATTAAATATCAAATATATAAAATACCTGAAAAAGTGCATATTTTTATGTTCTTTTGAAAAGTAATTTTGCAAAATTATTTCTTGCTTTTTATGACATCAACGAATGCTTAAAAAAGAGAAATCAGGAATCGTCAGCGGAACCGTTTTGATTTATGATACCTTCAGCCATATAGCGATCATAGGTTCCTACACAATGCGGACAGATGCGATAGCAAATCAAAGCCAGAACTTCTGTGACTTCTAGTGACAATAATAACAGCGAACCGCAATTTATATCGATATGACTTCCTTATTATGGCGTTAATAAATAATAGCGAGCAAAATCATAAAAAATTACTTGATGCTAGAATACAGTGGTAAGGTAAAAGAAATTTCCGGAATCTCTGTGTAATGCTGGGATTGTATTTGACCACGAGATTTTTCTTTATTGTATACGTCTGGCCGTCATGGGTGCAATAGCTCAACGATTTATTGTTGAACATGAAGATTATTTTGGTTGCGAGATGTAAAAATACATTTATATGGAGCTATAGTTTATAATCATGAGTGTTTGAATATGATTAAAATGGTTGATAAATCTTTTAATTCGAAATAGCGGGATTTTATGTTCTTGGAGCTTAAATTTCTATAGGGTTGTTACTAATATGTAAATCCGTACTAATTAGACATGCAAAGAAATTAATATCATACTTCTAAAACTCTATTCAGATATGTATTTTACTTAATATTAATTATATATATGCCTATATTTTTACTGCTTGTTTTATTGCAATCTTTTAAGACAGACGTTCAAAAAATATATATATAAAAAGTTTTAATAAAAATTAATACTTAATAGATATTATACCTTAATTTAAAATGGTTATAAGTGTAAAATATTTTAAATCGCTTTACCATATCGATTCCTCTTGAAATAAATAATTTAAAATGTGCCTACTTTTTGTTTTACTTTAAATATTTTTAAAAATATTTTATTGAGTCGTCTTTAGATGAATTAATAATTTTATTTCAGTGCTCATTCTGAAAAATTCTCCCTTTACATCGAAACATTTAAATTCTTATGCATTCTAATTGAAAAGAATCATACTTTCTTTTAATTGATATTTCATTTAATCGTTTAAATTCCTATGCTGTTCGTTTTTTTTTTTTTCTCTGCAAAATATATATGCTCTATTTTCAATGATCATGACAATTCACCACCGAGTTTTATTTAGGAAAAGAATACATCTGCTGTATTTGTAAGATTTGCTCTTTCAAATATTCGCTAGGCTATAACTCTGTGGATGAACTAGAAACCAAAACTTATGTGCTCTGTAATAGACTCATTTTCAGTCTTAGAGCAACTGGAATTCAAACAAGCGAATTTTTCAGACCATAAACAGATTCAAACGAACCTACAGGGCTGGTTGCGCGGTTTATTGCAAAATGATCCCTGTTGTCCGGAGAAGATTTAAAGCTTCTGAAAACATATCTGATGAGCAGAAAGAAAGTTAAGAACAAAACTGCTATTTTTGCATTCATGCTAAAACTGTTATCTTGAGGCACGGAGCGATACTGCTGTTTTATCTTGCAACTTTGTCGGCGGAAAATGAAGGCATTTTGAATCTTTGGTCGATGAGAGGTATATCTATTTGTATAAACGATAACGCTCAAATTAATGTTTATCCTGCAGACTAAAGAATTACAGGATTGATTTAAAGAACTTCTGCAAGACAAAATCAAACGGTACTCCACATTGTGATGAAGATCATACATTTAATATTAACTATCATATGTTTGCAGTTTTTCTCCTAAAATTGTAATTTATATTTTGTTTCTTTAAATTTTAATCTGTTTAAATCAACCATTTTAACTTTTACTTCTGTTTTCACTTTTCCTTACTTCGGTTTTCAAAATTTGTATTTCGCTTTTCCCCGCATGTATCCTTTTACTGAATATTCGTTTCAGACTGTGAAGCACCTCTTGGACTAGTTTCTGTTAAGAAATAGTTTCTCTCGAGTTGGTTGCCTATCATAATATGTTTTTCCATTATCTTTTATCATCTGCAGTTGACCATTATTTTGTCATGCTTTATTTCAATTATTTTTGATGCTATGCACCGGCTTTCAAAATTATCTACCCGCTGTTTGTTTACTTTAATTTCTTGGTCTAAATTTATTGTAATTCTGCACTTGGAGTTGGTTATCTGGGCCAAGTGTATGTTCTCGCCACTATCATACCCGTTGGCATCTGAATTTCTCGCTCTCTTCACTGCTATTCAACTGATTAAGTAATACTTATATTATCACGCTGGCCCCCCCCCCAGACCGCAACATTTAATTGTTTATATTAAGCTGTTTCTTCAATAAATAAAGTTTTGCAGCGTGGAATGTCTATCTGATTTTATGTTTGGCAACTAAGTGTTTCGATAGAGATCTTGCAATGAGACCGCTAAATTAAATACGAATTTAAAAATAGAAGTAGATTCTTCATCATACACATCATGTAACAGTATTTTACCGACGCAATGCTAGAGATTAAACCTAAAAGACAGAGTTTTATTGTATAGAAGTAACACATTTTGAAAGTGAAAGATTTGTTTTGAAATAACTTTTTACGCTGCTTTCTTTTGATTCAAAATAACGCTGATTTTCGTAGATTTTTGTTCATTATTTTACAGTTATGTATCATCGCATCATTATTATATATAAAAATTTCTCATTTTTTTAGATTACGGAACGATGGAATTTGTTTTAATCATAAGTTATGAAATACATTTGATTCTTTAACTGTGTAAAACATCTACGCAGCTATTTTCTATTTTTTAAAATATATAATTTTATTTGAAAAGCTAAAATAACAGGATCCCCTTACGAGGCTTAGGAGATACGAAAATTGGTTGAATTTCATTTCTGAATGAATTTGCGATTTGGCACAAAGTTTCGTCAAATTAACTTGAGACTAGCTAATAAATAATTGAGGTAATTTTGAATTTTGAGACGGAGAATATCTAAAAGTTTAAATCAAAATGTAAGTTCAAATTGCTAAATCATGCAAAGCATAGCAAACAGAGAAAATTAATCACAAAACTTGATTACTCGCAATATGATACAAAATGCTTTAACCGTAAATTTTTAACTAGTTTTCATTTAAAACAAACTGCTTTGTTTGAAATTTATTTATTCTATTAACATAAAACTACTCTCATGGGACGTAATATCGAATAGAAACCAGCTATTAGATTAAGCTTCCCATCAAGGAGAAACAATAAACTTTCGGCTGTGAGATGGTGACAAGGGATAATAATATCTCCTAACTTATTGCAGATGCTATTCTAATATGAAATAAATGAGGCAAAAAAAAAAAAAACATTTATGCAGCGAATGTGTTTCTTTCTTATTGGATGAAATATTTACGCTCATTTATTATTACGAATATCAGTCTATTCTCCTTAATGACAAATTTCCTTGATAGGAATGTACTTGCTTGCACGTTAGAGAACCTTTTTTTCCATAAGTTATCTAATGAGATACAGTTATTTTACTAGTACCGAATATATGTTGTAATTGATTTATGCACTTAGGAAATTCCTTTAAAATAAAAAACTTAGTTTTTTTGATTTTTTAAAAATCCGACACGGACATATTAGCTGTAACTTGAATTACGCAGTTTAGATAAAATTATAAGACATTTTTTACTACTCTGGATTCTTTTTGGTAGGGCTGAAAATTTTTTATTGAACTGGATTAAATGGTAGGGCTGAAAATAGGGCGGAATGATGGGAGGGCTGAATAATGGTAGGGCTTAATAATGGTAGGGCGGAATGGTAGGGCTGAAAAATATAATAATGGTAGGGTTGAATATTAACTTGAAAAATTTTATAATGAATTATTTAATCCTTCCACTATAATTTATTTTCTTAGAAAAAAATGAAATAAGTACTTTAATGCATCAATTACAATACAATTATCTATAAAATGCTGAAGAAAGGTACTTATCAGCTGGGGTGGGTGAGTTGAACAAATATGTCCCGTTAGTATTTTTCATGGGGCACATATGTCCCAGTGGTACTGAAACAATGATTGGAATAGAGGAAATCATACCACGGAGAGATGCAATTATATTAATACAAAGCATATTTATCCCATGGGGTAATTTGAAACTGCCTGCGGGATATATACGTTCCGGTGGCAGCAAAAGTGTTAAATTATGGATTTTTTTAATAATTATTATTGATGTACGGTTTACTATAAATATTTACCGCTTTCGTATCTGATTGATTAAATTATTTTTGAACTAAATAATTTTTTGATAATAGCGATTAATTTGTAATTAAAAATTAAATAAAAACTCCTGATTATTAAATTTTCAAGGAATATTGAATTTTTCTTCCACAAATCATTACATTCATCCAGTGCTATACTAAAAGTAATCTTAGTGTCCTTAATTGTGGACGCAGGGTCTAAAAAAAGTTTTAACAACAACAACAACAAAAAGATGACGTAA
Source organism: Cheiracanthium punctorium (assembly GCA_038373885.1). Lineage (NCBI taxonomy): Eukaryota > Metazoa > Arthropoda > Arachnida > Araneae > Cheiracanthiidae > Cheiracanthium > Cheiracanthium punctorium. Next base: position 712,773 of record JAWZYV010013108.1, read on the forward strand.
ATAATTTATAAATATGAAACTGTTATACACATAAATAGAAATTTTTTTAATTCAATAATAAAACTTAAAAAATTTTTTAGTTAATTTTAGGTGTAAGGAACATTTATGGAGCAAAAAAAAAATAGTTTTTTAAATTACGTCATTCCACTAGGTAGACCGTTCCTTATGAAACTCAACTACACTGAGAATAAAATCTTTAAGGCCAGTAAAAAATACAGTAAATTTTGAATAAGTATAAATAATTGAGTTAGTGTTATAATTCATAATATGTACGCGTGATACTGGAAAAAATATAATAGATAAATTTCCAAACAAGCTAATATTAAAAATGCTGGAACAATGAAAATGAAATATATCCGTCTTTTCTTGCATAAAAAATGAATAATAATTATAATACTAATGATATTACTAATAATTATAACAATAACGAGATTAATAACTGTCAAAAGCGAAAAGAAGTATCAATTTAAAAAAATGATTTAGTGCTGTTTAGAGAGAAAACTCTTATTTCTTTGTATATTTGCATGCAGTTTTTGTAGCCATTTACAATGATGATAAAAGCAAAGACTAACTAATTGTAAAGAATATACATTCATGTTACGCTCACTAGTAAGTGCATTTGCTTTCAAATCAATTGGACATTCATAAACTGTGTTGAATATATTTTTTATTAGAAAATAATTACATAAAAATAAAAGCCGTAACATAAATCTTGTCATCGCGATAGAGAAAAAAGTTATCAGGTTAACATCAAGTGAAACGGAACTGAATACTAACGGAACATTTCAATTTTATGCATGGTATTTTTTTATATCAAAATGTCCAAAAACTTAAAGTAAATGCATATATTGTACATACATTTACTTTTATACAATATTTTTAAATTAAAAAATAGGTCCTTTTATGACCGTTTTCTTGAAAAAATGCGACTGTTAAGGGGCTAAAGGGGAAGCAAGTACAAAAGCATATAGCCTATCGATAAGAACAAGTATAGGTCATAATCCAAACAATCAATCATATTGTCAAAGCTTTAGCCAAAGTTGTCGGCTGCTATGCACATGTTTCATCTGTGCTATGGTACTTGAGTTACTGTAATCAAATCCACACTAAAACACAAAGTCTTGGATATGCCGATGCACTTCCAGACGTTGCTATTAAATGCTCTAGTGAAGAGCGAAAGTGAGAGGGAAATATAATCAAAGACATCTGCTAGAAATAACAATTTTTTTTCTGTTTTCTCTATTTAATTAAAAGATTATTCGAGAAAAGACCGACAAATTTTATTTTGAATGGATATCAACATTAAGAAGATAATCTATATAAATAAAATTAGACTTTTGTCTGTAAATTTCTTGGAATTCAAAAATTTTGCGATTTCTATCCGTTTCAAGCACGCGGGAATCCGATACGACCCTCAAAAAAAGTTGTCTGTCTGTCATTCTGTCGTTCTGTCATTCTGTCCGTGACGCTTTTTTTGATTAAGCATCACGTAAAAACGACTGAAGCGAATGATATGAAGTTGGGTGTCATGATAGGTGCTGACACAACTTAAAACATAGGCGTCGAATTTAAAAAAAAAATCTTGATTAGATTTTGAAATTTTGCGAAAATCATTTCAAACTTCGTAAATTTGTGTTCTCACATCACGTAATAACTGCAAAGGTGAAAAAATGATATTTGGTGAAATGATAGGTGGTCACTCACCTTAAACTATAAGCATCTAATTTTTAAAAAATCGATCAGATTTCGAGATTTTGCGAAAATCGTTTAAAACTGGCTGAATCTTTGTTCACGCATTACGTAATAACGACTAAAGCGAATGATATGAAATTTGGTCGCACGATAGATGGTTGCTCAACATAAACTATAGGAGTCCAATTTGTTAAACATTTTTATTATATTTTGAGATTTTGTGAAAATTCTCTCAAAATACGTTTATATTTCTTCAAACATCACGTAATAACGACTAATACGAATGACACGAAATTTAGTGATATGATGCTAATCTTAATTTATAGGCGTTGAGAGCATTTAAAAATATTTTGATTACATTTTGAGATTTTGTGAAAATCGTTTTAAAATGCTGAAATTTTGTTCCAACATCACGAAATTGGGTGACATTGATAGGTTGTCACTCAACTTAAATTCTAGGCTTCCAATTTTTCAAAAATATTGATTAGATTTTGAGATTTTGCGAAAATTATTTCAAAATGCATAAATATTCGTTCGCGCATCACATAATTAAGACTAAAGCGAATGAAATGATATTAGTTAGTTACTCTCTAACCTGTAATATTTTAACAATACATAAAAATTATAATTTCGCTTTATTTACTTTGGCAACATACTACATCCATTCTGTGTACTCCTACAATGCTGACGAAAGTTCTTGCTTTTTGGAAATTTGCATTCACTAACTCGTCAAGGACGGGTACCTCAGCTAGTAATATATTAAGAATTGGCAGATGGGAGACAAAAGGCTGATTTTTACCCTCCTCCTTTCTTATTCACTCGTTTTCTTCATTTTTGACTTGTTGTACAAGTACGAAAATCCATTCCTCAGGACTTCAGACGTTCTCTGGCGTAATAATCACGTGAATGACGTGTGGAGATTTCTGACTTCACGATTCGTATATCAAGATTAAAAATTGACCTAATAATGTCTCGCATCTCAAAATATTTTTATCTAAAAAAAAAACCACTGTATGCATAAAATTCTACCCTGCTTTATAGTTGATTTTTCCCTGAAATGTATTTTAAAATATATGTTTCTTAAATCATTGAGTTTTGATTTTATATAAAAAACGATGCAATTCATAATATAGGCAGACAGAAATATACTATTCAAACTTAATGCTCGTTATATACATTATACCCCTCTCATAACACAGTAGATGCGTTCCTTGTTGTATAAATCCGTAGCCACTTAGATTATACAAACAAGTGAACACCATCATCATATATACAACTTGTTAACAAACTAATCAGATACTTCTGTCTCATTCTTTCACAGTAGTATACGAGCCTTTTTTAGCGTATTATACGAAAAAGGTCGCAATTTTTCTATCCTGTCATACGAATTTGTCTTATGTAAACCCGTGTTGCACGAGGATCTACTGCATATGAAGCACTAACTTTAGGTTGTACAACAATATGCGTGAAATGGGGGAGGGCAGTAAGACTTAATTGAAAACTGAATTTCTGTATTCGAATTCCCGATAGTCTGTGTTGAGTTGCATATTAACTAGCGAAAACTATTTTTATTGATATTTTGGCTAATCTAAATAGTATAAATAGACTGCTCTCTTTCAAAATGTGTAATTTAGTGTATGAATGGAAAGAGATTCATCTCCCACACATGTAAATGTGTACTAAATAGGAATCCACCACTGCTCTCCACATGTTCGATGGCATTATATTAACTCTATTTAATGCAACCAGGGAATCAAATGTCCTAAAGCAAAATTGCATTTTTGAAAATATGTGCTTTGATATGTATTTCGAATTAAATGTTTTGTTAACTGGAGCGTTTAGTAATCACCAGTGCGTTAAAATGCAGGAAATTGTAATGCAGAAGTAAAGAATAATTTGCAAGTGCGCAAACTGCGTCCTGCCCTTACGAATTTGAAAATGCATTATGTAACTTTTGAGATAAGTGTCACCATATTTATTATGAATTAGTTATATGGAAAATCTGAAATAGTTGTGAATGGAAATAATGCTATCGTTACAGACCCGTTGATGCGAAGCATAAAGCTTTTTGATTCAGATGACCATCTGAATATCATCTCAAACTGAAATTTGAGTATCACGAATTATTTGTTCAAAGCCCATTGGTGTAACGGTTTGCATACTGCGCTGTGTTCCGAGATTTTATTCCCGAGTTGGGAAAGACTGACGCAGCCTTTCACCCCTTGATTGGGCCGTAAAAATGAGGACCAAGCTTGTTTAGGGACTGAACACTGGGAGCTCAGCGTCAGGCTGTTTGTTTGTTTGTGTGATAATGGCAACGCTACGCTAGGGCGATCTGCCAAGGATGCGAAGGTGCCTCGGTAGGAGGACTTTCTAAGGGATTTTAACACGTATTCACGTTACATCTGGAGAAAACCTACCGCCGCTCCAGGCCGCTAGATCGACAGCCGCGTGGTGAGACCCGAACCCGGGACCTTCACACTTCGCTTGTCTACCCTTTTCAGTGACATAACCACTGTGACATGGTGAGGCCTCGACAGTTTTAAGAATACACAAACTATAGTAGGATTCAAATTTCTTGCAAGTTGCTGAAAAATTTTCGCGATTTGAATGAAATAAAAGCGTAATATTTCACCATTTCTTGATTTAAATGCAAAAACAATAACAGCACTATGGAAGACCGGGATACATTTTCGATGGGGAAGCGTCTTGCAACTAACCTAAGTTTTGAAACCCGCTAGGTGAAGCCAGGCAGCGATTTAGCTGAAGCAGCAACACATGACAGATCATATACGAAATTTTCAGCCCAGTAGCTGCTGTTAAATTAACAGAAGGGGCTATATATTGCATTTTTTAATAAGGACAAAACTTTCAAATCTTTTCAAACTTTAATCACTAGTATTAAACTTAGTGTTTTGATATAGCTTGTATTAAAAAAAAGTTGTCTTTCTTCACGTAACTATGCGTTTGTTTTGCAGATAATACAGCAGTTTGAATATGCAGTTTGCTAATACAGAACTTTGAATATGCAGTATACTAATAATAATGCAGTTTGTTTTACACCGCTACTCGTCAAGGCATTGCCAGAGTTCTAATATGGTGACAGGGCAGGTTTCCCCACAGCACGTTTTCCAGCAAGTATCTTTGTGGAAAACATGCTTCTCTCCCCCTTTTATCTGATCCCTTTTGCAGTTTCGTTCGTTTAGAAAAATCATTTTCCATTTCCTGTTGCTTTTTAACGGAAGTATCAATCAGCAATAATTGTTTGACCTATTTTATTACACATTAATAACATTTCTGATTCAACAAATCATCTAGTCTTGTTGAATCAGAAATGTTCTTATTGTGTAATAAAATAAGTCAAACAATTATTGCTGATTTATACTTCCGTTAAAAAGCAACTGGAAATGGAAAATGATTTTTCTAAACAAATGAAACTGCAAAAGGGATCAGATAAAACGGGGAGAGAAGGAAAAACCAATCCTGTTCAGGAAAGGACCTATGTCTTCACATGTAAAAGACATTAAAGCACCAAATCCTAAAACAGAAAAGTGACATAGTATATTGTATAAGACAAAAGAAAAGTGGGCGAGGTTTACGAATTGCAAGAAATGGGAGCATGTGACTGCACAAAAGGTGATGTTGCAATATTTATTTGCGTTCGCTATAATTTAGACAACGAGCGCTTTTGTTGGGAAAAAAAATCTGTCATCATAAAATTGTTAAGTGAAAGTTTTTCTAAATTCACTAAGGGGCATTTGTTTTCCACATCCAGTTACTTTCTTCAATATACTCAATTATCATCTTCCCTACTATTATTGTGTCGTCTTAGTTTATAATAAATATTCATATTAAGTAACAAGCAAGTCTTTTACCTTTGTTTTACCATATAATAAATAGCTGGAAAATCTGTTCCTGTACATTTCTGTTGGGATGGAAAACTTGCATTGCATACAGGGCAGATTTCCGAACTTAATATTAACCCATCAAACGCACACAGGTTCTCTGAACGTCTATTGACGTTCAGAAAACGTCTTCTGAACGTTAATAGACGTTCAGAGAACCAGTGTGTGCTTGCTGGGAACATACTTGAGTACTTTCAAAAAGTGCATTTACTAGTTCGAAAAACAACTGTGCAAACTTGTCGATAAAGGTATAGGAAATGCAATGATATCCTGTTTACCTACAAACAGATAAACAGACAACAAAAAAATTAAATTTAAAAAGTTGGAAAATATGTCGCGGTTTTCCCAACTCATGAAAAAGAAAGGGAAAAAAAACAGATAACAGAAAGCGGTGGGACATATACAGAGGGGGGGGGGCTGAGGGGATCCCACCCCCCGAAATGTGGCCACTTTTGCATAGCTTACAATTTTATATGTAGCTCACAATTGAAACTTAGCTTACAATTTGATATACAGTCCCCCCCCCACCGAAATAAAATGTGTTCGCTAATATATTGCGTAAAAATATTAAGCTTTATACTTTGTTTTTGAAACGGTCAGTCGCTCATTTATTTAACGGATTCATTTTCGGCATTTAAAAAACGCTCTGCTGATTCAAATATGCCGTGTAAAAAAACTTGTAGAACCACACGTTACTTTAAAAAAATGAAAATGAAATACCTTGATGTTTTTTATGTTTTATTTTCTGTGTCCAAAAATGCTTGTGTGGGACCCATCATGTCACGTTTTCTTCCTGGCTGCGTTCTTCGTGTTATAAAACATTAGTTGCCAAAAAAATACCCTAAATCCTAGAGAATAAAATACCTTTTATCCCTTATGTATAGTCATAACTTTTTATTTATATCTGAAGTTTAAATATATGAACCATTTTCTGTCCATGTATAAAAATAAAATTTTACGACATAGATTACGTAACTCTTATAAGTTTATATGAAAACGTCCTTTATAACGAAACCTGCACTTAAGTATTCTTGGGAGAGTCGCATCTTGTTCCATTTAATACTTGAAAATATAACTTTCATAAAAACGCCATTACTGCTTCTGCAAAATCTGGAATTAGGTTACCCTGGGAGTATTTAGTAATTACTCCTATATCCCATGAAATAAAAACATACTGAGATATTGTAACAGGGAAAAAAATATTTTTCTTTCGCTTCTATTGATTTCCGTCTGCGGAAAAGGTAAATCAAATAGACTCTATTCGATTCAATCTATAAATGCTTTAAATATGTCTTAAACAAAACATGTCTTGGGTAAATTTTTAGCAATGTTTTATTTTTACTTGAAAAACATTGATTAATACCAGTATTTAGTGCATAAACATTGCTTTGCGCCAGTTAGTAATGAAAAATTATGCTTTAATAAATGAGCTCATATACAAAAATAGTTCAAATATCACCTTTTGTAACAAGTTGTTAATTGTTCGTAACAAGAAATTTATTCTTCTCTTTTGTCTGATTACAGGTAACATTTGATATTATCCGGAAAGTGTCATCCGGAATATCATCCGGAAAGCTGTGCATTTTTATAGTCTGCAGTAACGAATTTTCCTTTCTCTATGGAAATAACGATGCTAAGTTGTAGAGTTAAATTAGCTGAGATATAGAAATGTTTGATCTCATATCACATCCTGCCAACTCGTGCCATTGCATTATTTTTATTTCAGAGCATTGTTAATAATAGTAAGTTTTAAATGAAAAAAATCATACCTAGTGCATACAGCATAAAGCACTGCACAATATATTTCTTCACGTGTAATACTGCATGGCTATCAATTATTTTTTACTTCCTATCTTTGCAATGACACATTGGGATAAATTCTTTCTGTCATTTTATTTTTGATACATGAAAAGCAATATGTCGAAGAAAATAAGAAACTAAAATATTTTTTAAACACTGTCTTGAGAGCGTAATGCAAGTTATTTTGAAAACTTGAAAAGCATACAAAAAATTAAGCATTAAAAAACGCATGAGACAACTATGCTATTTCAAGTGGAAAGCATGAATAGCAATAACAGCATTACCATTTTTCAAGAAAATTATATCTCTAAAACTGACTTCATAAAACGACTTTCCATGAACCGTACTATATTGAAATTAATTTCTATAGCTCATGTGTAAGAACTCTGTTTCGTCAAGGTTAAAAAAAAACTAGGTTATAGATGGCTTGAAAGCGGGTTATCACAAACTACTTCCATCAAATAAGACGATGAATGCAGAAAACTACTTTGCCATAATCGTACTAAGATTTTTAAATTCGATTGTCAAATTTCACATGCACATTCGACTAAAATGCAGACAATAATTAAAGAAAAATATAACATACTACGCTTTTAAGACGGATTAAAAAGTATAAAATAATTTCTCCTAGGTTCATATAGATTTCTATTTATATATTTTCCTAAAAATTCGTGATCGTGAATTTCTCATTGCTATGAAAATCTTGTAAAATTTAAAATGAAAAAAACATGGGACGTATGCAGTATATAATAGTAAAGAGTTTTGACAGTTCTTGCTGTTATGTCAAATACTCTAAAAACTCCACAGTTGTCCACATCATTTGCAGTCAAATAAAATTGTTACTTACTTAAGGAAACTATTCATGCATCAATTATGTGTAGCATGCGACCCTCCTTTTTCGTTTTAAATCGTTTTACGATGTATTTTCATTAGTTTATGTATTTTTCTAGTATATTTATTTTCATTAGTTGTAAAAAAATTCACAGTCAACAATTTTTATGACAATCTGTATGGCGCGAGGAATCTGTATGCTGTTATAAATCAGTATGATAGTAGAGAAGAAATTATTTTAAACTTAATCAATTTTAAAACGTAGTATATGAAAACTACTTTTTACTTAAATACTTATGATACTTTAGTTCTTCCAGTTCGCATATAAGCACGTACATTGCTCAAGAGTCTAAATAAATTAAATAAAAACTCGACATATTCTGTGAAACAGGAAAGACCAATTAAACTAAATGTTTTCTGAAAATGCTTCTCAGACAAATACCTTTATTGACACTGAAGAACAATTCTGCAGTTTTAAGGATCAGTAGTCATAGCTACAATACGAAAATTAAGTTAAATCCATCCAAGATCCATTAATTTACGAATAAAATTTTAAGCTCTGTGTTTAAGTATGACATCTTTTGCTCGCTTTTAAATAAAAAGTCATATTTTATATAATGTTCTGAAATTGCTTACCTAAGTAATTTTAATTGAATTAGTTTCTGCTTTTCTAAGTATAATAGACTTACAGTACTTCTATCCAAAGAGAAAACTGCTTATTATATGTCAAAAATAAAATAAAAATAAGTAACATTAGGTTTCCATGGGAATTACTTGGTTTTAATTTTTCATAATAATTGAGATCGTACTTATATTTAAAACTACAAGTTCTTTTAAATAAAACAGCTCTTCAGAAAATGAGATAGAATATATATATATACATATTGCATACTTATTTAAGTTAACATCGAAGCTATATTACTAAGCTTATTTCAAATGTCATGAAATCATTTGGACTAAGTCTGCTTTAATGTGTACATACCGTTGTATAAGCGAGCTTCTGCGTTTAACTGTCAGGTCACGTACAACAGGGCATGGCTAACGAAATTTAAAATTTCATAGCATGTCTAAGTAAAACAACTTCCTAGAAATAGATGTTTGAGAACAGGATTAAATTGATTTATGTGTATTCATGAAAATTTCCAAACTCAGAGAATGCAAAACGAATGTATATTTAGATTAGAACTTATTTCAACTCAAACTTTTTAAATTATCAGAATCAGGGAGTATGATGTAAAATATTAATTTTGTTTACATACCCCTGATTTTACATTTTTTAAAACACGTATCCACAGTGCTGGTTTAGATTTTATTTTTACACTTAGTGATAAACTACATCCAGTTTAGTTTGTTTGTTTGAGGGATTACGACCGATTACTTCCGAGTGGGCTCTAGGTCGAAGGGTGGGGTGCCCTCCGTGGGGTCTTTCTTAGGGGTCCTAACCCGTATTTACGCTAAGTTTGGAAGAAAACCACGGAAAACATCGAACGGTTAGGTCGACGGACGTGCGATGGGACCCGAACCCGGGACCTTCACACTTAGCCCGTCTACCATTTCCAGTACATCCAGTTTAGATACATGAGTGTTATTATTAACAACATGTAAATCTTGTAAGTTTAACTAACAATACAAATCGCTTTTCGGTCTGCAGTAATTTCAGAACTCTAGCTATGAGTACATTAAAAAATATTTTTCTTTTCCAGTCTTAACATTTCAGGTGCATATGACAGGACCAGATGCAAATACTGTTAACATCCGTCTTACAATCATCTCTTTTGTGAATTAAATAAGAGCAAATTGTTTTTCAGTTTTATCTTTTTTTTTCTTTTTACTTGTATGATACATCTGTCTGATAGATGTAATTTGCTTCACTTTTCGTTCATATTAGATAACACTTCTGTTATTTTTGTCGACATTTTTTTCCTAGTTTTCTTTCTATGTTTCAAATGATTTAGAGAGTTTCAAAGAAAATTGTTCCAAATATTGAAATTGTTAAAACTTTGCTATATATATATATATATATATATATATATATATATGTGAAGAGAGAGAGAAAGAGAGATGTTTGTGTGTTGTTGTTGTCATTTGTTATCATTATTATGATGAAATCTTTATTGCTTTCAGCATTACGTATGAAAGTATGTGGTTTCGATGCGAAATGTAAATGCGGATGTTACATTAATCATATATTAACCCTTTAAGCGATCAATTTTTTTTTTTTTTTTTTAACCGAAATGCTTCCGAAAAAGGCATATTTTTAAAGGAATATTATGAAATAGTCCCGCTCTCTCGCTATGAAGAAAAACCCGGATGAAAAGCATTTCAGTTACATTGACAAGCCACGCCATCTATTGCAAAATATTAATACTAAATAGTCACAATAACGAAATATACGGGCAAATCAGAAAAGGAAAGGAGAAAATATCGATGGCCTCGCTATACGGGCCAATGAGCCATTAGGTACAGTACACGTACGGGCAAACCGCTTAAGGGGTTAAAACAGTGGTACGTTTTCAATTAGAGATTTGAAACATTTAATTGTAGATATATGTGAACATTGCATCCGGTGTTCTTCAGTTTGATCTTTAATAGACCCAGAAATTGATACTTATTGAAAAAAGATTTTTTAATATTTAAATATATCGTCTTTGTTCTAATATAATTCATATTTATATTTTTTGCTAACTTTGCTTCTTTTTATCTTTACAGGCATCCAAATTAATTAAAAGTATGCTCTACACTGGCGGCATAACTTTTTGAGGTAACTCAAATTGAGAAGATTTTGCAAGCCTGTATTTATGTAAATAAGAGCAACAACAATGAATTCCACTGAATCAAATATAACGATTCAAGAGGACACAGATGAAGAATTTTACAAAAATTTTCTCTTGTACAGTCGTTTCTGGGTCCAGCGCATTCTTGTTCCGCTTCTTATGACAATTGGTATCGTTGGCAATATCATAACAATAGTGATAATGACCCGTCGACGAATGAGAAGCTCCACGAACAATTACCTGGCTGCTCTGGCCATTTTTGACATGATGTACTTGATATTCACTTTTATTCTTTCCCTAAGCCACTACCCTAGAATTCCCAATAGCGAGAACTATGTGTACTGGCAGATGAGGCCATTCTTTTTTATGTTAACAGACACTTGCAGTAACACGTCAGTTTGGTTGACAGTAACATTCACGGTTGAGCGGTACATTGCTGTTTGTCATCCTATGAAAGGTAAAGTATTCTGCACTGAATCTAGAGCTAAGAAAGCTATTGTTGTAGTGTTTCTGTTCTGTTTTGCATTCACGATACCAACTCCTTTTGAGTGGATTGTTGCAGAAAAAGTCAATAAGGACACAAATGAGACAACGCTCTATTTAGATCATTCAGATATGGGCAATGATTATATGTATACAATGATTTACTACTGGCTGACTGTAGTGTTCTTCATATTTATACCTTTCATACTTCTGGCAATATTCAATAGCTTTTTAATACGTTCTGTGCATATGTCAAAAGTCCAGCGCTCTTCAATGACCAGGGGTGACAATGACAACAGCCAGGAGAACAAGATCACTATAATGTTGATTGCTGTCGTGATACTATTCTTTGTTTGTCAATTGCCTACAGCATGCCATCTTCTCTACAGTACGTTGCATGAGAATTTTTCGACAAAAGAGCTTTTGCTACTTAGAGGACTGGGTAACATATTCAATTTCCTGATGTCTTTGAACTCAGCGGGTAACTTTTTTCTTTACTGCCTACTGAGTCAAAAATATCGGCGAACTTTTATCCAGATTTTCTGTCCCTGCTTAAGAGAAAAAAGGAATGCTATGAATTCTGTTTACTACCAGAGCACTGTTGTAAGCAATGTTGACACCGATAGTCCAGGCAGCAACGCTAGTAGGAGGCACAGCAATGCAAGAATGAGCCGACATAATTCTCCCAGAGGCAGTAACGTTGACGTCAGCCAGCAAAACCGCGGAAGTCCTGCAGGCAGCGCGAAAGCAGTACTGTTGCAGGTTCCTGAAACTGCATCTACAAAGGTGGTTTACGATGACGATGATTTAGACAGTATGGCTAATGACTCCAGACACGGGCAAGGAACTTGCAGTCGATTCCGTAAAGTTGTGAGAAGTCCACTGCGTCGGCTCAGGCGTACCATGGGAGTAAGTAAAAAGGAAATACGTGAGCAAGTTATCCCTTTGAAAGGCGGAGGAAACAAATGCATAGTTATAACAGCTCCTGAAGGCATGCCCGCAGAGACCCAGTGGAATTCTAATTCAGCTGTGTAGTGCTTCGTTAAGAGCAATGGCATCCATACGACTTCATTTTCCAAAATGAAGCAAATTAAAAACAATTGAAAATTTCATTGAGGGACATGGATATTCTGGCTATATATTCGTCTCCTATTTACTTTAAGAATTTCTTTTTTCGTATAAAATGTAGCTCCTTATATAATATTTATATCTCTTATTTCGATCTCATGTATGATGCTGTGAATATCATTCAATACTGATTGTGTAGTAAAAGATATATAATTTGTTCGCACTTTCATGTGGGCGCCCGTCAGAAAATCAGTGATTAGTAGTTGAAAAATGTGTGTGTGCCAATAATTTTTTTTCACTCACTGTATTATATTCACCAAGAATTGTTAGATTCTTAACACATATCTGTTAAAAAATATCAATGCTTCATTAAAGTATTACGTAAACTAATAAATTCCCTTCATTTAAATCCCAATATATATTTATATATCTATACATAATATATTAATGTATAATTTATTTTTACTCAAAAATATCAATGGATTAAACGTGCGCTCTCGGAGTCACCACTTTGTTATAATACCCACCAGAGATGCATAAGAATTTTATACTCAATATTGAAAAGAATTTGTTGAGCAATCACGTAGAACAATGAAATGATGATATAATCAATACCGTAAAGTCTACCAGTTAAGTTTTCAGATTTTGCCTAATTTTTAAAGCCTTGTTTTGAGATTTATATGGGGGGGAGGGGTAATTTTCAATTCGAATTTGTGTGAACTATGCTCATTTAATGTTTTCCTTCTTTTCCAGTGTGTATTTTAAAATTTCACATCTTCGTGTATTTTAAAATTTCACATCATCTTAAGTTCACATTTTCGAAAGTATAATGGTTTCAAGCATGGTTTTTTATTTCGATTGACTAGAAAAAGGCTTTATTTTTAATTGTAATTAAATAAAATTTTTACGACATTGTAGAATAACAAACGCATTTGTAAACATTTAGCTTCGTTAAATGCGTAAATTGAATAGATGAATAGTGTTCTTCCCCCGGTTTTACGATTTTTATAATCAAAAAGAATTCTTGTAAGTTTATAAATTTAAAAATAACAAAATTTATTTATTATGCATCATCCTTTATATCTTTTTAATTCTGCTCGAGGAATGTAGTTTAGTTTTACAGGTCTGAGAAAATAAAACACGAAAAAAACGTGTTTGTTTTTTTTCACTAAGAGAATGTACTCGGTAGAGAGGTAGTGTTTAGAAGATGAAATAATTAAAACTTTGTAATTAACTTATGAAAAGGTACTTATCGTCAGAACGCACGTTTCGGGTGAAACAAAATGTTTCACCTTCTTCATCAGTAGAAAAGTTCCACTATCCGCATTTGCAGAAGTGCTAGAACTAAAAAAGTAAACAGAGGAAAAAGCAAGAAACCAGGAAGAGTGAAAGAAGAACGAGAAAGAGTGACATAGCATGTCATGATGGTAGATAAGAATAAAACAAACAAATAATAAATAAATAAATAAATGAAAATTTAGGATTTTTTTATTTACCACCCTGATTTTGTTATTTTCCCCGAAGTCCGTGTTTTTATTTTATTCCGTCTAGTTTCTTGCTTTTTTTCTTATTCTAAATGGCAACAACTTTCCGAATGGCTACTTGCTTTTTAACCAGTTTACTTTTTCAATTCTCACTCTTCTGCGCTTGTGGATTATGGAACTTTTTTGCAGCTTAGGATGAATGAACTTTTTTCGTATCACGTGCATTTTGACGGTTACGTACCATTTTATGTGTATTATTTTACGAAGTTTTAATTATTTCATGCTTTTTTGCATAGTTTACATAAACTGAAATTATCGTCTTTCATCTCAAAATTAACTAAAAGGGGAAAAAAGAATATGAAATCACTCTATAACTTACTTTAGAACCGCATTGGCAATTTTCTGGCAGCTGCTTTCTGATGTTTTCCTCTATGCCGTTCTGCTCTTGTTCTTTATTCTAGTATTCAACGATAGCAGTACTTTTGAGTTGTTACTCTTCAATATTTGGGGAACCAGGCATATTCCAATGCCATTTCACGCTGAAGCAAGTAGCTCTCTTACCTGCTTCTTTAATCAGAATTGGTGACTCTGAGAGATTGCTTTTGCCTTGTTAGTTTCAATAAAAATATCTATTAAAAATGCATTATAGTGGTGCCTTGGTTAACAAGATACACGGAGACCAGCAAACGTGGCTAACGATGACTGGATAAAAGTAAATAAGATAAATCATGCCGAATTATTCGACTATAACACTTTCCAGAATAATACGTCATCTGCGATCACATTAATTCTGAAAGGATGGTTAATCTGTTCCCTTTCTTTGGTGAAGCGATTCCTCTTCCTTGCCCATTGTTGCAAATCTATTAATTTTGCTTAATTTGAAAATGATGACTGTTTCTAAAATACATTTTAAAGGAGGACTGTCCATAGAGATAATGCATTGTAATTCTTTTGACTGATTTTTTAAAATTATTGGGTTATGATACATACACCAGTTTTAATACTGCACTTGGTAGTCAGTAACAGTAGCATGTAAATTACGTAGAAATACGTGCATGCTTACGTCTTTTGAACAAACTCGAGATGAAATCATAAACAATTATGTAGGAAAGCGTTAAAAACATGTTTTCCTTTGTATTTGCTCATATGTTGAATTATTTTTCATGTTTTGGTTCATGATATCATTTCCCCAAAAATATTGTCGTTAACCAAGGCACGGCTGTATATGCATCGAATGAATGAACTCTATTAATTTCAACTAATGTCTGTTTGGAAATAAATCCGGATTATTTCCACAATGTATATAGTGGTTTTATCAACTATTGTTTACTTTTCTATGTTACAATTGTAAAAAAATTTGGTATGTTTTGTATATATCGGTAAATCAATTTTGGAATTTAGAATACATTTTTAAAATATTCTTCAGTATTTTATTAATGATTTTCAACAAAAAACTTAAGATATACATACAATAAAAAATAAATTATTGTACTCTAGCTTCTAAGATCTGATTTCATAAGCATAGAATGTAGACGTACGCATCAAGGTAATTAAAAATTTTTTTATGAAAATGAAAATTTAATGTGATTACTTTTGAAATTTAAATTCATCCAATTCTAACAAAAATAAACTAACCAACTCATATCGTTAAACTATCATATCAGGAACATAATTAAACAAGGGCTTCGTATCACTAGTTAATTTGCTAACGATAATTGTAATGTATTGTATATTAAAATTAATATTATAAATTAAATATTTTTCTAAGTTATTGCAAATAAACTCAGCAACTTACAATTATATAAAAATTTTTTTAATTCAATGTTTAAATTGGACCTCGAACATAACATGTATATGAAAATTAAAATTTTCTCTTGTCGATTCAGCTTTTTGTTAAAGTAAATTCTGTTGCAATGTATTTTATAAATCTCATTTCTCAACATTACTCTTAAATATTATTTTTTTAGAAATTTAGATTTTGCACATACATTTGTGTATTTGTTGTGATATTTTTAGTTTGTAACATAAAGTCATTTCAAGCTATGGGAAATGATTTTTAATCTATAGATATCATGGTCATTATTGTGATGATAAAATATCAAACTGTATAGTATTGCATGTATTGCGACAAATGTATTGAGATAATGATATTTTTCGTACACTAAATGTAACTTAAAGAAAATACTATATACTAGTTATTTTCTTAATGGTGTTGTATTTCTAGTTAAAGATATAAAAGTAGGTCTTGTTGTAAATATTAGAAAATGTAATGCAGAATATCGAGTGTGCTTCAAAGAGCTTCAATGCATTCCACTTATCTTTGACATTTGTAATTAATTATGCGTAATAGTTTTTTCTGATGTTTAAGCATATTGAAAGTTCTTTTGATTTTGCAATCTTAATTTTTCACTGTTACGTAATTTTTGCTAGAATTACTATTTGCTTATAGAAATAAATATAAGCAAAAATTTCTTGAAGATACAAAATATACTCATTTAAAATACTCGCAAGTTTGAAATTTCTTTTACACATTGCATGGCACTTATGTGCGTGGTTTCAAAATTTTGTTATGATCTCTAAAGTGTTATTTTACGCATGCGATCATAAATAAGTTGTGATTAGAAGAATATACTAGCTTAGAGTGTGTAATAATAAGACTACAAAACTTGCCCAATAACGTAGCTACTAAACATCATTCTACATAATTCTTTTAAAGTACCAGTCATAAATTATTTAACAGGAATATCTATTTTGCACAAATCAATCTGTTAATCATTGTTTCGATGCATAAACGTAGATTTATACTGACAATTGCAGCATGTAATGAAAATATATTGCATTTTAAAAAATTTGTTCAGTGAGTTAATTTTCTTTTTTTTTTCCTTACAAAACTTGAACAGTTTTGAATGTACTGCCATTGTTCGCCAAAAACTCTGGAAATCAATAGGTGCTACATTGGAAAATGTATTTCATTTAACAGCATGGACTTGAATGATTCCTTTTTTCTATTGTACGTTTTAAAACATATTCATACACGATTTAAGCATGAGAGTATTGGCACTCTCGATTGAAGAGGACTTTTTTTTAATTATGTCTATTATTTAGGAAAGCCTTTCTGGCATATTCACTTGGGTGGATCGAAAAAACTTTTTTTCGGAATTTCAAAACCTACCTATGCGGAAAAGATGTTTCATAGTAGGGAGATAAATGGCAAAATAACTAAATTTAAAACTAAATTTAATATGTAATGCTGCTTCAAGGGGGTTGAATTTTCGAAAAAATGGGGAAAAAAGAGTAAAATTTGCTTTTATATGGAGAAAGCAAAAATGCCATTAATCAGAACCTACCTATCACCAAACATCACGTGTAGATTGCTCATCAGATGTCTAACACATGCTATCATGTGTCTGCAGAAAAGATGTTTTATAGTATGGAGATAAAGAAAAAATAAATTAATTATAAAATTTAATACTGCCACAAGGGGGTTGAATTTTCGAAAAAAAAGACGGAAAAATGACTAAATTTTGCTCTTCTACGGAGAAAACAAGATTATTGTTTATCAGAACATGCCTATGCATAAAATATATTCTCATCAGATCAAGACAAGAGTAGTTTTAAAATTTAATTTTAGAAAGTACTAATGCGGCAAGATGAGCAGATTAAGAAAAACGGATAAAAGATTTAATTTTAGTTAGATTTTAAATTCATCATTACTGTTTTTCTAGAATATAAGTTTACAAAAGTGATGATTACTGAATTGTGAGCACTCAGTACTAAGAAGTAGTTCTACGAAGTGCAGCGTACGTTGCAATAGTCCATGACCCAGATCCCTCTCCCTGCACCGTTGAATACGACCGACAACCCCATTTATAGTAGGGGGATTTTTTTTGTTTATTAACTGCGTTGTGTATGTGTACTTGAACTAGTACAAGAGTATGGCTATCTTAAGAAGAAAGGATTTTCCACGTGTTTTGATCTGTGGCTAAGGTATTCATAGGAATATGCTACCTACGAAAACTTAAAAAGATACGTATGTTGGCTTACAAAGTGAAACGAAGTAAAGTCTACATCTAGACTTTCTTTCTCGTGTGAAGAAGTTGCAAATAAGTCACACGAGAACTGGAAACAAACTTCAATTCCAATAATTGACCACTTCAGCATTTTGAGAAAAATAAAATCATACCAAGATAAATATCATGCTCTTGAAAGAAAGCAAATGTTTTATGTCATATATCGACACGTACTTGTAAATCATTTTTAGTTGCCGCTGTAAGAAAAACAGAAAGTACGAATGAACGAGGAGAGCTTCTATTAGATCAGCAAACTGAAAGAAATTATGTTTGTTTCAGTTCAATGGATTTGAATAATGAATGTAAACTGAAGCGGCGTATATGCGAGTACTGATTTTTCACCAACACCAGGTATCATTGAAAATGGTGCCCTAAACATTGACGACGTCATACTTGTAGTGAGAAAATGTACAGCCGTAGCAAGTACATTTCATTGATTTGTCATTTGCGACCGAATACGCTCTGCAATTGCATCATCTGCCCTTGAAGATGTAGGCATTATCTTAGCAAGCGATATATCAAATGTTGTTGACATAGATAAAATTCTGCATCAGATAACAAAATCAAGAATCACTCTGTCGTCTCAGTCAGTTGTAACAGATTATAATCAATACCAGTTTGGTTTATACTTTAATAGATGTGAAGATGGGGCTGTAACAGTGAAATGCTGTAGAAGAAAAGCGATAATGGAACGCATAAGCTTTGAAAGAATTCGGCTCTGAGTAGATTAGTTACATATCTGTAAATTCCGGAAGAGCACAAATTATTGGAAAACACATAATTAGATTTTTGTAAGAAATTGGTAGTGACATATATGTAAAAAAGTTAGTTACGACGGAACATCTGTCAACGCAAGTGTGAAAATATATGTTATCCCTATCAGAATCATAGAACTGATCTTACAACGTCCATTACAACGGTTTATGTGTCAATTGCACGCCAGCAAACTACCATCTAGGCCACCTAGGCCATTTAAAAACTCTTCAAAGGGCCAATTCCCTTTTCCTGTCAACAACTGGCATTTATATCAGGACATTTTCGGAGTGAGCGAAGATTCCGTTTCTTCCAATAACAGGGTCGATGACGCTTTTCAAATCACTCGACAAGTAATGTGATAGAAAAATTGATTGATACAAATGCTGTGCACCGTAGATTATTCGTTTTGTTTTGATCTTGAATCATGCAGGCACATGCACTTTTAGGATGAAAGTCGTTAGCGTCACTAAAGCCTCGGCCAGATTTTCGTAAGCTTTATAGAATTGAATCTTCTGTTTGCACTTTTAAGCTACCGCTAGCGGCAAGCTTTTCCAGAGTTTCTCATCGACAGACTTTTACTGAAATGTCCACGATTGATGTCTTCACAAATTTCCATTAAGTATAGTTAATCAGTACTTTAAAATGTTTTTTGTTAATCAGTTCACATTGCGTGCATTCTGTAGGCATGAATGTAACAACTGGTAGCTTCTCGCATACGCCAACGATTTTCCTATTTCCCCAATGGAGCTTCTAGGTCCAATCGCAGTTCTACATCTAAATACGTGAAACAAAATCGTTCTGTAGTCACACTCAGGCTACAGAACGAGTAAAAGCAGTAGAATAGTAAAAGCAGCGAATAGTAAAAGCAGTCATCTGCTGCTATCTGCGGACCATGTAGCGAGACGAGTTAATAAGAAAATAAATACTAAAGAAGCTGATAAATGTACCTAATGCTTTTCTATTTTTGTTTTCTTGTAACCATTTTGCATGTGTCTTCCCATGTTAAAAGCATTAACTAGTGCTAAAATATCTGTTTATATTTCATAAAAATCTCTTTAACATTTTACATTAAGAAGACTCAAATTTCTAAAATTATAGTATCTTATAGTGTTGTAGTATCTAAATTTCACCTTCCATGCAGCAGTGCTTTATCTGAAACCTAATTTTTTATTCTATTTTTCCAATAATTTATGTATCGTAGAACATCTTTTCCGCATAGGTAGGTTTTGAAATTCTGAAAAAAAAATTTTGATCCACCCTAGTACACATACACAACGCAATTAATAAACAAAAATATATTACTACTCTAAATGGGGTTGCCGCTTGTATTCAATGGTGCAGGGGCAGGAGTCTGGGTCATGAACTATTGTAACGTACGTTGTACTTCTTAGAACTACTACTTAGTACTGAGTACTCACGATGTGATCATCACTTTTGAAATCATCACTTTCTAGAAAAACAAGAATGTTGAGTCTAAAATCTAACTAAAATTAAATCATTTTTTCTGCATCTTGCCGCAGTAGTACCTTTTAAAATTCTGTTCGTCTTGATCTGCATACTGTAGAACATCTTTTCTGCCTGTGTTCTGATGAACAATAACCTTGTTTTGTCCATAGAAGAGCAAAATTTAGTCATTTTCCCCTTTTTTCGAAAATTCAACCCCCTTGAGGCAGTGTTAAATTTTAAAATTAAGATTTTTAGTTATTTTTCTCCTTATTTCCATACTATAAAACACATTTTCCGGATAGGTATGTTCTGATTAACAGTACTTTTGCTTTCTCCGTATAAAAGCAATTTTTACTCTTTTTTTTCGAAAATTCAATCCACTTGTGGCAGTCTTAAATTTTTAATTTAAATTTTTTAGTTTTTTTTTCTCTATCTCCATACTATGGAGCGTCTTATCCGTTTAGGTAGGTTCTGAAATTCCGAAAAAAAAAACGATCCACCCTAGAGTTTACGTGTTGAGTGGTTACCTTTTCAGTCGCTTTTTGATGATCAAAATTTGATGGGTATTTAATGGATTCCACGTTTGATACAAATCCTATTAAACAAATTTTGATTAAAAAAACAAATATAATCAACAAATTAATGTCTTCAGTTTTAATTTAATTCAGAATTATCGTAAAAGTATATCGAATACATTAGTTGCTAAGTTCAGAAGTCTTAATTTGACATATTGTAGGCTGGAAGTTAAAGTGATTTTCTCTAGCTTATATAGATCTTAAACCCAGATTCAAACGAAATACAATTCGAACGTTTTCCCTCGTGCATGGGGAAGACTTCAAATAATAACGAGTTTTGCTGTTCAAATAAGACAAGTTCAAAATTTTTTGGTTGACAATAGGTACAATTTTTTGGCAAATGTTTCTCAAAATTCAATCGTTTCTGTCCAAAGACATGTTTTATTGGTCTGACGTAATCTTAACAGTAGAATTCCTTAAATTATAAGGAAATACCATGGAATTTTAATTATCGGCAGTTTTGTTGAAGATTTTTAGCTGATCAAGACACCTTTTATTGCTTTAGAGTGTTTTTCAAAATAAGAATCTGCTGAAAATAAATACATGCTCAGTACAACTTTAGAAATCCAGTAGAGCTCAGTGACGCCATCTTTTATCCATCATATAACGTTGCTAACTGCTTTTCTTCCTTCCTTTCTTTCTTTTTTTTTACTTTCAAATTTATCTAGGGTTGTTTTCTTATATATGTTCGTTTCGTAGACGAGCATGCACTTCCTGCTTGTATCTAAGCCTCATTTAAAAACTTCTCGTGTACAGATTAGCTGATTTTGAGTGTACATTACAAAATTATCTCATATTTATATGAAATACCCTTTCCGATTTTAGATCACATAAATGACTTTAGATATGTTTATTTGTGATAATTCATTAGTTAAATAATAATCCTAGTTATTTTACACAATGACAGTTTTTAGTAGTCCAGAGAGAAATGAAATTAAACAAACAAACAAACAAACAAAACAGCAAATGAGTGGGAATCGAAACGTACGTGGGGCCGTACGTTCAGACCAGGACCTTTACATCTATGCCACCAGCTCCCCACGAAAATAGAGGTTTAGCAATTATATAAATGAAAGTATGTAATTTCATAAATACTGAATATTTCATATTGATTTAAATGGCACATTTCCGAAAAATTTTGTGTTGTATGTTCTCAACATTATTATGAAAGAATATTTTCGATTGATGTACATTAACACACTAACATACATACAAGTTTCTGCACGTAGCTGAATATTTTGTTTTGTGCTTTTCAAGTAGAATCTTTGTATTTTTGTCATGTTTTTGTCTTAAAGTCAACCACAGACACTGATCTGACGTAGATTTGGTGCTTGAAGTCTAGTAGTGTGTTTGTCCAAATGTGTTTACTCTCTATTATTAGCGCTTCAAAACGCTCGTTGGTTCAAGCATGTATGCTCAAGCGCATACCAAAAGCACCGCTAGGAGTACAAACGCTTCATATCTCAATCAGGAATACCAAGGATGCGTACTTCTGTGCTAAAAAGTGCGATCATGAATGGAAATAAAGGCAATAGGAGTAGAGACTTGCTTTTGAAGACCAAACAAACTTTTCAATTTTTGCTGTGACGTTTCAAGTAACACGAACACGAAATGGTGCCATTTGAATTTCATGGCATCAAAAGTGTCATGAAATTTATGACGTACAGTGAAGCCCATTTATAATGAAACAGGTACCAACAAAGAAAAGATACACTTTGTTCTCAAACTCTGAAAAATTCTGCATTCTTTCAATAAAAATTTGCCTTACTTCAGTATGTGATTAACATTACAGTTTAATTCATGTCCGATTCTGTGCAGAAAATGGGATTGTCAGAGTTGTGTCATATAAGCTATAAATATTAATATGATAATTTTCGTATGTTAACTTTATGGCATATTAATTTCTCATTTCCAAGTTTGGTAGATGGTATGAAATTAATTCAAATTAATTTATTTCGATTAAGAAGGCAGCGTAAGAAACAGCAAAAATCATTAACTGGAAATATTAATACTTTCTTCAACATTATTTAGTCTTACTCTCCTTTCATTACAGCATTTAAATTGGCAAAATAGTCAGTTAAATTTCAGTTTTCAACTATTTAATGTCAAAATTACATGTCAGTTTATCATAATTATCAGAAAACATGAAATGAATTTTTTTTTAATTTTTACTGCATTTTTTTCTCTCTTTTACCTATTTTTTTAATTTAAAACTGTATTTTTTTAAACTTTTAAATTTAATTATTAATTAAAATTAATCAAAACGTGATTTTAGGATTCATTTAAATAAAAATAATTGTAATTTTTTTAAACTGTGAATTAGCATTAACAAGCAAATCAATTGCACAATTTCTTTTTGCTTGTTTGTATGATAACATAGTTACTTGTGTAGTTTGAGTAAGAAGAGAGAAATTAAAAAACACAATTCAAGTCGTTTTGCAATGTTTAATGAAAATTTAATTTTATCTTTTACATTTATTTTATTGAATAATTAATAATTCATTATTAACAACTTTCTAAATAATAAATCCTAACTTTAACTTCTCTGGTCATAGAGGGCGAAAATGCAAATTTTATTTAATAAACATATGTTTTTTTCTGGTTGCATTAGGTATTTGAGCATAATTTGGCAAATAACTAATGTCCACTTTATTTAGGAAAATTATTTTTTGCCCATAACATAACATAATTTATATTCCATAACTAGAAAAAGAAAGAATTCACTTAAAAATAGTTTATTCCTAAAACAAAGAAGAAAGATAAAGAAAAACCACAAAATATAACTTCTGTTCCTAACACAATAGTTAAGAAAGGAAGAAAACCTAAAATAGCAGTAAACCCTACAATAAACAAAGTTTTAAAGTATGTCTGCTAGATTATTCCTTTAATATTGTCAGCTAATCAGCTATTTCCGTCTTGTGCGCTGGAATGAGTTTTTTCATCGCATCCACTAATGCATAAAATAAATATCCACTTTTAAAAACGTTTGTCTGCGTGTATCTGCAATATTTCAAAAAGCGTCTGTTAGACTGTTTTCAAAAGTTTGCTTAATCCATGTAAAAAAAAACCCAATAATTTCCCTATAATCTATTAGCATGTCTTCTTTGTTCAATGATTTGTCCAGTAGGGAAAAAATTATAAAATAATAGACATTAAAAAATGGGCCACCTAAAACACACACCAAAATTATATATGCAAAAAAATCTTCATTCAATAAATAAAATGCTTGTTTGCATAGATTTATATACTTAGCTGATGTCGGCTGGGAAATATAAAGACTAGGAAACACTGCTCTAGTGAGCCTTCCTCGACCCATAATTTTTCAACAGCGCACCCCTTCAAAAATCTCAAAGATGAACAACTGCTTGTCGGATTACTATGGAAAAACTTTTGTAAGCTTAGTGAATTACTAAAAAAGGGGAAATTTATCTAATTGTGCTTGCTTAAAAAAATTGGGAAAAAAAAAACTATAGATATTAAAAAATTACCAAAGAAAAATTAATTCCTTACTTTATCATCAACTTATTAAACAATATGTTGAACTCGCCGCTAATTTAGATTACTTACACTAAAAATCAGAGTTTTCCCGACAATATCTAGTTATAAAAATATAAGTGCGATGCTGAAACAGAGCTTATTTGAAAAGGCATTCGCTGGACTTCCGAATACAAGAGAAATATAGTTCTAAAATTATATTTTGAATTTATTCATAATGACCTAGAGCGTGTTCAGAGTTTCAGCTTAAAAACTCTTCTCTACTAAAATAAAATAAACGAACATGAGAATGCATTTGTATTATGCTGTTTCGATGAGTTCTTTCAATCAAATATTAACAACAATAATAATAGTAATAAGTGATATAAGTATTTTCAATTCAGTACATAAATATTAATGTTATGCAGATATTTTAATTTTAGTGGCACTGAAAAATATTACAAAGTATTTATTGATATAGAATTATATCACCAGTTTCCTTTATATTCGGGCATTACTGTACTTATATTTCTAGTGTGTAGCACATCTGTAACATATTTTTTTTTCCAGTGTGTGTGTCTTTAAAATTTAGTTCCCCACTTTATCACGTCATGGTGCATTTACTGATGAGTATCATTAAACTGTTTATTTTTTGCATGATATTTTATCAGGTTGAATATGTAAATTTGGATCAAACTTTCTGTTTTACTAAACAGTGTGTATCAGTGTTGTATATGAAAATAAAATATATAATTTAATTGCAAAGTTGTTTATTTCTATTCAGACATTCATATTTTCTGACAGTGCCATTGATAAAAGGTTGATTCAAGCTATTACATTTTCAAGAACATATTAACGACAGCGTTGTTATTTAATAGTTTTGGCAAACAATTGGCATGTATTTAAATTGATCTACTTTTGTTAAGAACCTTCATTTTATTAAAATTAAATATATAATTTTCTTACATCAGAAAAGAAGGCTTCTATTAATGTCGTTGTGTTTCAGATAATGCAGTTTTAAAGATAAATACAGTAATCGATTAAGAAAAAACATTCAAACTGGCATAAGAGACAGAATTAAAAGTCTTTGTAATGAGTTAATAGAATAATGTTGCGAAAATCACTGGATGTAAGTTAAAATAGTCCAAAAAGCTCTAAAGTGAATATAACACTATATTCACGAATCAAAGAACTAGTATCTCAAATAAATAAATAAATAAAATAACAATTAATTAATTAATTAAAAATGCAGAACTTAATGACAGATTCAACATCAAATCATTAATTATCACAGTAATAACACTATTCAAATCATAACGTCAATCGCATCGCTCTTCTCTTTATATCCAGAGTCTGTTTCAAGTAATTCACAACGTGAGAGACAGCAGTTTTTTTAATTTATATTTCTCCATCTTTCCCGTAACTTCTTTTCTAGATGAGATGCAGCCAAAACTCTACTACTCTCGAGAACTTTCTTTGACTTTCATTTAGTCGTCCGATTTGCCGCCAAATGACCGAAATAGTTGCCAAGTTCAAGAAGTCATTTCGCTGGTGGAAATGCCTGTAAAACTCTCTTTCCAGCAACACACATTCTTAAGAGAAAACAACATCCCAATTTTGTAACAAAACAAAAATTAGACACTGTGACTAAAATTTAGATGTGTGATTCTATTTTTATTGAACTCGTAAGATTTTTAAGTTGCATTTGAGCCATCTTGAACGGGATTAATGGGAACTTAGTATTTCGTAACAGCTTTAGTATGGATTTTTTGGGGCGCTTTTGTTTTGGCGACAAAATCTTGTCGCCAACCCAAGTTTGCCTTGCCGATGACAATTGTAAACAATACAGCTGATCTGATGGCGCTGGTTACCGAGATAATTAAATCGTCGCCGTTAATTTTGCTATGATTTATTTTAATGGCTTTTAAATATTTTTATGAAAAAACTAGCTGACCCGGCAAACGTTGTTTTGCCATATAAATTATTCCTAGGATTATTTTAGTAGAAAGAAATGACTAACTTATTGTAAGTGTGTGAGGATGTGGTATATGAGTGGAAGAGCATGGAGCTCTGTGAACCATGCTGGAATATAAAAATAACACAATACCAAACATTTATATTTTTAATTCATTGTAATTTATTCTTTACATTTATATATATCGCTAATTACAATAATTTTACTAAAAAATAATATCAATCCCTTAACGGAATAGAGAGAACAATATTTTTAGCTAACACAAACAAACTGCATGGTTTGCCCACCCGAGATCATGCCACGTATAATTGTCCGTGTGAAAAACATGGCGTGCTCAAATCTAAGCCACAAACATAGTTTGGCCTTGAGACTTATTCATAGTCATTCCATAAAAAATTTTGTCCAAAAAAAAAAAAAAATAATAAAAGGATGAAAATCTGAAACATTTTCAGATTTTAAATACGCACTATAGCACTATATATTAAAATCGTATCATAATTTATGCGTCGTCCCTATTTTTCTCTCATATTCCATTAAGTTGGAAAGTGTATATTATTCATGACTGTGCTGTATTTTTTTTTCTTGTTTCGTAAAACCCATCTTTGGAATCGAAATCTATCTTAAAATCGTCTACTAAAACTATTTTACAATATTCGCCAAGTATATTACAACTACACTTCATCGTTCTATTTATTGTTTCGAATTCGCATCATAATACATGCGTATACCATGTATGTCTTTCTTGGGTTGATTCCTACTTTAACGCCTCGACTCTCGCCAAGGTGGCGATCATTAAACATATGCAGTTACAATGACAATTTTTTGCATTTATGTGGCAATCATAATTTTGAATTAAAATGGCGATTTGAAACAACATGTAAGCACAGCATGCCGTTACATTTTTATTTATTTTGGATTGCCAATTAATGTAGTTGTAATAATAAAGTGTCTTCAAATTCCTTAAATGGTGCGTTTATCGCTAGTTTCTTTTAGTTTTCATCTAGTTCTTTTGGGAGCGCCGAAACGGTACGTACGTATTATGCCGGCGGTCACTTCCGCCAAACTACTTTTTCGTCAAATCTGCTGGCAAACTATTGCCAATCGTATTCCAAACCATCAACAATTTCATGAGCCCGGCATTTATCTTTGTGAAAATTGCTTGTCTTGAAGGACCGCCGGGATAATACGTAAGTACCGTTGAAACTTGTGCATTACTCCCAGAGACCCATGACTGCAAAGCTCGCCAAAGTAAGGGGATTTTTTAGGTTGGCGAGAGTGGCGAGAAATCTATCTTAAAATCGCCTACTGAAACTGTTTTACAATCTTCGCCAGGCATATTCGTCCTATAGGCATATTCCAACTATGCCGCAAAGACATGAAATGGGAATCATAATCCATGAGTGTACAGTGTTTTCCTTTCTTGTTCCACAAAGCACTTCTTCAGAATAGAAATCAATATTAAAATCGCCTAATAAAACTGTGTTACAATATACGCCAGGCGTTTTCTAACTATACTCGAAATATATTTATAATAAATTGTCACGTTTTGGCTCCCGATTTAGCGATCCATTATCAAAAATTGCAAATCCTTGTGCGACTTTCAACATTTTATTAACGCCCCCCCCCCTCTCCACGTTATCTGGCAAACACATTTGAAAAGGGACTCGATGCCCTAATGCCTAGACAAAAATCCTGATTGAACTTATTAGCACTCAGGTGCTAAAAAGTTTGAGGTGGACCGCCCTTGTGACTTAGGGGTATGAGACAAAATCATATTCGCAGACCTAACGTATATACATATAAAATTTCTTTAAAATAGGTCGAGCCGTTTTGGAGGAGTATGGTAACTAACACTGTGAAATGAGAATTTTATTTATTAGATATACCCAATATGAGTTCAATCGAATGTACCGTTTAAACGCTAGAGCACTTTCCAGAATTTCCCCCCATAAGCCATAATGTAAAAGAAATCTTTGTAGTAGCCCAGTAGAAAAACTATAAGTTCTATACACATCAAAATCAATGTCGGTCTTACGATGGTGGTTTATAACTTATATACCCAATTTGAGATCAATCGAATGTATCGTTTAAACGCTAGCGCACTTTCAAGAAATTCCCCCCATTGGCCATAATGTAAAAGAAACCTTTGTCGTAGCCCTGTAGAAAAACTATAAGTCCTATCTATAAGTAAGTTTAGGAGCTATCGTGTTCACTCACATACACACAAACACACACACACACACACACACACACACACACACACACACACATACAAACATACATACATCTCGTAAAAATAGCATAAATGAATTCAGAAGACCTCAAAACGTGTTAATACATCAAAATCTCGAAGTCGAATTTTTTCATGATTACAATACTTTCCTTACAGGGTACATGTTCGGAAAGAAAAAAGGATGAAAATCTGAAACACTTTCAGGTTTTAAATACACACTATAGTGCTATATATTAAAATCGTATTATTAGTTATACGTTGTCCCTATTTTTCTTACTTATTCCATTAAGTTTCAAAAGTGTATCATTATTCATGTCTGTGCTGTATTTTTCTTGCTTGTTTCGTAAAACCCATCTTTGGAATCGAAATCTATCTTAAAATCGCCTACTAAAACTATTTTACAATCTTCGCCAAGTATATTACAAATATACTTCATCGTTTTATATATTGTTTCGAATGTGCATCATAATCCATGAATGTACTGGTTTGTCTTTCTTGGGTTGATTCCTACTTTAACGCCTCGACTCTCGCCAAGGTGGCGATCATTAAACATATGCAGTTACCATGACGATTTTTTGCATTAATGTGGCAATCGTAATTTAGAAATAAAATGGCGATTTGGAACAACATGTAAGTAAAGCATGCCGTTACATTTTTATTTATTTTGAATTGCAATTAATGTAGTTTTAATAATTAAGTGTCTTCAGATTCCTTAACTGGTGCGTTTATCGTTAGTTTGTTTACTTTAGTTTTCATCTGGTTCTATTGGGAGCGTTGAAACGGTACTTACCGTATCGTACAATCGTATTCCAAACCATCAACAATTTCATGTGCCCGGCATTTATCTTGGTGAAAAATTGCTTGTCTTGCCGGACCGCCGGGATAATACGTAAGTACCGTTAAAACTTGTGCATAACTCCCAGAGACCCATGACTGCAAAGCTCGCCAAAGTACGGGGATTTTTTAGGTTGGCGAGAGTGGGGATGTTAAAATAGGAATCCACTCTTTCTTGTACCATAAAACGCTTCTTTGGAATCGAAATCTATCTTAAAATCGCCTACTGAAATTGTTTTACAATCTTCGCCAGGCATATTCTTCCTGTAGGCATATTCCAACTATACCGCAAAGACATTTTAAATGCTGTTTGGAATGGGCATCATAATCCACGAGTGTACCGTGTTTTCCTCTCTTGTTCCACAGAGAACTTCTTCGGAATAGAAATCTGTATTAAAATCGCCTATAAAACTCTTTTACAATATACGCCAGGCGTTTTCTAACTATACGCGAAATATATTTATAATAAATTGTCGCGTTTTGGCACCACATTTAGCGATCCATTATCAAAAATTGCAAACCTTGTGCGACTTTCAACATTTTATTAACTTTCCCCCCCCCCCTCTCCACATTATCTGGAAAACATATTTGAAAAGTGATTCGACACGCTAATGTCTACACAGAAATCCTGATTGAAATGAATAGCACTCGGGGGCTAAACATTTTGGGGTGGACCGCCCTTATGACTTAGGGGTATGAGACATAGTTAAAAACCTATTCTATGACCTAACGAATATACATAGAAAATTTCATTAAAATTGGTCGAGTGGTTTCGGAGGAGTTAGGTGACTAACACTGGGACAGGAGAATTTTATATATTAGATAAATCATAAACAGATTACAAGCTTACATGTACATATAGATTCGGTTTAATAAAATTTAATTACTTTTATTTTTATGTGAGGGGTGGCTGTGCCCCCCTCACCCACCCTTTTATCTTTTTAGTAGAATAAATTAAAGACAAAAATTAAAATATATTTTAGCATTCTGACAAAAGATTACTTAAGCAAAAGTAAAGAACTAGTTTAAATCATCACAAACATAAACAAACAATGCTTATCTCATACCTTGATTAAAATTCCTAAATTATTGCAATATTGAAATAATAAAATCAAAATATTAAATATTATATTAATAACAAAATTATTTGTTGCTCCTACCCTTAACAAATAAACAAAGGAAATCATAAATAAAAACAAACTATGCTTATCTCATACCTTGATTAAAATCACTAAATTATTGCAATACGGAAATAATAAAATCAAACCATCTAAAATTATTTCACTGTATAAAATATTAATAACGTAATTATTTGTTGCTTCTACCGTTAACAAATAAACAATTGAGAGCGAAAATATTAACCTGAAACGTACTATCAAAAGAATGTTTATTCCTACAAAGCTGTAAACAGTCAGTATAAACCTGAACATCCATTTTAAATTTCAAAAATAATTAAATAATAAAATTTAATGTAAAATAAAGCCATTAAAATAAAACCACAAAGCACATTGTCATCGCCATTTTCCGGAAACAAACCGCCGGGTTTAGGATTACTAAATCTTAACTTCCGATCATCAAACAGCGGGGTTACCATAATGGCTTCCTTTATCGTTCCAAGAAAAAGTCGCCAAAACAAAAGCGCGCCAAAGGACCCATACTAAATCTGTACCAGTATTACCCAGTGTAGAGAAAATATACGGAAAGAAATACTCTACTCGAGAGCTTCAGATATTTCAAAACACCTCTTTTACCTATTTGCTCAATTTAGTATTCATTTCTGAAGTTCAGTTTGTATCTTTTATTAAAGAAAATAATAATAAAACTGAGACTAACATGATTTATACAAAAATCGATATATTACAAGAATTGAATGATTTATTTAACTTTTTCGGACATGCTATGTTTCTGATAACCTGAAATAAACAGGGTGGTTATGCTTCGTAATAACATAGTGCATAGATTCGGAATTCCCACGAAGTAAAAATCACATTTTTCAGTTGAATTCGGGTTACTTTTTCTTTACATTTCATCAAAATTTGAAATATTCCCGCAAAAACATGCTAAGCCTCCTTTCTCAATAGAAAGAAAGAAAAAATAAGCTTGAAAATACAAAACATTTTAATGTAAAATTTGTTCAATCGTATTATTTCGTGCAACAAAATCCAATCCCCATCCCCTCTACCCCCTCCCCCCCGAAAAAAAAAGAAAGAGATTATATTTTTTGAAAATCTCTTACTTACACAAACTAAATTCTTTAACAGAAAGAATTTCACGAAAAAAAAGAAAGAAGCCATGCACAATGTACAAACATACAGCAAGAGCATGACCTCATTTGGTTTGTTCCCCCATTCTGCACGGATGCCCCGGATGTTGTATTTTTACTCCGTCTCATTTACTTTCGATTGAAAGCATCGAACCAAGTAATCCAAACGTTTGTTTTATCGTGTTGAACATAATTCCTGGTAACAAATGAAAAGTTAAATGCGTCACGGTATTAACTTTTTTTTATTGCATGCTTCCATTTTTAAACAGCAGATCCAATTGAAGATTTATTTTTTTATTACACAGGGAATTTTATTAATACTGGGAAACAAGCTGAGTTGCACGCAATGCTCCTATCAGAGAATTTTTTTCCAATTCGAGATTTATAATTCATTAAAAAAAAATGAGGCTTTGTAACTTTTTCCGCCACGCGACAATCAGCCTTAAAATGTAATTTTATAAATAATTTAAAAAAATAATCCTTTAACTGCAATATAAAGGATATCCCAGAAAGGGGTAACACAGTACTTCAATACTTCATCCATTAGAGATAAATGGGCAAGACAGATTGAAATTAATGACCTAGATAATCGTTTAACAGCGGAGGATAATTTACTCTTAAATAATAACTTTTCAAATTAAAAAAATAACCAGTTGTTGTACTTTACACTGGTGATGAAAACATACAAAAAATACTTGAAAAATACTCATGAATGCCTATACGTGCTTTTCCGATTATAATTGTGACTGTAAGTTCGGATTTGGAGCGTACAGACAAAAATGCAGTCAAAGGTGAGTCATTGTTAACTACCCTCAATATATCCACAGGAAAAAGTGAATATAAATGACAATTAAATTACATTTTTGATTGAAAATAATATTTCTGAGTTACCTTCCCTCGAAAGTACTTGCTAGCTACAGATATACTACCAGGAGTGAGGCGACAGCAGTAATTTCGGTTGGTAATTTTTTCGAGAAACAATAGGAGATGGCAGAAAAAGGTTGTGTATTTTTAACGTAATTTTTGAGAGCTTAGTGGCAGCAATAAATTATAACAGTGTTTATTACGTGATTTAAAAATGCATTCTCAAAAGGAAGATTGCATAATATTCAACTGTTCCTTTTAGAAATACGGATATTTTTGTAAAAGGGCAATTTAGCTAAAATTAGAATTAGAATTTTCATTTAAAATAATATTGAAATAACGAATTTATAATCATAAAATTAGTTTTAAGGTAAAATTCTTTTACTCTTGTACAACTTCTTACAAATATTTTAAATCGTAATGAATTCAAAAGTTTAACGGCAACCATAAAATCCACAATGCACGAATTTGGGAGATTGATAAATTTTGACAACTTGTAATGGCACTCCCTTTTTGTATTAGAGACATTAAACACACTTTTCACGATGTTTATAATGGTCGTTTGAAAACTTAAGATACTAGAATGTGAGGTTATGAAGAACAAAGGAGTATAGTTACATAGTTCATCGCTCGGTTTTAAGGATGCTGGAAGCCGAGTTGGCATTTGTCGCCGTTGTTTGTGTCCCCGCGAAACGAAAGTTGTGGAACTTACAGTTGAATCTACTAAGCGGTAAGTAGTTGTTCTGCTGGTTTTAATCCTTTTTTGTCGTCTTTCTTGAGACAATGCAAACCGAAATATTCTGGAACATTTTCTTGAATGATTTGAACAATTTGGGGGAGTACAACCACCCCTTTTCACAGTACACTAAAGTTTCGGTTTATCGCACGTGATTGTACACGAGCACAAACTCAGAGGTGAGCGTGGTTTGATGCAGAGTGGGAAACAAATATTGGAAAGTATAATTCAGCTCCTGTTAAAGTAGATCTAGCTTGAGGTAAGGTTATTGATGTGGATATTAAGGGAAGACATAAAATCAGTTCTTTTAAAAGTATTTTTATTTAAAAAAATAAATCGTATGACATTAAGCAGCTAAACAAATGAAATTTTTAAAAAATAATTAAGATTGAATGGAGTTTTGACATAAGCTATATTTTGAAAAAAAAAAAAGAATATTTAGCTCTGAACAATTGCTCATTGTAAAAATAGTTTTAGAAATATTGTTAAAGACCTGATTTTGTAATTATTTAAAATTACTAGTTAGTTCTTTTTTGAATAAAAAAATTCCACTTAATAAACATTTTAACTTTTAACATTAATCCTAGAGATACTGAATTATTATTTATTATTTCATTTTACAAAATAAAAAGTAAGTATTTCTTTCATAATTTATTTGCCCAATGCTTGCCATTTGTAACTTCCTACCAAGCATTTTTGACTGTTCACAACTTGAAAATTCTAGCAGTTATTTTAACGCAATAACTTTCATTTTTGAATTTGTTAATGTGAATATCAATGTGTACACCTCAAAAAAACTTATTCCCAAAACAAATGTTGAAGTCCGTTAAATATTTGTTTTACTTATCGTTAAATATTAGCTTGGTAGTTCAACATCAAGATTCATACTGGGGAAATTACTAAAAAATCTTAATTAACAGCATATTAATTACAAAGAACATTTTAAATACTACTTTTGAAATCTGGTAATGAGAGCTCGTACTCTTTCGTTATTAGGAAGGCTCAAATATTAAAAAAAGTGTTTCTAAACAGAACTGAGATGTTATTTCAATATTTCGTGTTCTTTTAATTTATGAAACAAGGAGCGATATTTATGCATTAATTATTTTTCAGAAAGAAAGAATTTAAGCAATACATCATCATTTATTAATTATTAGCACTTGTGCATGAAGAAAAACTGAATGCAACTTTCTGAAGTATTTTCTCATTGTTTGAGATTAAATATTATAACTTAGAAATAAATTATCAATCTCGCATAATTAAAAATAATTTTCCACTAAGTGTATAAAATAAAAAAACTAATTAAGGGTCGACAAAACAGAGATATGTTGAAGTCACTTATGCTCATTTCTTACACACATGTTATTTCAGTAACTGCTGAATTCATTCTTAGAGCATATGCCTTTTTATTGCCCATTAAAAGCCTTTAGCCTATATAAAAATGGTTTTATTTCATGTTGACGTTTAAGTACGGGTTAGTATTCCTTTTATACTTTTTTAACTATTATAGGAAAATAAAAGAAAGACATTTCGCGTCACTTAGCATTGGACTTATCAGTGCACAATATATTTAGATAAATGAGAAACATGTACGGAAAGTTTTTAGATGGTACTCCAGCAGTTTTGTTATCCCTCTATAGATAAATCGGAAATTCATGAAAATAACTCTTCTTATTTCGTAAACTTCCGATTTATCTCAAGCATTTCAATATAAGTGTCTATTTAAAACTCAAAGTTCTCGTTTACAAAACAGTCATCTAAGTTGAATATAAGAAAGAAATAATATGGTATATGACACTAAGTTTTTCGGAAAAGTTAAGTATTGGCAACCAAAATCGTTGGCTTTTTTATATTATGGAGGAACCTAACTTTACCTTCAATAAAAAATTGGAATAAAAGACATTTTAATTCCTTCTTTGGAAGTGGCAACGAGCTTGTAATTTATAAACGTGGCACGTCAACCTCCTTACGACCTGGCTGTCAAGGATAAATGTTTTGACTAACTTACTGTGTGTTTCAAAAATAGCAGTTCTATTTTTAGAAAATTAAAATCAGTAAATTATAAAAATGATCTCTTTGCTTCTCTGTGCTTAGAATGGCAATAAATTTTATTCAGATATAATTTTGCATTAGTTACAAATTGCAGCAACAGATAACGCTGCAAAAGACGGCGAAAATATAAAAGTACTGTATTTTTATTTCCGTGTACTGAAAATTTATTTTATCTGCATAAGGAAATAATATTCTTCAAAAGATCCACAAAATATTGAATCAATCTCAGTTGGGTTTATCCTACTTGCCACGTAGATGTACTCTTCCTGCTTAACAGCTGTTTGCAGACTAACAGGTAACACTTTTTACAGGTGGTAGTGATCACTGAAATACGAAAGTATCTTTATCGTAGATCTCTGAACCATGCTTCTCGTTTTTATAAACAATTCATCTAAAAATACTTTATTTCCTTTTCTCGTATGTTTTTGTCCCAGTATCTCGGCATCGACCTATCAATCTTTGGCGAGGGTATCATCGAATGCGATGTCGATTTGTGAAGGGGCACCCAGTGGTCAGCCATCGTTATTATTAACAAGGACATCGCAGGCACCTAATCCCATGGCGGAAATCGAACTCAGGCTCAAGGTGTCAGGATAATACGTTAACCACTACATAACCTGGAAGGCCATTTCTGGGATCTTGTTTAGAATAAAGTCATTTTGCTAAAGATGAAATCGTTATGAATGAGGATATTGTTCACTTAATACAGTAGTCACCGCTTACTCCGGTCACATCGGGACGGATTGAGATTCACCGGAATAACCGAAATCCGCAATAAACGGCGGGACCTAAATCAAAGTAAGAACATTTAAGAAAAATCAGTGAATTAAATCAAAATATATTAACTGTATTAGTCAATAGTTTGACGTATGCACAAATTTATTTAATAATGAACAAGTAAAAAGCTGCATAGGTACATTTATTTTTTAAAAAATTTACAAACTTCCTGGGGGGAGGTGGAATCCGAAATTAAAGGCTGTTTTAGGGGCATAGTCTCATGTAACGAAAACTGAATTTCCCTTAATGTTGAAAACAGGTGATCTTTTAGATTGTTCTCCATAAATGCTCTACATAATGTATCTATAACGTTTAGCAAATCTACTCTTGTGGCACGTACCTGGTTCGGGTTCACATTGTCATCGTCATTCTTAACACGTGTTTCATTGGTTCTGGGTGTCGAATCGAACGTTACTTTTAATTAAATTCTGTTAAGTTTATAAACAGTTATTTTGATTGAATTACCGTAACACTTCAATACAAATTGGAGTCATCTTTTTCACTTCGCTAGGCTAATTACATCGAAATTTTAAATAATTTCCAAAACTACTTGACCGGATAAAGCGGCACTCACTACCGAGCTAACCGGCGAAAAAACAAATTCAATTTTGCCATTTTGTTCTTTTCATACCGATTTTCACCGGAATAAATGGCTTATCGGATAAACCACCGAGCGAAATAAGCGGCGACTACTGTAGTAGTTTATCGTCAAACTTCAATAAATAAAGAGTGGCGTATTGCTTAAAATCACAGACGAGACATCTTAATATGTGCTCATAAGGGAAAATCGATTTTTACAGAGCATTTAATAATCGGGATTATTTATTTTATTTCTTTATTTAAAAATTCAATCTCTGTTATCAAAACAAAAATATTTAATTCAAAGAGAAATTATTGAATCAGGTTTGAAAGGGTTAAAAAGAAAAGATAGCGTTTTACTCAACAATATAATGTTTATTACTGTTAAGTTTTATTTAATTTAATTACTCTATCTCTTTCTTTGCTTTGATTCTCAATTCTTCTAGACCAACTTTGAAACTTAAGAGAGCCTGCATTTAAGATTTAATTTAATTTTAATTATTAACTTAATCATTCTTTAGTTGTGTTATAATATTGTTTATAGAGCATCAGTAAAATAGTTTTAGGTAATTCTTGCCTAAACCTTTGATGGATAGAAATTTTATCGATATTATCGACCTTTGAGTGTTCCTTTCATTGAGATACTGTAGAGATACTACTGTGGATACACTATATGGGTACTACTATTGACATCTGGGGCACTGCATCTCAGGGATTTAATCCAAAGTACCTCAGAAACCTGAGGTACATTGACCTCAGTGATCTTTCTTTGATTGGTGGAATATGAAGATTTTTTTTTTTGTTTACTTCAGCGTTCCCTCACTTACTGGTAAGTGGACCGGTGTCGCTTCGGTCCGTAGAAATTTATTTCCAGCCCACGAAAAAAATTTAAAAATGAACATCCTTTTTCTTTAAGTTGTTTAAACCTGTAAAATGCATTTCTGAAACATAGACCTAAGTACATAAAAAATATTTATATAGCAAAAGGGAACGTAATTATATATATGCAATACCAAAAAAGTTCATAGCATCCAGCGACAACTGGCGGCACGCTTAGTAACTTTTTTATCTAATTTTGTATGAATGAAATGGACGTTGTTGAAAACCATATTTTTACTACTTTTTGAATATATATATATATATATATATACATATATATTTCATTTTTCAACCAGACCACACATTTACACTGTACTTACAATGCTATCACAGAAATATTTTTTTTAATTCAAAATGATTTTCATATACCCACTTAGTCTTAATTTCGTATTAAGCTTTTTTATATAATAAAGTAATTGCTGGGGCGTAAAATTGGAAGTGGTAATCAAATGAAAGGCATTATTTAATTCTATAGCTTCTCTCTCTAGAGAATTTTGCCTTAGCTAATGAATGAAATTTTTGGGTTACTTCAGTTTTTCCTTTAATTGAACATTGGTAATAGATAGTGTATGGTACTTAATGGGTTGTGCCTTTCATATCATATACACACATTAAAATTATCTATTGACATTGCTTATTGGCAGCCAGTTAAATTTTTAAGTTGTTAGACTTAAGCTGTTGGAACAAGAATTTGAAAAAACTTATTGAAATAATAATAATTAATATAAATCCAGAAAGAAAACTGGCTTTGAAGTAATGAAGTAACAAAAGCTGATCTTAGAAGAATTTCAATTTAAGAAGTTCAAAATTTGTGTTAAAGGATCTCTAAGGGAGGTATTTTCCAACAACATGGATACGATTTATGAAATGAGGTAGAAACCTTTTCAAAATTAGAAATTTAAAGCGTAAGTATTGATATTCATATACAAACTCTTTTAAGCAATACCCATTTAAATTTCTATAAGTTTTTTAATATCTTTAAAGAGTCTTCAAAAACTATTAAATGCATGTCCCGACAGAAGCTCATTGAAATAATGTAATGCTTTCTTTTCTTTTTTTTTTTCTTTCATTATCATGGAAATTTTATAAATCTGTTTCAATAAGGTTTTACTCTTGAACAGCTTAAAATAGTATTAAGAATTTTATGAAAATATATATTTTCAAATTATGAGCAATGTATTTGTATGCAGTTGTTTTAAATCGAACAGAAGCTAATCAAAAAGAAATTAAATTGGAGAAATAAGCAACCAGATAAAAGTAAAAATTATGTTCTTATTAATTGAGAAATGAATATTTAGTAAGCCGTGAAATTAAACTATTATTATTTTGTTGTGTAAGTATATTTATGGGAGAGATTTTCTTTTGAAAAATTCCAGTTCATATTTAGATGTTTGCTTAACCAAGGCTTATTAAGTTAAGATAGAAATAATGAGATAAAAAATGTTTTGCATGCGATAGACTACAGATCTGCTTCTTTCTTCAGATGATCATTCCGTATCCAGAAACACATGTTTAGAGAACCAGGTTTAGCTACAATGACTTTGAGAAATAGGCCTACAGTTAAAAGATTTTATAAACTCTTTAATGCTTTCACGATTAAAAAATTACCATTAATTGACAATAGTGGAAAATTTCGAAACTACTAATTATTTATTTTTTCAGTTTCGTTAGCGTAAAACAAACGTTCATCAAATTTAGTGCCATTAGCAGAAATAAGTTTAACAGCTGTACTCTATAATGCACTCATATTTTTTTTTCTTTGTATATCACATGGTAGAGCATAATTTTTACGCAACACCGTTTTTCTTCATCCGATAAAGCAATCTTAAGTATCAATCTCTGTAGTACCAAAGACTGATAATATTTATCATCAATTGATTGCTATTAAAATCAATCAGGTTTTTTCAGCGTTAACATAACTTGTCTACACGATTTGTCAAGGCGAGACAGTTTTCAAATGCGTGAAAACGGTGTATAGCGTGCGCGGGGGGGGGGGGGGGGTAAAATTTTGAAAGTCTCCAACGTTTACAATTTTTGATGATTTACTGCTAAAAATTCACTTATTGTTTGGCGCCAAAAAATAAGTCCCCAAAACTGAACCAAGCCTGACGATATCTTCCAAATTTGGCTAGAAATTGGCAAACGCGACATTTTATTACAAAGGAGAGGTATCGTTAGAATATGCATGGCGAAGATTGTAAAATAGTTTTAGAAGGTGATTTTAATACAAATTTGAATCTAATCTTTTATGGAAAAGGGAAGAAAAATACGGCGCACTCGTGGAGTATGATACACTTTTCAAGCAGCATTTATAAAGGTGGAGTATAGTTAGAATATGCCTGACGAAGACTGTTAAACAGTTTTGGTAGGTGAATTTAATATAGATTTCAGTTCTGAAGAAGTGTTTCATTGAACAAGGAAGAAAATACGGCACACTCGTGAATAATGGTACAACTTCTTACTGAATGGAATAAGGAAGAAAAATAGGGACGGTCATGGACTGTGATACACTTTTAATGTGTCGCAATTTAGTGCGTCTATAAAATATGAAAGTATTTCAGATTTCATTTTTTTATTATATTTCTTTTAATACTTTCTCAAGACAGAATAACAGGATATACCAATCAAAATTAAACTGGATGTTTCGCGATGACTTTCAACTACTTCAACACAAAGTAAAACTAACAGCAAAAATCCTTCAATAAGTATAGTTATGATCATTTTCCTCAGATTACAGTTACAATCTTAATATTTTCTAGAGTCTGATAAATGTAACTTGCATTTCGCATTCTGAATCGAATATTTGAATAGTATATTGCTATATTTATAGTATTTAAAATATATTACCTGCATCGCCTTCTCTGCATCGTCAGTTCCTATACATCCATACATTATAAGCAGCAGATGTATCAGTTATACAATGACAAATCTATAATTTACACTTAAGGCTGGCAAGCATCAGCAATTATTTATCGCTTTGCTGTGGACTATTAAAGTATTTAAGCTCTCTGTGGAGTACAAAGCAGTGTTTGGCAGCTACATCTTCCACTTACAATTTCCCTACTCATATTGCAAGTAGCGTCACTAGTGAAACTTTGAGCAGAAATATATCGAATATAGTTGCAAATTTATGCAACAAACCCATCTTACTGAGGACAATCATAACATTCAAATCAGTATCTCATAAGTATCATGTTAGTACAGTTTAACTCGTTGTTGAAATATATTCGAGTGATCATAGATTTACTGAGCATTAACTATGTAGTAATAAATGAACGTATATGTAGTAATTAATGAACGTATGTGTAGTAATAAATTAAACTTTAAGTTTTATTATTTCATTTTTGTATCAGGATCATAATTTAATGTTTTATAAACTCTCTCTACTTTCGTTTTAAAAATAATAACTTGCTTATTCGAAGTGTTACTTTTTCCGAAATTTATTTATTTCACAAATGACGAACATTTCCGCCTAAGCCATTAGTTCACGGGTTCTCTAATACTTTTCAACAATGCTCTCATACTGAGAAAGTAAAATACAATTATTTAAATGTTCAAAAGTCCGGGAATTCACCACTCTAATTCTATAGAGATAGTCTTGTAAACAGTCATGTCCTGTCAGACCTCTAAAAAGGGCCACTGCAGTCTTTCTTGGAAAACTGAGAACAACTCTCTCTTCCCCCCAAAATCTTCCATATCTTATTCGTCGCACATTAAACCGTATCTTGTTTGAGAGTTTTATTGAGAGTCATACTGACAAACAATTTAGTTGTATGAAATGACAGAAGGTGATTCATGTGCGTTCTTCTACCAAGGCTCTCTTTTTAGCCAGGGCATCAGCCTTTTCATTGCCCAAAATTCCACAATCGGCAGGAATTCACTGGAAATAAATTCTATGTGCCAGCGTCTTAAGCAAAGGCCTACATTCTAAAATTCTTTAGGAACTATTTTTATTATTCAAAAAAGCTTGAAGCGCACTCTTATAATCTGACAAAATGACTGCTCTTATAAAAGAGTGACTGCGAACGGATAACTGTTGAACAGCCACTGCAATAGCTTCAATTTCAACATCGATTGCTGTGGTAAGAAGACCCATTGGTAAGAGAAAACTAAAAAGCTCACAATGGATACTTGCTCCAGAACCGTGTGCTCTCTCCAACATAGAACCTTAATTGAAGGTATGCAACCACTCATTTTAAGGATAGCGAACCTGAATAGCCTCCATTGCGAAAGGTCTTAATTGCGAATCACTCATTTCATTTTTGCTTAAGATCAATATTTAGATTCAAATTCAGATAATCTATAGGGCAAGGGGGAGGAAGTGAAATTAAAAAATCTCTACTGAAATTTAAAGCGTAGGATTCCCCTTGGGCAGCTTGGATGAAGCCAATTTAAGTCTTAAGATTTCTAGCGATCTCATTATTATAGTTCCTCTAAAAAGAGTGTTCAGGTAAACGCACAAGTTTTTGTTGTAATAAGATGGCCTTTCTTTTAATAAAATCAAGAACACGTTTTAAGTCGGTTAAGAGTTGCATTGCGAGAACAGAGGTAGTTGTCAAAGCCCCAGAAACAATTCGCAACGCCTGGTTCTGGAAAACCTTAAAGATATTAACCACATTTTCTGGAGCCTTGATGAGGATCTCACAACAATAACAAATAATTAGTCGGATATATAATTTGTAAGTAGTCTACAATGTCTCTTTGTTGCAGCCCTACCTAGAGCCAGCCGGACCTTTTCAGACAGAAAGTCTTCTTACGAAAGCCTTTTACAAAATAAAAAGTGTGACATAAATCCAGGAAGTTTTTGGATTTATGTCACTTAATTTATGTCTTTTACGTGAGAATAAATTTTTAGATATACACATATTTAACAAATGTAGATATTGGGTTTAGAAAGAAAAACAAAAAGAGTTTCTCAGAGATTATAAGTATAACACTGCGCCAAAATACCTTTAGATTACCAGATTAGATTTTTCAAAATAGGGTACATAAAGTATACTATCCTTAGTATAAGATCAATTGACAAGGATTGCTTTAATTTTAAATGGCATAGGTAATTTATAGAATGGAATTAATCACTAAATAAAAAGAACCTTAGGATTACTAGAGGAAATTGCAAGATAGCTTTTTGTCTTTGTTTACTAAGTTTCAGAAGCACTCCCTACTTGTATTGCTAAAAGAAATATGACAGTCTCGCCCCGAGCTGGGACCCAGTATCGTGAGAAATTTATCATTTATTGAACATACACCTTGAAAATGATTTTCGAAGTATTTCGTTGGGTAAATATGGAATTAGAAAGTACATTTATACTTTTTATGTATATTAGAAAATACATACGAAGATTTTGCTATTATATTTGTCTTTAATTTGCACAAAGTAGCAAAACTTACGGTATCCTATCAATTGAGTAATTGAAATTTTTTTTTTATTAACTAGCCAAGGTTTTTCGATCGAACTCTGACATAAATTCTCTGACTTAATTGACTTTGATAATATTGCTTGGACTCGGGATTCTTGGGCTTTAGAAAATGAGCTCGAACTCATCTCTAAATGCTAAATGAGGTTTTTTTTAAAAAATAAACTCTGCTACAAATACTCAAAACATTTAGAAACTCATGTCAGTACAGTGAATAAAGTTAACATTAAAAATAAGTTACCTAAAAATATTTTTATTTTCACTGTACATAAAGATACAATAAAATGACATAAAGTTCATTCTTCAAATCTGAAGTTACGTATCTAGCACGCTTCAGATTAATAATTGGTGATTTCCCTTTTCATTATAACTTGCGTTCGTCTATTTTACTTAAGCCCCATTAAACTAATATTTTAATAAATTGCGCATGGTAAAATTCCTTAATACCTTCATGTTCATAGTAAACGGGAGTAAATCATTTTAAAATGCAGATGGTAGTTACGACGAGAGACTGTTAAAATAATACCTCTCTGCAAAAAGCAATTTAGTTTATTCTACAGAATGAATGTAAAGTGGCAGGTGTTTTAAAGTACATAAACTAAATTAATTACTTTATCTGCCGTTCTTTTTACTAATTTGTTCTCAGTTTCAACCTCCATTTAAAACTGCAGTACATCCCATTAATTGATTTCGCCTGTACTCTTTAAAAAAAAAAACAAGGAATTTAAAATGGACAAGTATTATTGCCCTAACAAGAAAAAATGCTCGCCCGATGCACTTAGTCATCGGGAAGCAGAAAGAAGGGGAAATGTCTGAGAATGGGCGTAGAATTGTATACTCGTTTGTCTGAAACTTGAATACAATCTAATGGAACAGCCATTTTGTATTCTTGCATCTATAAAATGCTTTAGTCTCTGAAAAGACTTTCAATGCAGAAGGAAGAACTTTTTTTCCTTTCCTTAAATACACCTTGTAATTGAGACTGATACGCGATGCAAATAAGTTTAATTCTCTAATTGTTACTTTTCTAAACGTGGCGTAGCCAAGAGGGGGGGGATAGGGGGGGGGGTCACAACCCGTCCCCTTGAAGAATTTTTTTGTCGTAGAAATTCTATATTCTTTACTCCCTTATCAGACACAGGTATATATATATATATATATATATATATATGTGTGTGTGTGTGTGTGTGTGTGTGTGTGTGTGTGTGTAAGTTGCAGTTGTCGCATCCCCCACCCAAAAAAAATGTCTGGCTATGCCACTGTTTTCTAAAAATGTGTTTCATCTTCAAATACTTATAATTTGCCCATTAAAAGAAGTAAATTAAATACCTATTGTTCATAGTAAAAAACTGGCTGTTTGTTGAGATTATAGACCAGTATTATTGTCTTTTAACTACATGATGCAATGATTAAAGAATAAGTCTTTCGAAATCAATTATAAGGAATGTATTGGTCTAAACATGTCACAATTTCGTAAGACAACCATTTGGATCGTGGTAAATTG
This sequence comes from Cheiracanthium punctorium, assembly GCA_038373885.1. Lineage (NCBI taxonomy): Eukaryota > Metazoa > Arthropoda > Arachnida > Araneae > Cheiracanthiidae > Cheiracanthium > Cheiracanthium punctorium. The sequence continues at coordinate 757,244 of JAWZYV010013108.1, forward strand.
AATCATAGAGAACATATGCTTTAAGATTTTAACACCAAATACAGTGTTTTTTTTAATTAAAATAGGCATAAGACATAAAAATAAAAAATAAAATAAATAAGAATCCTGATTTATGAAGTTCATATGTGATTGCTAATTTTTAATGCAATAAAATGTTAAAAATAAAATTTAGCATCTAAAAAAATATTAAAATCACCTCTAAGTAATAAACCAAACGATGTTACATTTTCATCTGTACATTCTCCGTAACTGAGCTTGTTCTTTAGCTATGGATATACTTGAAACACCAAGTCTCTACAAATTATATTTTTTTAGCTATCATTAGACAGTTATTCTTTTTATCATAAAATGTCATGTTTATTTAAGTTAAATTAAATGTTGGGATAACATAAATTTAAATTCAAACAAGATAGTTAACATAGTAATTCTTCAAAAGATTTCCTGTGTTTTGTTGTCGCTACTTTTAAAATTTTAGATTAAGAAATATGTGATAAGCAATCCCTACTAGCAATTTTGCTCGGGCCGTCATCGGCTGGCTGCGTGGCCGGTGGTAGCCCGAGCAAAATTGCTAGTAGGGATTATTCTCTACCGCAAATAAGTGATTTAAAAAATATTTCAAGCCATGAACTTCATCTACTCCATAATTTATACCGCTTTGAAGATTCTTACTAATTAAGAAGTGCTCTTAAAAAATCAGATTTGATACAAAAAGAATTTATGCTTTGTTGTGAAGAAGTTCGATAAAATGTTGCTGCTGTTGTTTCTAATGCTCTTTGGCAATCGCGTCGGAACAGGTAAGCTCCCTTTTCCCAACCCACATTTTTTTTTTTTTTTTTCCCTCAAAACAGTGTTGAGTATATATGCAAAATTGAGTAAAAGTATATATGCCTCTTGAGTATATATGCAAAATTATTTTCTCTGTACTCCCTTAATTTGTTCAAAAAATAGTGTATTTATTTTTCGGGGGGAAATGCTCTATGTGCTCAAGTTAACCTCTTCGTGGCGATATTAAATTATTATTAATTTATTTATTAATTCATATTTTTTAGTAATATGAGTCTTAATTTTTTTTTCTTAACTTGCTATGAATAATCTGTTATAAAGAAATACAACCACACTTTTTTTCAATTAAAAATGTTGATGCTCTGTAGTGTCCCATGATGTCCTTTAGCCCTTTGAGGCGTTACCTTTTTCCAATGCTGATAAAAGGACAGCAATTGCCATCTCTCGACTTAACTACCAGGCAAGATGGCGGACGATCGAAACGTTCATCGCGTGCCACAGATCTAGAGACCCCTTTTTGACGACAGCTGGCTGTGCGGCACAGCCAGCTGTCATCTTGCTGGTAGTTAAGTTGAGCGATGGCAACGGCCGCCCTTTTTTCAGCATTGAGCAATCTATACAGCTGTTCTCGCATTCTTCCATTTTTCAGCAGATGTCAGTGCTGCTAAAAATAATCGTGACAATTTTTTTACGGGAAATGACGTGCTAAAAAGTAAAGGATTCTCGTGGAGCTATGTCACCCGCCACTATTTTTATAGAAATCAAATCTATTGTTCGTGACTGGCAACAGTCTAAACGTCAGAGTTGGGTGTTTCCAGAGCGGGAATACTGCGCGTTAAATGGTTAAACGAAGTTTTTTAATTAAAAAATGTAGATTTTTCCCGACCTTAAAATGGAAACATTATGCTTGCTATTCGATTACTTCAAAACTGTACTCTAATTGTTCGATATTTTCTTGTTCATTCACTGCATAACAAGGAATCTAACACTCATATTACATCACACTCTACTCTTCGATTTTAAAGTTTCAGTCTCTCACCAACTCAACACCACTCTCATTTTAAACTCGGAATCCTACGCCGAAATGCATTAAACTTAGAGAAAGTACTGCTGTATTTTTACCTACTCGTGCATCTAAGAGTTATATTCTTTTTTGCGAGTGATAAGTATAAAGTTTCCTTTTATCAAAAATGCGCTTTAGAAAGATAATGTATTTCGTGGAGATTGCAGGCAGTTGAAGAATATGTGTAGAAATAATACGATACGGAGCAAAATAATTCTTTTTTTTTTCTTTCTCTCAGAATGTTATTACGAAAGAAAGTCTCTCGCCGCATTCTGCGTAAAATACCATCAGATAGTCTGTTAGATTTTTAATGCAGATGAAAAAAAAAATATCTTCAGAAATGCAATTTCTTGCAAAATAGTGTCATCTACATAAATATACATATAAAAACTATAGAAGTGTATTTTCAAAGTGTGCTGTGCTTATAAGAAAAAGCATTAAGATGCCTCAACAAACTTCACAGCTAAAACACGCTTCTTTGGTATTTCGCTATAAGAAAATGCACGTTCAAAAAGAGATCATTCAGCTTTTATTTGTTTTTTTATTGTATAACTCGATGAACCATTTACTTATTTTCATAATAAAGTGATACCATCAAATTCAATCAACAGTTTAATTAATTGAAACATTGCTTCAAAAATCTTTAAAAAGATCATTTATTGAATTGAAACATTGCTTCAAAAATTTAGATGCAGAAGCTTTGCTTACAGAGAAAATGTTTCTTTTTTCCTTCTCAATTAGTTGAAATGGTTTTTTTAACAGCAAAGCACCTGCATGTTTTTATCAATATGTCACTTTAAAAACAATTGCAAGCTAATAGTTTAGGATTTTCATTGATGCGTAAATAATGATTTATTTCGGTTGCTCTTTTTATTAGCATCTTAAAATTTGTTCAAAAGTATATATGTATTGAAACGAACACAAGTTTCAAACGTTCAGTACCAGCATTGTATTTTAAGTTATTTCATGTTATATAATTGCATCATATACTTGTATTCATAAAGGATGTTTGGTCTATTGACGTATGTTTCGTTCCAAAAGCATTTGGTGACATTTAGAAAGTTTAACATATGGGTTGTGAGAGTACACCATTACTCGAAAGCTACTGCTTGGCTTAAACTCTTGAAACAAAGCACACTGGTTTACTGTTTTTTTATTTAATGCAACATAAATCATTTCTAATTAAGCCATTTTAGTTCATACTTTTATGTTAAAATTCGTTGCAACTAAATTGCCGCATAAAAATATTGCATATGCAGCATCCAGAGAGATCTTGTCCAAACTGTGATCGCCCCCTTTTCACAAGTGTGTTTCGACAATACTGGATAGGTTGTATCTGATTCTTCGTTCCGCGTGAAGAGAACAAAAGCCTATTTCTCTGTGGTTCAGGAAACGTATTCTTTCGCCGGAAGTGAATTTGTACATCGTTGGTTTACACTACTGGCCAAAAGTATTGCAAGTTTCAGAAATCTAACCCTTTTCAAGATTAAATCCCCTTTCCCCGTCAAAATTAAAAATCAATATAATTGATATTTTTTAATGTCAGCATGTTAAATTAATTATTTCAAAGACAAGATAGCATTAAGTTAAAGAACAAAAGTAATTATTTAATTTATTGAAAAACAGCATTAAAAATATATAGGTTATTATAGAAATCATATTTTATTTTGGCTCGCCGGAATAAAATTAAATAAAGAATTAATTTCAAGTTATTCTGCAAAAAGAAGATAATAAATAAATACAATTGATCTAAAGATCATTTATTATGTTGCTGAGATGCCTTGACTTTGATCACAACAGCCAGTCTTTTAGATATGAAATCCACAATGTTTTACACTTCCTTCGGTGTTTCATGATTCCAACTTAAATTATCGGTTCCTGAAGCTCTCAATTTGTTTTTGGTGATTTTCAGATGTATTCTTTCCAATTATACTACATAAATTCTTAAAAATATTTAAATCCGGCAAATTTCCTGTCCATTTTTTCTGGGCTTATTCTTGAAGCGATGGTTACATTTCTCAAACTTGCAATACTTTTGGCCAGTAGTGTAGGTTAGGGGGACGCACACAAGTGTTCGTCTTCCATAGATGCTTGCACTGTGCAGGCGTTTCCGTACAGTGGTAGCGAAGATTCTTGTTCCTTATGAAAAAAAAAAAAAAAAAAAAAAAATCTGCAATGAGCTAAGGCACTGTTGTCCATCTCCTCCTTAGGGCCGCAAGAGCTATAAAAAAAAGCGGTGTTACAACTCGCCGTCCTAGAGCTTGTCTTCTAAACACAGATTCCATAAACCACCCTCGAGACGCATTGAAAATTAGCTTGAGCATCTAGCAGCATTAAGTTCTGTCAACCCCATTTCATTCTATCCAACCGACCGCCACCATCACGAATCGGGTAGACCACTTTTTCTAGACGTTCCTAGATTTTTCTGGATATTTTCAACCAAGTTTGAAGATCAACAACCATCCACAAAGCAAACTTTCGTAACACGAAGTTACGATTTCTTCCAAATTTTCTCCCACTCCTATGTAAGTGTCCAGTTTTTAAAAATAAAAAGATTGGCTATCGTTTTGCACAAGTTTTCTTAAAGTTACATTATTATCACTCACATAAACCATGTATTTCATTGTTACTAATATTTTTTGAATGATAAAATTCGAAAAACATTTCATACCTTAACTTTTGGTAGGATTTTACAACACATTTTATTCTAATAGATATTATTTAGTAACTGTACTTCAAATTGTATTTTTTAATTGAGGTCAAAAGAAAACATGAATGAATATGCTCTTTTTAGAGGATACTTTACTATATAAAACCCCATTGTATAAAAAGAATGTTTAAAAATACTTCTAGAAGCAATAATACAATAGTATTTTCCCCGTAAGATTTGTCAGTACTTTTTATTTGCTTAAAAATATGAGATAGTAAAAAAATATTTATCGACAAGAATTTTAAACCGCGACAGTTGTTCAACTGATGTAAGAATTCTTATAATGCCGAGTAAGCATTTTAGAAGCTCTTTTCCACAAAAATGAACACCGCATTGAAAAGTATTTACTTTCAATTACAGTAGATGTGTAAAAATACCTGACAAAAATGTCAGTCTTACGTTTTTCTTAATGGAAGATGGTTTGGAAGAAACTGATATGTGATGAGTAAGTACATTGGATTTTACTCTGAAAATATGCATCTACATTGCCTAAAAAATAAAATTTTCCAGAAATGCATTATGTAAAAGATATTTAAAGGAATTATTTTGTGAAAGATATTTAAAGAATTTCCTTATATATATATATATACATACGAAGAAATACTGTAAAACATTAAATTAGAAACCGAACATGAATTGTTTTTCCTTCAAATAATTTTGCAATGAATATTTTAGATTTATAACAGTTTTAGCATTTGTTAAAAATTCTGCAGAATTATTAAAGTCATATAATCTTGAAAGTCTTTGAAACGTAACTTAAAAAACCCCAATCCTCGTTCCCGTAAAAATCGCGGCCTAAGCCTACTCCCTCTATTTCTTGTGCCAGTCATATTTCTGGGCAATGGTATTTAAATATTATGCTCCAGAAAGATAAGAGTATTTCAATTCTTATGCACGGATTTTTTTATATCTCATTTTACACAACGGATGGCAACACCAGACTATTTTTAACTTAATTCGGAGATAGTTTATTTTTAAATAGATGGTAGCAATTCTCAAATACGTGTATTTGGGATATGCATTGTGCAATCTTGGCTCACTTTTTTAGCTTATGTTCAAAGAAATCTTTACAAGTATTTATTCATTTTACGAAGTAAGTTTAGTAAAATTCTCATTTAGTGTTTAAAACATTTATTTTTAATGACTGCCTGCTTACTACAAAACAAACTTTCAGCCACAACAACCCTGTATGTTGGTTTTTCCTTGAAATTCAACTTTTTTTTTTCTTTCGTGAAAAAAAAAAAAAATTGTCCAAAATCTTTAAATGAATGCATATATTGTGCATGCATTTATATTTATACAATTTTCTGGAGAAAAAAAAAGCACTTTTACGACCGTTTTCTTGAAAATTATGCGACCGTTAAGGGGTTTAGCCCCATTAACCAATGTAGTGCATTATGATGCTTTTAAATGTTCCCACTATTTGATAAGAAAGTTTTTCCAGTTATCAATCTTAGAATTTTTTAACTGTTACAGATACAAAACAAAAACTTGGATTTTTTAATTAATTTATTTTTTTTAATTCCTGTTTGATAGTTTTGCTTTTACAATATGTGCAAAACACATCTCTAGAATTCCTGTGGTACCTTGAAATAGTACAAGTGCTTTATCATACGAACTATTTGAGATACGAGCCATCATTAGGCCAATTTTGGACGGATATGCAAATGCAAATTCGGGATACGAACAATCTTCGGTGACGTGACAGACTTCACCACAAGGTGGTCTCACGAATACCGTGTCGGGGAAGCTTGTCTAGTGGACAGAGCTAGAATTTTCGCCAAAACAAAATATAAAACATGCGTTATTATATGCAAATTGGAATGGCTTACTTGTGACTGGTTCTAATTAATCGGATTTCAATTAATAGAGAAAATTGTTTCTCGGTACGAACTTTCTTCCGGTATTTCACAGATGAAGACATTGTTACTAACTGTGCTGTTAAATCTTAATAGTGGGAAATACAATTTCTTATTTTAGAAAGTGATTCTATCAACCTTTCAAGTATATTAGGTAAGTGGGAGTGTTTAGGCTGATTAATTTTTACCAACTATGCGAAAAACTCCAGAGCTGGGGATCGAACCCAGGACTGCCGCTTAACGTGCGGGTGCTCCACCACTGAGCTACTCTGGGACCAGAGGCGTAGCCAGAAATTTTTCATGGGGGGGGGTTACGACTACTGCAACTCATATATATGTATACATATGTGTGATAATGTAGTGAAGTATATACATTTTGTATGGCAAAAAATTTCTCATGGGGGGGGGGTTATGACCCCCCTAACCCCCCCCCCTTGGCTACGCCTCTGTCTGGGACGATTCCCAGATGAAATTTCTCGCATTAGAACCGTTGGCCCAATGGTTCTAATGCGAGAAATTTCATCTGGGAATCGTCCCAGAGTAGCTCAGTGGTAGAGCACCCGCACGTTAAGCGGCAGTACTGGGTTCGATCCCCAGCTCTGGAGTTTTTAGCATAGTTGGTAAAAATTAATGAGCCTAAACACTCCCACTTACCTAATATACAATTTCTTATTCTGATGCTCTCTGCAATCTCTAGAAGCTCTTTTAAATTGTACGGGACGAAGAAGATTCGATTATGGTGACGTTACTGGTGTTTTGTATAATAACACACATAAAAAGGTACTTATCAATTGGATCAAGGCCACTTTTCCGCATAGGCACGCTAGGCACGTGCCTAGGACACAAAAATTTGGAGGCCTTAAAAGGAGGAATAATTAAAATTATAGCGATTTACTTTCCTATCCTTACGCTTGCCGGTTGCCGGTTGCCAGTCCGGGACACGGTGGGTCCATAGGTGGTAGACAGGGGTGGCCTTAGGGTACGTGTCGCCCCCCTGCAAAAGTAAAAATGGTACCTCTTTTATAACTTTTTCAAACTTTTGAGTTCGAAATGGTGCCCCTTCGAAGACTGCGCCCCGATGCGATGCTTACCTCGCTTGCCGTGTCGAGTCGCCCCTGTTGGCAGATAGTGGAAAGACTCTCCAAAAAGCAAAAACAAAGAAGGGAAGACAATTGGGGAAAATCTCTCCCAAACGAAAACTGGCAGGATGGGGGTGCTCTGGAAATAGTGGGAGAAGGGGGGGGTAACAATTTGCAGTGCCTAGGGCGCCGGGGAAGTTAAAAACGTCCCTGAATTCGACCAGTTTTTACCAATTTTTTGGGTGTTTTTCGTTATTACTGGTGTTTTTAAAATGTGTATCAATCTAAGACAATAGGTCTATGAACAGAAGCAAAGAAGCATTACACATTTTTAAAAACAGGAAAAGTCAAAAGGAAAATTCATACTTTACTGTTATAGAGCATGCAAATGTAAGTGATTTTTATATTTATGCACTGATGATGATTTTTTTCTTCTTTAAAAAAAGAAGTTTTAGGATTATCTGCGTTTTTCTACAGTTAGTGAGATCGTCCTGGTGATCAATGAGGATCATCGGGAGTGTATAGTACATTAAAGTGGAATGTAATTTTTTGGCTAAGATTGATTGTATTTTAATTAATTGCAGTGGCGGAAATTGATTCAAGATAGGAGTATTTTTAGTAAGTTCGGTCAAGGAAGTAATTAAACCAGCATCGCAAGGTGCCATGGCTGATGTAGTATTTAATAAATAACAGTAAAATGAAAATAGTTATATTATTAAAGCAAAAAACACAAAATTAAGACCCAAATCCACATGTTCAAACATGTGAACTCTGAAACTACACTACGTGGAGTTTTGTGGGAGCAACAAAGTCAAGCATCATCAGGTATTGTTTTTAGTTGGGAAAGTGAACACCTGAGAACACCACGTGCTTTGCTTTTTCGTGTTTTCTTGGGGTTTTTTTTAACATTTGTAAAACACTAATATTCTAATTATACTTCCAATTATTTAAAGAAATAATAGAATGTTATTTTTTTATTTAATTCAAATATAGAAATTTTCTCTAAAATTTCCAGACAAATTTGAACTCTCCAATTGTTTTTCATGCTTGAAACTTTTAGAGCTGTCCTACTTTAAACTATTTCAAAGGTCGGGGTAACTACACTTCGTTTACTATAACGAACCAATTAGCTATAAAATTAGTCATTTACTTATTGTTCTCTGTTATTGTCAATGCCATTTTAAAGCAGTGCTGCACTTATTTATGTAGATTCGTCAAGTTGTTTACCTTCGATTTGCGACAGGTATCATACTGGTACTATAAAAACGCATTCTCTCAGAAATACAACTGTAAGGAAAAATAGCATAATAATTTAAACTTGAATTATTTTCCTAAAGCAATAAATGTAAAAAATGTAGCATTTACTGTCACGTGTTTATAAAAAATATCTATGTGTATATATATATATATATATATATATATATATATATATATATATATATATATATATATATATATATATATATATATATATATATATATATATATATATATATATATATATATATATACAGGGTGTCCAGTCTTAATGTGACCCAATAGCTAATTCCCGAACCATTCGGTTTAGATATGCACTTCCAATTTGAAAAATGTTTTAAAAAAGGTAAAGAATGTTTTTACGTGCTTTTCGAACCAAAAAACCCATTTAGAAAAAAATTACAAAAATTAAATTTTTATACGGTCCCCAGGTCCTATCACTTATATTTAGGAAAAGATGCGGTACACAAAAACAAAGTAAACACAAAAAGTTTCATTTTATTACGATAAAAACTGACCAAGTTATGGAACTTTGAAAATCATACATTTCATCCATTTTCTCGGCCAATTTCAAGAAGCTAGTAAGGGACAGTCTCCAAAGTGAAATTAATTGGAACTATGCCAGGAAACATTCGCTCTCGCACGTCACTCTTATGTAAATCGTTTTTAAATTTAAAAGTACACACATTACGTTAATATTACAATAACTGAGTACTTAAGAAACAAAATTTATTCTGTGTACGTGTAAAACATAGATAAAATAAAATATTTTGGACGAAGAAAACTTTTCAAAAGCAGTTCCAAAAACTTAGACTTATTTGCCTGCGGCTTCAGACTGATTTGCTGCGGTACTGATCATGGCAAACGTTAAAAATCTGTTGTGTAGTCGCTTGCAATTGCATACAGTCGTATTCTAATATTACGAATTCTAGTACGGGAGAACGAGATGTATACAAATGAAGAATACTGCGAAATGGTACTGTTGTATGGGCAGTGTAATCGAAATAAGAGAGAGGCGGCAAGACTTTATGCCATTAAATTTCCCAGTCGAAGACATCTATCTTATTGTACAATTGCCCGTGCTGTTCAACGCTTGTATAGAACTGGGAGTTGTCATAGACGCATTCCCTTGTCTCGTGCCACACCTTCAAGCTTGCGGATACCCGCTGAGGATGTTCTAGGATATGCCCTGGCTCATCCTGAAAGTAGTGTCCAGGATATTAGCAAGGATTGTTCCTACTCGAAATCGACGGTGTGGAACATATTACATACGTACGGTGCATTTCCTTATCGTCCAGTCCTGGCGCAGGAGCTAATGCCTGGAGACCAGTTGTATACATCTCGTTCTCCCATACTAGAATTCGTAATATTAGAATACGGCTGTATGCAATTGCAAGCGACTACACAACAGATTTTTAACGTTCGCCATGGTCAGTATCGCAGCAAATCAGTCTATTATTTTGGAACTGCTTTTGAAAAGTTTTCTTCGTCCAAAATATTTTATTTTATCTATGTTTTACACGTACACAGAATAAATTTTGTTTCTTAAGTACTCAATTATTGTAATATTAACGTAATGTATGTACTTTTAAATTTAAAAACGATTTGCATAAGAGTGACGTGCAAGAGCGAAAGTTTCCTGGCAGAGTTCCAATTAATTTCATTTTGGAGACGGTCCCTTACTAGCTTCTTGAAATTGGCCGAGAAAATGGATGAAATGTATGATTTTCAAAGTTCCATAACTTGGTCAGTTTTTATCGTAATAAAATGAAACTTTTTGTGTTTACTTTGTTTTTGTGTACTGCATCTTTTCCTAAATATAAGTGATAGGACCTGGGGACCGTATAAAAATTTAATTTTTGTAATTTTTTTCTAAATGGGTTTTTTGGTTCGAAAAGCACGTAAAAACATTCTTTACCCTTTTTAAAACATTTTTAAAATTGGAAGTGCATATCTAAACCGAACGGTTCGGGAATTAGCTATTGTGTCACATTAAGGCTGGACACCCTGTATATATATATATTGATATTTAAGTAGTACTAATACTATTTGAATTAGTAAAAAAACAAATGAATATAAAAATAAAAAATGTAAACATATCTTATTTTTATAATTAAAAAAAATATTTTTAATATATATTTCATAAATCTGAACTTATTAAAATCCACTAGAAAAATAAATGGTCAGTCGACTACTCACATATCTCTCTCGTATTGTATTTCACACCACGAGGTGTTTTTTAATTAACAGGTCTGTAACAAGAATCTTGAAAAAAATAATCTTATAAATTGCTACAAATAAGTTCCTGTTTTCCTTCAGAATCCAAACATATCCACAATGTCAAACGAGGAATAAAAACTCTTCTGTACCTAATATTATATGACTTAAATAGTTTTTCAGTCATTTTTGGTTTGATTATCATGTTTATTTCAATTATATAGTCATTTGTTTCCATTAAAGTGATTTTGCATAGTAGTAAATTTGTGGGAAGTCGTAAAAAGGCGTGACAGTATTCTTCTTTTTTCAGAAAATTTCGAGAGACGAACTTCATAGGAAAATTAATAAAGCATTACTTAAGTCATACAAGTTTATTTTATTTATTTTTTTTTACCAAATTTATTTCTAAAGCTAAAGTGGATAGATATTCCAAGCAACATAAATTTTCAACTTCCATGAAATAAATGGCTCATTATTTCAAGAAAAATTTTATGTGCCGAGTTAACTTTCACTATGCAACTGGAAACTTTATGTATAAATAACGTGTAGGTATGAAAATAAAATGCAATCTGTATATTTTGAATGCAAAAGAGATAGTTTCTCTTTAAATAACTGCAGTTTACAATATTTTTTTCATTTTCTCGATAAATGTAGGAAGGTTTTTATTTATCTTTTTTATTTAAAGAAAAGTGACGACATGTTTCTCTTAAGCCTATAATAATATTCTATCTTACGGCGAGAATGCCATGTTTCGGGAAAAATATTCCCTTGAAACGTAATCATATTTTTTCCATAAAAACTTTGATTACTTTTTCGGGGTATCTATTATTTATGGCGTTCAAGAAACATCCGTTCAATATATAATATACAAAAAGGTTATACTGAAACGAATTTTCACATTCATATAAGGTTTTAAGCTTAAAAGTTGGTTTTATTTGACTGCGTTTTTCATTTGCATGAGCCTTACACAAAACAGAGAATTTTCTGCATTCTTTGATGCTTCAAGCTTACACAATGAACTATTTATCGGAGAAAACACTATTTTAAAAAACTTGCGATGAATTCACTTCTGTACATATTTTTCAAACTGAAGTCAGTTAATTCGCATGTATACATTGGTATTTCACATTTTTAGTAGTGCAGGATGAAGTACGCTGACTTCTCTGGGAAAATCTCTGGGAAAATTTAGAATTTGCATTGAATAGCTTTAATCTTGTGTAGCACAATTATTGTCCGAAGTCCCTGTGAATTTCGAAATTGCTGGAAATCTCTCTAAAAATGTACTGAAACATTCTTATAGTGAAAAATACAAAACTGATGATGAAAATTTTCCTTACCTTGTTTAAGCGATTTTAATAAGCAATATGTCTATCATGAAATTAAGAGGTTTAAAGGTAAGTGAACTGTTACGAATCTTTGGTGTGATCTGCTCTTCTGGGGATTAAATTAAGCTGAAATTCACAGGCGCGTAGCTAGGAAAATTTTTGGGGGAGGGGGGGAAATGCGCCTGGAAATTTTTTCGGGGGGGGGGGTGGATAAGAACTTATATGTGTATAAATAGAGGGAATTTCATCACTAATCCAAAAATTTCGGGGGGGGGGATATATCCCGATATCCCCCCCCCCTGGCTACGCCCCATGAAATTCATATCCTACAAGTCAAATAAATACAATTTGCATTTTGTTGCCTGTAAATCTGTTACTTAGAAAGCGATATAGCGAATTTCGAGTATCCCCATTATTTAACACAGGGTTTTCTCGAATTCTACATAAATATTGGCGATATCCCATAGCGGATTTCACTTTTGAAAACTTATTTTTGGCCCCAAATTTGGTAATTTTTAGTCAGAAAGTAGCCAAGCTAGACCACATTTGGCATGATTTTATTAATGAGGTCCTTAATGTTTGCTTTTCTGTATTGGCATTACGTTATAACAATACTTTTACCTCATCAATGTGCACGACTAATAGGAAATGTCATAGAATTAAATGATGAAGAGATTGTTAGAAAATTCGGGAAATGATAGTGGAACCTATAAATATGGGAGGACAGATCGGTTATGATTAAATGTTCGTTGAGTTCACCGCTTTGAGTACTTTTGTGAGCGATTTTTCTGCTTGTTATGTTTTCAATAGTTTCAACTAAACAAGGACTTCACCTGAGTGTACTGCTACATTTAAAAGGAATTTTTAATGCTTAAGTTGTTTAAAAAATAACGATGTATACTTTTAATACTATAATAATCACCACAATTGATGTAAATGCATCATTATAAATTATGCAAATAAGAAAGCCGCTCTAATGATAAATAAATAAATATATATATGAATACATTTCACATGTATAATCTTTAAAAAGGGGAATTCATTTACTGTTTTCATGATGTCATTTCTATGCATGGAGTCCCTACATTTATCGTGTCATAAAAGTGATTCTTATTTTGTGTCATAAGAAAGTGGTTACTCATTTTGCATCATTATAGTTTTATAAAGTACGACACTTTTCGTGCCACATGTTGTCAACCAATGAAACGTTGCTTCAAACATATTAAAATTTATATAAGAATTTATAAAGTAGATAATAAATTAAACACTTTTAAAAATGAATATTTCTATAGGTTTTAAAAATGAATATTTCTATAGGTAATTGTCTAAAATAATATTCAAACAACATTTTTTTAATCTAAAAATTTTTTAACCTTCAAATACGACAAGATGGCATTAAGTAGGGCACAAAGTGGCGAAACTTTTGTAACATAAGTAAAAATTAATCAATACAAATCACCATTTTTTTCTAAATCTATAATGATAAAATAAAGCTTATTTAACTAACTCAGTATATTGGTAAAATAACACACATAAGAGGTACTTATAAATCTACGTGCACGTGTTTCGATCGGAAAATTTTCGATCTTCGTCAGCAGCAGCAAAAGTCCATACGCAGACTAAGACTGGGGACTGAAAACAGATTCAGATTAAAAAGTTCTTTTTAGAAAGATAAGATGTTCATCTTATGCGTGTTATTTTACAATGTTTTATTTATTTTATCTTTTAAACACCAGTTACTTTTGATTATTTTTTGTTCAGTATATTGGTATCTCAAACTCAGCATATTTGATATGTTGAACTCAGTTCGATTTATAAATAAAAAAATTTCACGGTTCTTTGTTGAAAAGGCATTAGGCAAGTCACAAAAATTACATTTCTTTCGTGAATTACTTAATGAATAACCTTGTAATGGATCTATTAAGGAGCATAATTAGAAAAAATACTATATGTACATTTTTACAAAATAATATTTTTGTTACAACAATATACGTTTCGGAAAAAAGAAATAAATGTTTCTGATGCATTATGCAAAATCTATCACGAATATCTAAAAGAATGGTTGGAAAAATAGAAATATTCTAACAAGTACTCGGTGGTTTGATAAATTCTAATAAATATCAAATCAAATACGAAGTTTCTGAAGCAAAAATGTTTATTTCCTTAACCAGGAAGAAGGGTGACACTTCCTGAACGCTTTTGTAAACGCCTCCAAGTGCATTTGCACGTCTTTACCCTCCTGTATCAACGGCATAATTAAAAAGAGCCCGACATTTTGTGGCCATTTGTAATTTTCGATTATTTTTATTATTCATTCAATTCCTACTATTAGTTCACACTCTCCCTATATACATTTATATATCTTGTTCAAATTTTCAATCGTTAATAAAATACTTTTTATTCATCCACTCAAGTACAAATACATTTTTTTTAAACTTGTAGTGGATGTTACTTGACGCTAATACCGTTTTTTCAAATATTAATTCATTAAATAAATTTAATTAATTAATTTAATAAAAAGTACTAAAATAAAAATTTTTGTTGACCTAATTAGGAATCGATTTAAACTTTTAGTTTATATAGTACTTGTTTTTATTTCATAGTTTTTTTACTGGTGAGTAAATTTTTGAAGTTTTAAAAAATCGTTTTTGATTTGTTTATAAAATAAAAATTAACATTTTAAAGCATATTTGTCTCAAATATTGTTCTTCAAAGCTGTATTTCGAGCATTTTTGTTTTGAAATAGTTGTAGAAGAGTTAGGTATATGGAAGTTGAGAAAAAAGGGCCATATGAGACCAGCTGACCACGGCGCAGGATGGCCCAGTGGGCCAATTTGCCTCTTCGAAAATATAGCTATGCTTTGTAAAGACCGGATATTTAATTACATAAAATGTTTTCTTGTGTTGATAGTCTGTCAGAGAAAATGAACCTTTTTGAGGTCCTTCACAAACAAGAGGGGTATCATTTGCGTTTACTTTTATTTTCAAAAAACGTTTTAGAGTTTGTTTTCATTGTTTCGTCAAACATTTATTTTTCTTTAATTAATGCTTTATTCGATATTTTGAAGGTCAGGTGCTAGCCGAAAAGTTAGACTCAGTTCCGTGTTTGCGGGCTCAAGAGCAGCGTATACTTGAGTGCTGAATTCTCTGAAAGCAATAGGAAACAGTTCTACTCCAAGCTAAATGAGCATGTTTTCGATTCAGTGAATTTTATAGGTCAGAAATATGGCAGAAATTAATAACCGTTCTTTTTTTTTAAATTTCAATTTCTTTTCTCACCCCTCTTCTAAAGCTCTTTATTTATGTAAAACTTATAGCAACACACTTTTATGATTTCCTAGTCAATGCAGCTAATAGTTTCAACCTCTAGATAGAAGTGTTAAAGGGCCGTTCAAAATATATTTGAACACATATTCTGATTTTTGGATTATCATGAAAAATATTTAATGACCATATACGATATTCCAGGATTCGTAAAAAAACATGTTCTTCCGTTAAAAATAACGCCAACAAACATAATGACTTAAAAATTTCACGTTTTTTTTTTTTTTTTTTTTTTTTTTTGTTTAGCAAACAAATTTTCCCTTATGATATGAAACAGGCAGACTCAGCCTAGGTCCTATTACCTCAGAGCTTGAAACGTTAGAGCTTGAAATTAGTGTTACTATTTGTAAATCATCGGCTGACATGAAACTTCCGAGATCTCAAATGAAACCAAATTCTGTTAAAAATATTTTTTTGCTTGCTAGAAGATTTGAAGCCTTTTGGAAGGGCAGATCTAAGGGAAGAGTAGACTGCGAAGAAAGGCAAGGAAATTCGCGATTCTTACCAACAGACAGTTCACAAAGTCCCGCAGGAAGACCAAAGAAAATGAAAGAAAATTCTATACAGTCAGTCAGAGACTTTTTTAGGAAGCGATACAAAAAAAACAAGGAGACTTAAGTGACGACATCAAAATACAAAAAAAAAATTAGATAGGTTTAGTAAAGAAGCAAAAAAAAAAGCCTGTCTTCGATGCTTGAAATCATTTGAAGCCTAAACTCGGCACAAAAAAAAAAAAAAAAAAAAAAAACATGCATTCTATGCAAACAATGGGTACATTAGTCTGGTATGGAATGGATTTTATGTCTACATACATTGTGCTGAAAAATGATCTCGACGAAAAAAGTAGTTAATGTTTTTGTCATCTTTTTTTCTCTTTGAATTTCCAGACTCATACTATTAAGAAAGTAATGCTCTACAGTCAAGATATTACTGAATTAAACACTGTTACAATCGCATACGGCTTTTTTTAATGAAAAATGAAAAAAAAATGTTATTAATTTTGTGTTATTTCAGCGCTTTCGTTGTTAGACTGTCTTATCAGGTTAGTGGGACAACTTATTCCGTCTTTTGCGCGCAGATTGGCTCAACTGACTTTGCATGTCACGTTGCGCATGTATATCTCAACTGTTATTCTACGAATCACTTGAAAAATTTAGAGAGCTTCTATACTTACGATACGCTACAAGAGTTTCACTTTTTCATAAATTCGAACGCAAAAGAAAAAATAAAAAACAGGATATAAACTACACTTTTCTTTCAAACTGCCATTATGTGAAAAAAAAATTTGTGTTCCAAATATCCCTCGTAGTGCGCTGACTGACATCTTCATATTCAAGGACTACAGCTTGTTTGTCCATTTCAGGTCACTGGAAGATTTATATCTGCAACCAGACAGTCATTTTTTCATCAGACCCACTTCGCCGCTACTTTTTTGAAATTTGATTTTTTTTTGTATACCATTAATTTAATGGTATTTCAGCTCAGTGAACTTAAGGGGGTTTAGAAATTCGAAAAAATCTATTTTTTTTTTTTTGCATATTTTCATAGTGTAACCCTTTAAGAATATGTCCCTAAGAGAATTTTTCGAAATTTAAATTATTTTCGGAGTTGCAACTCATTTTGTGACGAATTTGTGCATAATAATCCTCCTTTAACTGAAGCAGTTCAAAAAGTAATAAAACCAATATACGAAGATTTGTCTTCAGAAAGCTTGCTGGAAAGGTGCTTGGGCTCAGAATAATAACGAGTCTCTAAATTCGCTCATCTGGACTTTCGCACCCAAGCATATTCATGCTGGTACCCATACAATTGAAATTGCTAATTTCATTGCGGTATGTATATTTAATGAAGGATTTTTACCAATTTTAAAGATTTTATCAGA
This sequence comes from Cheiracanthium punctorium, assembly GCA_038373885.1. NCBI lineage: Eukaryota > Metazoa > Arthropoda > Arachnida > Araneae > Cheiracanthiidae > Cheiracanthium > Cheiracanthium punctorium. Next base: position 774,743 of record JAWZYV010013108.1, read on the forward strand.
AATGGGAATAACAATTGGGCCAGAATCGCATGCATTCGTCAAAAACGTGATCAAGCCCAAATTAGCATGTCCGAGGTACGAGCTTCTGCGGATTACAAGGAAACTAGAACTGCTAGATCATCTGAAAGGGCTTCACTAAACATGACATTTGAAGTTGAAGAGGGTACTTTGCACGGAGCAGGAATAGCTGATTAATAAAAAGTAAGTATAACACGCCGTTAAACGACTCCGGCTGCGGGCGACTAGTCCTCAAACTTTAAACGCGTTTTTCTCGAAACTACTTTTCAAGAAACGGTGCGCATGATATCTCAAGTTTTATTCAACCGATTCACTTGAAATTTTATACAGAGCTTCTTTATACATTATAGCATAGCACTACCAAGAGTGTAATTTTTTTTTTAATTCCGAACGACAAAAAAAAAACAAGGAAAAAAGCAACACATATTTTTCAAACTGCCGCCATTTTGTGAAAAAAAATTTTTTTTTTTTCAAAAACCTCTCGTAGTGCGATAACTACATCCTACCTCTTTAAGGATTATTCATGGTTTTCCATTTCAGGTCAGTGGAAGGATTTATATCCTGCACACCAGGACAAGTCCTTTTTTCATCAGACCCCACTTCGCCGGCCTGCAATTTTTTGAAATTTGATTTTTTTTTTTTTTTTTTTTTTTTTTGTATACCATTAATGTTTTGTATTATTTAAATATTAATAAAAAACTTATTAAAATATGGATGGTAAAAATATTTTTTGTTTTTTTTTATCGCGTCCGAAAAAACACCTAAAAAAAATGAGGGCTTCTAAACCAGAATACTCCCTTAAATTAAGAAAAATGGCACTTATACTTGAACGAACTTTTATATTTATACAAAAATAACATTTCTCTGAAGATGCCTTGCACTGTTTTGCTTATGAATGTTGTCGGTACAGTTAAAACGGTTGAATGTGCGAATTTCCATTTAGTACACCATTCAGATACACTTACGCTTTCTACAAAATTCTGCAAAATATCTCATTTTAAAAAAATATGAGAAAAACGTTCCCATTTTTAAAAACTAATTTATTTTTTTAACGGGCGGGCACTTGGCCATCAGTCATTTGCTATACTAAGGCCCGAAGTACTAGTCTCTTTTTTTATGGTGGCACCTAATAGGTGGACCAGCATTGCTTCCTATGAAGTGACGGACGAAACGACACTCCAGCCCATGCCGGAAATTTATACCGGACCCGAAGTGTGGTAGGATGGTTCTCTAAACGCTACACAACCCGGGCCCTAAAAAGCGTCGATTAGGAAAACTCTTCCAACAAGATCTTCTTGCAAATGAATAAAAATAAATAAATGACATTACTGAAGTATTTCGTTCAATTATAACCATAGACAGTATTATATGAAATTTTTCTGCTCCTTTTGAGTAAGAAGACACCGTGTTAAGTAAGATTAAATATATATATAATATATTATAAAAATGAAAATAAATTTAGCTAGCAAAATCATTAGAAAATGTACATAAACATGAAATAAATAATTTAGATTAGATAATATTTAATATACAAGGCCAAAGTGACATTGTAAAATGAAAATTTAAAACGCTGAATTATGTTTTTAAAACATTAGAATAATTGCATAAATTAAAAATAACTTTGGTAAAATAAAAATAAAGGTAATTCAATTAAATTTAGATATCCTTAAAATTTTTAAAAAGAAACAATTAGAACAATAAACCGCTGACTTCATTTGAATGCATTTTAAAAACCAATGCTTCAGGCTAACTTGTCCTGTTTCAACACCAATAAATACTATAAAGTCCTCCAACCAAGGCACCCCTCCCCCACATCCCGTAGGCATATGCCGCGTGGAAGGGGTCGCCATAACTCAAAACACACACCTGTTAATACTAGTCTTACAAAATCATTAAAGAATAGATCTTTTCAATGTGTTCCACGTATCGAGAATTCCAAATTAAAAGTGTAACAAATGAGAAAGTAATAATGCAACCTCATTTAAATGCAATTAATTGTTAAACGGAATTTCACGGTCATTGAAGTAAAAGATAATTAATTTGAACGGAACTATCTTCTGAAGTGGAAGACACTTGATAACGCGAATGCGCAAGAGATATTTTATTCCGAAATTAAAGCATTTATTTAAGAGGAGTATGCTTGCAGTGACAAATGATCGATTAAATCAATTACTATTTGACGGTAATTACACTTAAAATGCCGCGTGCATTCAGGCTCACTTTACACACGATTACCGCAATTATTTCTGGAATTTTAAACATACTGGAAGGTGAACAGAAATACTTTAATAAGCTCGACATAAGGAGAAAATTTTATTATTAGCTTTATTTTTAATTACAAACAAGACAAAATAAATCATGAAAAACGCACAGATTCTAAAACACTTTCCAACACACTTATATTGTATGCACTGTACACGTACAGTACGAAACTGCCTAACAACAATTCGAAAACAATCTCACTAATGTTCGATCATCGTCATTAGAGCGTACTTTGTTGTCATGTATTTGCCGGTCGATCTGCTGTTATGAGCATTTATTTAAGCTAAATTTAGTCTATGGGAGAAATAGCCGAAAATTGCATCGTATATTATGTAAATCAAAATGCTGAAGTTTTCCTCTTGCCTCACATTTGGTGATGTTTTGAATATTACATAAGATCCAAATTATATTTATCCTCATGAAATTTAATGGAACCCTCTTGAAAAACAAATTATGTGTCTTTCCTCCTCAAATGAGTAAGCTATTATAAAAGAATTCGGGGTGTTTCGAAACTCGCGCAAAAAAAAAGTAAATAAATTAAGGGATGGAAGAGAAAACCACAGGTGTGGGGATGTAAACGTTGTTTTCACTTTGTTAATATTCACTTTAATAATCAATCTTGTAATCATTGTATAATCAATCATAACAATTGTATAATCCCCACTTTAGTAATCAATCCTCTTACTAATCAATTTTAATCAAGTGCTTTTAGTGAAAGAGCCATTATTTTTTGATTATACCATAGTCAGAAAATTATTCCAATGATTCTGAACCATTTTGGCTGACAGTACCACCCCTTAAATTTTTGCCCATGAGTTTATAAACACCCAGTATATATATATATATATATATATATATACAGGGTGTCTCTGAAAGGTGGCAGCATGCTTTAATTCTTTATCTGTTAGAGGTAAGTGACCAACCAATGTAAATTGAAAAAAATGTTCAAAATAAAGTCGGAAAAAGATTAAGCTACGAATAAATTTCCTCTCCTTAATTTACAAGAAGTTACCCTTTTTAAATTGTTTATACGACCCCGGTACAAAAAAAAAACTCTCAATTAATAAAATTCAGCCAATTAATAATATCTCATACACTAATGAGGTGATGAATAAAGCTTTGTCTCGTCTCGCAAAATATCGTCTCGCCTCCATGCCTACAGTTAACCCCTTTTTTGGGATAACGTGTATATATATGCATGTAAACCATGTGCTAGAATTCAATTAAAGTTTCTAAAGTATCGTAGATTATAATCTATCGGAATACTTTCCTGAGCTCCTGCAATAAACTGTAAATGCTTCGCATAACTTTATTTTAATAAATACTGGTGATATAAATAATTTTTGTGCATGTGTGAAATAGGTTTATGCCTGCAGAATACACATTAATCAATGACTTTGCTTAGAGCGTGGTGTATTGGAAATCATTGGAGAGCTCCGATGAGAAATCTGTTGATGTTATGATAAAATACATGGTATAGCACAAGGAGATAGCATATACTAATTTGATACATTTGCGACAGTCACAGCATGGACGAACGTACAGACGGACAAACCGAAATCGTAAACTTTTCAATTTTCTTGAAAAGTGTTAAAAGCGGGCTATCTTTCTTCACGAAGAAAGTCACATTCTTCATTTCTAAAATGTGGGATACTGAAAAACTCTTTGGCAAATAAAATGTTCCAAACGTCGTTATTCTACTTAAGTAAAATGCTTAATTTCCTCACTATAAGCAAAATTACTATTTATCTACTTCAAAGCTCCAACTATAAAGGCGATCTCTTTCAGAAGTATTTAAAATAACACTCGTATACAGTGCTTTATTCATTACTAGCCGCCTCCGGCGACCAGTTGGTTCGCGTTCGGCATCTTAATAAATCTCGTTCGGAGAGAATCCGGTTCCTCACCGTCTTCTTTGGCAATAAAATCTCTCAGATTCTGAATGGAATTTAAAATTAAGATGGTTACAAACAAGAGCTGCCCTAGGGTAAGTGGCGCCCCCTGCTAATGTAAAAAAGATGCCCCTTTTTATGCTCTACTTTGAGTTCGAAATGACGTCCCTTCGAAGTCGGCGCCCAGATGCGTGTCGGCCCGCCCCTGGTTACAAAAATAAGATGGTTAAATGATAAAAACCTACAAAAAGGTGCAAATTATTTCCGTCCTATATTAATTCTGAAGAGTTTCTGAATATATTGGCCCTTATCAAAATACGGAAACTAAAAAAACAAGAACGAAAATCTGAAACACTTTCAGATTTTAAATACGCACTAAAGGGCTACATATTAAAAGCGTATTATAATCCATGGGTCTTCGCTATTTTCTTTCCTTATTCCATTAAGTTGGAGAAGTATATCATTGTTCATGAATGTAGTTAAACAAAATTAAAACTCATATTTCTAACATCATTTCGCTGGATGTAATACCTTAGAAATAGATGGGGAAAAGCTGAGCAGAAAAATGCACAGTTCGAATTGAATGAAAGTTTTAAAAACTTATTCAGGTGTATTCATAATCCAAGCAGTAGACGATAAATGGCGATAAATTGCGCCAAGCGTTAGAATCATCTCCTCAAAATCGCACATCAAATTTTATTTTTCGCCAAATTAAAAAGTTGCACATTTTCGTATCGGAAAATTTCCAAATCATATTTTTCTTTTTAGTACAAAACATTTCATTCCTGCTCTGATTTCAGATGCAGCACGATATTTTAATTAAAAAATAACCTTACTAATAATCTAAAAAGAATCCTTATTCTTTTGTTTTTACTTCGAGAGTCTGAATCATTTAATAAAATTGCCAAGTATGGCAACCTAGATATGCTTAATTCTCACTTTTTCCACTGCGGGGTTACAATTGCGACACGTTTTCTATCGATTTCTCCTAGAATAATTCGAATTTTGAAAAAATCGCTTCGAGTTATGTCGGGACCCGTCCTGGAGAATTTCCATACAAAATTTGGTAGGTCTACGATCGCCCGTCTGAGAGCTACACGATACACAGACAAACTGACTAACTGGACATTTTACTGACATTTTACAAATCGTTCTATTTATATAGATTACAAAGCCATATCTTCATTATTTTTAAGTGCTCCTAATGAAAGTGCTAACACATTATTAAAATACAATTTAACGATATAAATTACATTGTTTATTGTACTGTATATTTATTATACTGTAACGTATAATAATTTACGAGTAATAAAATGTTGCACTTTTTGCCGTAACACGTATTTCAATGTAACCTGTTCATACTATCCTAGGCAGCAAAACAAGTTCTCTGAACGTTTATTAACGTTCAAGAAGCGTTCAGTATTGCTCTCTGACATTGGTACAGTGAGGGGGGGGGGGAATGACGACAGCGTTAAAATCTTAGGAGCCACAAATATAGTATATATTAATGGGGGAGAAAATCTAATCGCCAAGGGATGGGTGCCTTTTACAAGTTGGCCGATTCCTAAAACAAACACTAGGAGGGGGGGGGGCGTCAAAAGGTTACCGTTCCCCGGGCGACAATCTGCTCGTTACGCTAATATTCTCTTAACGTGTTCTCACCGTAAAAGATGTTCAGAGAACATTACTGTGCTGCTAGTTTTACGCAAGATGACGGCTTATATGTATGCAATTTTCCATTAAAGATATTAACAACAAAATAATTTATTTTAAGACCATTATTTTATTTTTAAGAATATCATAAAAAAAATTAAAATTACAGAATGTATAATATATTGTAACAATGTACGCATAAAATATATTTTCAGACTGCGAATTCAAGATGCTACTGAAATACATGAATAAAAATTTTAAATTGCCATTTTTTATTTTAAAGACACATTGAAGCATTCAATAAGTTCATGTATTTCTCGCTTTATAATTCTTACAGACATGATTTAATAATTTTTATTACTATGGAAAAAATCATAATGCATAAGGACTATGGTATTTATTGGAATGCAATTAATTTAATTTATATTAAAATGTTAGTTTACATGACAGTATGATAGTTTAAATCTTACTTGCACAAATAATGTGTTATTCCTTAATTTTAAAAATAAAAATGTGTACTTATACAACGTTTGATTTATATGAAAAGAAAAAAAGTTAATACATGCTCAAAATTCTCATGGATTACTGTTTGAGAAATATATATTCACATAAAATTTCGTTAAAATAAATTCTTTTGTTTACGGAATCAGAAAATCAATATTTTTTCCTCATCATACTTTGACTTTATTAAAAACAAAATTTATATTAAATTTCTTTGTGAAAATCCACAATATTACAATTCTAATTCAACATTGGCTAAAAAATAATTATTTTTCAGCGGCGTAACCACATATTTTAATAAACGAGGACAATGTAACATTTTAATAAGTTTCATGGACAACTTACGCTCTTTGCTGTGACACATAATCAGAAATTTATCTCTGAAAATTCCTCCTCTAGTATTGAAATTTTTTTTTTATCCAATGAAAAATAATTAAGTTTTCTTGAGCTCACAAAAAATACATTAAAGATGTTCCTAGTACATGGAAAGCGATACATTCAGTTTTAATTTAAATTATAAATTTATATCTCACTGATTAAAATTTTAAACTAAACAACAGAATAATGTATTCCAATACTGAAATTTCATAGGGTATTTTTAGGATTAATTTACAGTGCTGTGGAAAAAAAGAAAGAAACTAGATACCATTCCTGCTGATTTTTATATAAAATGACCTCTTGATTTCAAATATGATCCAAATTTTACGCTATCTCTCAACCGCAATTTTTTCCTTGTATTTTTTGTAACTTTATAACTATAAATTTAATTTGGAGGGGAAAATGATTATTTTAAACGTCAATTATCTTTTGAGGGCTACAGAGATGAAAATTTCTAAAACGAGAACATTTGTCAGGGAGATTTTTTTCTTAAAAAAATCAATAAAAATTATCTGTTTTTATTTTTCCAAAATTTTCTCTTTTTTTCAAGATATTCCATCTTCTAGCCCACCCTCTTTTCTTTCTCAAACACCTCGAATAATAAAATTACAGGGTGGTCATAAAATAAACTTCCCATATATATGGACCTCTAGCCGCCGTTCCGTTCAACCAATCGAGAAAAGATTTGACATATATTCAGAAGTATGCGCTTCATATTTTGATTGTTTGAAACAAAAGCTTTGTCACTATCACTTTTGTGGCAAAAGTTTTCCAAGGGCAACGCCCTTTTTTTTCTTGCGAAAATTGATCAGCGAACCAATGGCAGCCAAAGAGAGGAGAGGGAAATGGTTTTTACTGGAATTAGAAATTTTCATGTGTCCTGCTTTAGTTTATCATTTTTACTAAATATTCCACTGAACTCATGCGAACTGTGTCAATGCATTTTTTTTTATGAATTAGCGAATTCCTACATAGCGGACACTTCCCGTTAACGCACGTAAATTTCTGTGCCAATGGTGACCGCTAAGAGTGGTATTACTGTCCCAGTAGTTTTTAACAATAGTATTTATTTCAAAAATTTCCATACATTTTAATTTCTAAAAGCAAGGGTATTTTGCGCATATTTCCAAAGATTCGCCAAATTTATAAAACAAGAACAAAGTAAAATAATTGAGGCAGCAAAGACAGCTCCAAAATATAATAATATTACAAAAACTTAACATTACATGAGGAAATGATGACTCTCCTGCTTTGTCAATTGTTGAAACTTCAATTTCGACCATCCCCTAAAAATGTTTTGGACTGGTCGGTACACGCTGATGTCAGTTACGTTCATTCTTAATTTTTGCTCTGACATGTTTCTTGCTTAGTTGTAATCATGAATTAACTTTCATTTAACTCATTAGTAAGGGGCTGTACTGTGGTAGCCAGTGGTTAAAGTGTTTGACTGGTAACTGGAAGTTTGCTGGTTCGATTCCAACATACTACTGACCAGTGTTGTGCATGCAATGTACGTGCACGTTATATTCGTGGTTCTGAAAGTCTCCTTGGCGGTCTCTAGCCACTACCGAGACGTATCAATACTCACAAGACCTCCTTATGATGAGGATCCAAATTGCAGCGTGCTATCTAGTGGGGACGCACGTAGCCTTAAACGAACCATTTGGTAATATCAGCTGTCCTGTCTTTGAAATCAAACATACTAATTAGTATCATTAAGACAATATACGACGATACTTTTGTTGACGCTCCTCCATGTGATCTGCCGTCATTGATCGACTAAAGTCACGGAAATAAAGAACGGGAAATCAAGAACATCAATACGTTGTAAATGAGCTTGTAGACAATCATGTCCCGTCAAGAGTCTAAATGGAGCAACAGTAACAGTCCGTGGGATGTCTGGTAGAACGGTAGGGTCCACTGAGAGGGCACTTCACGGTTTTCCAGCACTAACATAAGAAGAAAATTCTCTACAAATTCCTATAAAAGGAAATGACAAATTCCCGTCAAAGGAATTTGTCAGTGTAAGAGAACAGTCAGAGGCTTTATTGAATGAAAACCCTTGTTCATTTCAGACATTTGAAGAACAACAACTTCCTTCTTGCAAGCAGACCTGCCATTTCGTTTCCATGAACTCTGCAATATTGATGATGTATAAATAAATCCAAAGTATCAGTTATTGCTGCAGCGTTTGGTTCAAATTTTAAACTGTTCCTAATCTGCCAGATGTGTTTTATATCAAGCAAAATGATGAATCAAAATGATTTATCCTTGCTTTTCTTACTATGAAAAGTCATACTTGTTTTGCGTGCGAAATCATGAACAAGGCGCATTCAGTCATAACTGATGCCCTTTCTCATAACTCAAAACTAAATTTATAACATTCATCTACTACATAATTCATTTGAGAATAATGTAAGAATAATGACATTGCATGTGAAATAATAATTCTTTTCAGAAATGCTTCTTAATGCCTTTGAAAAATTGTAAAAAAAGGAGAAAAAAATTCTGCATCCAGAATACTTAACGCATAATGAATGTTCAAAATGTAAGCAGATATTTTGTTTAAAAAAAACACACATAGCATTATGCAGTTTAAATTCGACGTATCTCTCACAAAACAATTTCGTACAGAGGGAAATGCATCTTAGTAGTATTCTTCTATTTTCTTCAGAAGTAGTAAAGGAGACTGCATTTAAGAATTCAATTAAGCTAAGGATAAAGCGTCGTAAACATGAACTTTTTCATTTAACATTTTGATCCGTGAAGACGTTTCAAACAATAAGTTCTGTATTTCCGATGATAATGTTAATAGAAGTAAGAGTATAAAGTGTTTCATTTCATAATATATGTATATTAAAAATTTTTAAAGTAAATATGCCAGACGTTAAATATTATTTATCTTATATGAATTACCATTTAAAATCAATATAAATTAAAAACATTAAATAGTACTTTTTTAAAAATATAACATTTATATCTTGATTGAAAGATTTCACATTTTTATTATTATTTATTCATGCATTCATTCATTTATTCGTTTATTTATTTCGCTGTTTACAGTAAAAATATTTAACACAGCTTAATGTAGTTTCTGTTAACATGAAATTTAATTTATACGAACGAGTACGATGATTTAAAGGAAACTAAAAAATGTAAACATTAAATTGCAGAAATAATAAAGTTATATTTATGTATTTGCTACATAATCGATATGTGCACCTTAGCATATATCTTCTACTTTGATATTTTTAAAATAGGAATGGACATTTTTCGAATTATTCCAACTTACGGACATGTCTTTTGTGACATTAAAAAAGCTTAACTAATAATTTGACACACACAATTTTTTTTCGGTATAGCTATATTTTAATTTTTAGGTAGTCCTCTCAAGTATTTTTGTAAAGCTATGAACACGCGAAACATGTGGACCTTCACGACCTCGCAGGAACTGTGTCAATGCATTTTTAAAACTTGACACCATACGTATTTGCTATACGTACTTTTTAAATATAATTGATGAATATGTTTAACATACATTAAAATTGATTAAAATAAATGAATTAACCTTCCTAATGAAACTGCTGCAGCCTTATGAAAAATAAAAAGAGCTAGATGGAAAACATATTTTCTATCGAATAAATTCATTTATTGAAAAAAATCTGTCGCAAGTGTTTGCATGTGTACAATCATGAGGTTCTTTTACCACTTTCCTAGACATTGAAATAATTAAAACTTTTTGAAATAGCACAAATTAAAGGTGCTTATCAAACTGTGTGTTATTTTACAAGATTTAAATTATTTCATTTTTTAAAAACTAATCTTTTGAGTGTTTTTATTACTTTCTAACAAGGTTTAAAAGTGTTTATGATTTCAGTTTGACTGTATATCCGTCTGAAACTTGTACCAGTAACTTCATACATATTCATTTCATATGATAAAGCGTACTCTAAATATTCCTGAAACGAATTATAAACTTTATTGCTTAAATAAGAAAATGAAGAGTTTTTTATTCACTACTTAAAAGTTCATCGGCCTGTTATATTTTACATCCTTCTGTAAGTTATTTATTTTATACTTTTTCAAGACTCTAACATATAACTTACTCCAAAACTTCTCAAAAGAAATTAAAAATTGTCATAAAATGTTTACAGCTGCAGATAACCGTATCCTTTTCTGTTGTTTTATATCTAGCAATGTGTTAATAGTTATTCTGAGAATGCAAAGTTATGAATAAAAGAATACTTTTTTGTTAGCATTCTCCTTTTATGATCTTTTTAATGACTCTTGTTTTGCAAAAACTACAACTGCTTTTCTCAGTTTTGCTAGAATTCTTTAAAAATCTAGCTTTTTCGCTTCCTTTATTTTTATTTAATATTCATTGCAAGGGAAAATGGATTTTCGTGTTTATGCATTGTTTGAGCAATGAAAAAATCCATTTGAGATATTTTTTATTGTACGGAAATATTATTTTATGCTAGATAGCAGTAACCGAATGAAAAAATTAAATAAAAATGAAAAATACAAAAATGTTGAGCCACTATTATAAAAGAAACTATTGCATCGAACGAAACAGCGAGATTTTATATAGTTTCAGTGAGCTGCATATTTGTAACGTTAACTCTAAATTAGTTTCATGGTGATCGAAACTCCGACAAAGCTTAAGAGTAGATTATTCAGAAGAGTCTCTGCTGTATAATCTACTCTTAGTAGTCTTCTTTGTCATTCTGAATACAAAAAAATTACTCTTTAGCTATCAGAAGAATTCCACATACCTGTTTAAGCAGTGCAATCGCATTATTACTGTGATATTTACTAGATTTCACTACTAATATAGTTTTCTCTGTAACTTACATAACAATCTTAAGTACAGTCAAAGTCACCGTGTAGATGTATTCGTATATCAGAGATGTCCTCTTTAGTTCGAAATGCTTCGGTAGGTTTAGTTGAATTTAGTTGTTTGTTTTGGCCTATTATTTACGCAAGGAGCTCAACGCTGTATTGGGAAATGCAGTAGTTTAGATGTTCCTCGTAGAAGTCTCTCATAGCTGCGTATCCACTTGCACATATTCGTGAAGAGTCGCCTCATCCTGAACATGCCTCGGGCTGCGGAAAGCTAATGCATCTGCACTCAAACCACATGACAGAGCATGGAGGCAGTGGACTTCAACCCGAGCTATGATTCTCTCAGTTTCTCATTAGCCATACATCTATCTTTATCCATTTCGCCGTGTCCGGAGAACGCACAAAACCGTCTCCGTTAAACATTGGACTCACACTGAGACACCTTTGAGCATTTAGACATTTGCCGACGTCACTTTGTTAGCTTCGCGGCCTCTTCGTGTGATTAAAGCCGCGGCAGGCTTTGACTCGTGGTACGGTGTCCTCTAGTTCTACCGTGGGTCGAACAGCTGCTTCTAGTAGATACGCAGAAGGGCGTCGGCAGTAAAGGGAAAGAGGGGCACTTGCTCCTACCCCCTTGATTCTTGTATGCCGTTTGTTTTCCTCCATTTTTGTTCTTTTCAACATTGTAGCCATATGTTGAAGTAATTTTTGCCCCCTTCCTTCCTAGGAAATGTTCCTCCGACGCCCATGGATACGCACCGCAAGAATATTTGAAATCCAAAGAGAAAGACATTCATTCTAGTTCCCATTTGTTTATTCATCCGTAGACATGTGTTTCAGATTTTATTTTTCTAATAAGATAATGCTCAACATATAAGCGTTTTAAGGAAGATCAAATCCTGTGAATGATATGGCTGATAAACAAATGAATACCGTTTAAAGCATGATTATCTTGAAATATTTCTGTGGACATGCAGTAATCTGCATATAAAACTCATTCAGGATCGGTAACTAAAATGTTATCCGGAAAATGTACAATTCAAAAGCTTTTACTGCTACAAGATCTTAACTCGTGAAGTGTAACATTTGCCATGCCATAAAAGGACGTAATTAAAAGAAAACATAAAATGATATCGCTTAAACTGACTTTTAAAGCATGTTAAATCCGAAGTAAAATAAACTGGTAAATGTCTTTCTTAATGCGTCATAAACCTGTAAAACAAATTAATTATCCGTTCTAAATGCAAACTTTATTTCAACAAATAAATAAAAGTGTTAATACTTGTTCAAAATAGTTTCACTTGTGTAAAAATTAAATACCTAAAAAAATATTTAGAATACCTATTTAGAAACAGCTTCCTTTCTTCTGAAATATGCAGGGTGCAATGGGAATTATAGGGCATTTTATAAAATTAAATAAGAAAATTCTAAGCACATCTAAAATATAATTGCTAACTAAGTGCTTATATAACAAAATTAATAGCTTTGAATGTGAGATCCTTTGATGACTCGTAGAACATCTAAATGATATTCGACTTCATTTTTTAAGTATTTGAAAGCATCTGAGGAGCTGTAGAAATAATAGCATCTGTGATTCACTACTTGAGTTTCTGTACAACAGGACATATAGTCCTCTAAGCAATATATTGATGTAACCCACATGAAAAATGCCAAGGGGGTTGAATCCGGTGATCGAGGAGGCCACTGAATTGCACCACCAGTGCAACCTATGAGCCGGTTTGCGATATATTGATTGAGACAATAGCGCACAGACTTCGAATAATGTGGAGGTGAACCGTCCTGTTGAAAAATCGCATTGCCAAATCTTTATCACAGTCGGCATATCCAGTACGCTTTTCTGAATCTCTTGCCCAAATCCTTGAAACCCAGCTCCACCTATCAGATTTTTTTGGTACAAAATTTTAGGAAACTGAAATTCAGCACTCTTGTAAGTCGGTCATCATTCAAATACCCTGTTTATACGCATAGACTTCTTATTTAATATTGTAAAGTGTTTAACAAATCTATAGCACCCTTTATAAAAAGAAAATCATATTTTTGATTCTTTCTTGGTTTGTACAATGTTAGTGTAATACTTATTAAAAACTACAATCGAAATTTTTAAAACACACAACAGCAGACAAGTTTTTAAAACGAACTAGTAACGCATTTAGACAAATCTGCTCTATCACATTAATAACAAAGAACTTTCCGTGTTTTTCTCATGTTAAATTTCCTTTAAGTAACTGCAGTTTTTCTATTTAACATCATCCTATTTTTGTAAGCTGTTTTCTTCTGTTCTGTTTAGGAAATTTTCAGGATGTCAAAGGCTAAATGTTTTTGAGCCCATGGGGAGGGGGAAAACGGAGACTTTTGTTTTAAAGGAAAAAGTTGTTCTTTTCACGTCTGATGATTTTAAGGTCCATTTGGCCAGCGACATAAACGTCATAATACCTGAAATTTCAACTGTCATAATTTCATAGAATCGATACCGGATATTTGGTAAGTTTAGTCATAGATTAATATTATCGCACTATGTGTTTTTTGATTTCTCGCCAAATAATGAAAATATCACCAAGCTTTGTTCATTTTTCGAAGCATTTTCTTTTCACCATATTTGGCCATTTATCGCAAAAGTCGCCAATATTGGCGACTTTTGGCGGAATTTTTGAGAGAGGCACGTGATCCTCGTTAGATCTGTAACTAATTATGTAGTAGGATACTATTCTGTTTTAAATGGACGACTGTCTCTAACTGCCATTGACCGTAATGTACTTCTGAAGAAGAACTATTAATGATACAGACACTCTTTTCGATAGTGAGCTTTTTCTTGTAATCCATAATAACATGCATCAATTTTGTTTCATTTGAACTAGACAAATATCTCAAAATACGCTTTAAAGAATGACTGCCCATAGAGCTTAATGTATTGGAAATTGTCTGAGCTCTCCTGTAGAAAAACTATAAACACCACATGCATCATTTTCAAAAGGGTAGAAGTGGCATACATCAATTTCGTACTAATCGATGCATATTTACGAGAATTAGAGCACGGACGGACGGACAGACAGACTAACCGAAGTCATTGGTACCTTGTTGGAAAGTGTTGAAAAGAGATGCTCAGTTAGATGTTACAATAATTCTAGAAACAAAAGTTCAACATTCCACGATTAAAAATTTTAGAGTTATGTGAAAGACAAAATTATTTTTGGCCCCAAATTTGGCGATATTTCGGTAAAAATCACCAAGTTCGATGGCAAATGACAAAATGTTGTGCATGGACCAAACAATGGCTAATTACAGACGTAATATTTTAAAGATATTCGTAGACATTAATGTATTGAAATTCTTTTGGGTGGTCCTGTAATAAAACTATAAATGATAAAGACACTTTCTTCGATGGAGAAATTCATTTTGTAACCCTTAACAGCATACATCACTTCTGAGTCGTTTGAAATAGCCTAATAACTGTAAAATACGCTTTAATGAATTTCTGCTCATAGAGCGTAATGTATTTAGAATATTTTGCCCTACTAGATAAACTATCCAGTTGATTGGGACCAAAAGGGGAGGTGCACAACTCGATGTTAGGGCCGTGGTAGCCCAGTGGTTAAGGCGTTGGACTCGTAACCGGAAGGTTGTGGGTTCGATACCGGCGTGCCACGAAAGACCACCGTGTACATGCGGTGTACGTGCACGTTAAATCCGTGGTTCCGAAAGTCCTCTCGGCGGTCGCTAGCAGTTTCCGAGGGGTGCCAATATTCAGAAGCCCCCCACCTTCTGATGAGGTTCCAAATTGTGGCGGGAAATTCCGGGAAGGACGTATATGTAGCTCTAAGCGACACATTCAGTGACGCGAGCTGTCCTCTAGTGGCAAATAAATAAATAAACAATCCTAAATATAAAGTTTCAGCATTATACGACCAGTAGCTTTTGAGATTTGAGAGTTACATACATACGTACGTACAGACGGCATGCAAAAACTGGTCAAAATAGACTTGCGGTCGGTCAAAATGGGTTGCACACTCATTTATATGAACATGCATGCTAGCGTACGAAAGTATGCATCGCAAAAATTCTTAGAAGTAAATTTAGGACCCTAGTAGCAATAACTCATCGGTCGATGAGAGGCGGGTGAGTTAAATCCGAGGAGAAGGAGCAATGGCCGATCACGGCTTTTCATCCAAAAAAGGGGGAATTTCATCGGCAACTGGTACAAAATGTCCGCTCGGGGGACCATAAAGCCGATCATCGTTTCCCGATGACACCGATGAAATAACGAAAAGAAACCGATAAACTGTTTAAAATATATTTGTTAATAAAAAATAAACGACTGGCAGCAAAATTTTCAAAAAAATGTCCGTTCTGTTTATTATATTTTCGTTTTTTGTATGCTAAATTTCCGTTTTTCTGAAAAAAAAAAAAAAATTCTTCCTCCAACGGGCCCGAACCTTGAGCGTACTGATTACGAGATAAGCGCGCTACCCCTAGACCATCGAATCTTGTCATGTACAAGTCAAAGTGTGAAGTAGCCCTTATTTTAGTCTCAGATTGGGACTTTGGGTGAAATTTTGACAAAGTGTTGTTCAGCTATTATTAATAATAGTCAAATTATTCGATTGGTAAGAAATTAATTTCATTTTTTACCAATGTATGTAAGTAACAACAACATTCATAATTAATAATTAAAAAACAATATTGCCAATTGTATAGGAATTTTAGTGTGATTTTAACTTTCATATTTCTTGGATAACTTTTAAAAATTAACTGATTTCTCTTCTTGCTGTTTACATTAAAGAGGTTTCAAGAGTTGCTCATTGTAATGAAGTTTCCGTTTTTCTTATAATGCAGCTGACGCTCAGATAGATTTTTTTTTCTTTTTTTTAAACACTTTTTTTAAAAATTATTTAAATATTACAAACGATTTTTATATAATAAATACTTACATTTTTTGTAAATATTTCTTTTCAAATTTAAATTTTGTGGGAGGGGGTAAGGGGGGGATAACCCCCCCGCCCCCTCCCAACCCCAGTACAAGAAATTTGAAGTAAATTATGCGATTAATTCAAGAATTGTTCAAAATTTCCCTTAGATTATGCAAAGGCACATCTAAATTACGCAAATATTTATAGGAATTTGGGTAAAGTGTAAACTACTGGGGACACTTGCAAGGCCCGTTGACTATAGAGCTGCAGTTTCGGATAAGATATTGTTTTTCGGTTTCCCATCGGCGAAACTGCTCGTGTAGATCACTTCTATCCATGAATAAAAATTCATCTATTGCAGATTAACAAAAGTGCACTTGCCGATGACTGAATTCGACGAGTCGATGAGTTAACGATGAGTCGATGAACGACCGAGCAGAAAACAAGCAGTCATTGCTACTAGGGGAGGTAATCAAAAATTTAGAGGTAGTTCGGTTTTTTCGTCGAAATCTGGCTCCTCTGGCTCATAATCCGTATATATATATATTAAAAGCGTATCAAATTAAAATTGATATTTCTAACATCCTTTTTCTGGATGTAATACAATAGAAATAGAATGGGGAAAAGCTGCGCAGAAAAATGCACAATTTCAACTGAATGAAAGCTTCAAAAAGTTATTCAGGTGTATTCTTTATCCAAGTCAGGCGTAGCAGACGATAAAATATTATTTTAGCATCATTTAACGATAATAGAGCATTAGTCACGTGATACAGTTGGTTTCTTACAAATGTATATTAAATGCTGCTGATCTACTTGTTAAAACAGGTTGTATTTTTGTATGCTGTGAAAAATAAAGCATGCGGATGGTTTGTCACGTGACTGGTTCAATTAAGATTTCACACCATAAAATGAAACCGTCTAACAATTATTTTAAATTCGCCTGCGAAAAAAAAAAATCTTGCATATTATTTATTAAAAACTACGTATTCTATAAGTTTGCGCCATCTGTCGACGTCTCTGCAAAATGAAAACTCTGTTGCATTTTTTTTGATAAAATATAGGTTTTTGTATATTATAGGAACTTTTTTTTGTGTGTGTGACATGAAAAGTACCCTCTATGTTAATCCGGGACTTTAACTGTCTTTATTCCAAATTTCATCCAATTCACCATTTCAGCGTGAAAGAGTAACAAACATACATGCAATATTGACATTTATAACATTAGTAGGATAGCAGGATTATGAAAAATTTCAAGTGCATCGTACAAATGGTTAAATGTTCCTGCGCTTTTTGTGCTTAACTTTATAGTCATTTGGGAGTGATGGCGGAAAAAGTTTTATGTTGGAGTGGTCGCCCGGAATTGTTAGAGATTCAAGAAGTCAGGGATCAGCATAACTATATAGTAGTATAATCGAGGCGTGATTATTCAGAATTTTCTTAAATGACATTATTAACTGCGCAATTTAAGCAATGTATCGTTAAAACAAGATTGTTCATTTAAGATATGTTTCTGGCTGAAGGAAAAACATTTTCTACAAGTTTAAAAAAATTCGCCGATGAGAAAAAGGAACTTTATTATTTTGTCTTGAAGAAAATTAGCCATATATTACCTCACCGCAGTTGCACTGTATGAAAAACCAGTCATTCACAAAAGTTAATATATTCCTTCATAAAATCAGTAAAGTATCAGTTTCCAGATCACACACACAAAGAAACTTTTTATTGGAACGGTCGCCATGCAAATGGTCATAAAATATACTAATAAGATTAATAATAACTAGGTAGGTAAATTTGTATTTAAAGTAAAAAGTAAGTCAAACGTAAAATATTGGCTTTTATTATATTTGTGGGGATAGTTTGTGGGCATATTTAAGAATTAAATAATATCAATATTTAATTCCTAAAATAACATAGCATATTTCTCTAAATTTGCATACAGTTGTATTTTTTTCTTATATTTACAGAATGCGTAGTCATTAAATTTAATGTTTTAAATACAAATCTTTTAGAGTATTTTAGGTCTATACTATGTTAAATAGGCATTAACAACATGCATTTAAACATCTGTTTTAAAGGTGATTTTAATGAAAAACAATAGTGAATTTTTTATCTGAATGTTAAAATAATTTAAAAATTTTATACATTTTTTCACTCTTTCCATTAAAAAAAAAGGGGGGGGGGAATTAAAACCTTTTATAGTGCGATCACAAGGGAAAGTAGTCAATTGAATTTGCTAATAATGTTATGACATAAAATTATGTACAGTAAGCATAACAGGAAAAATAAATCATGACAAAAGTAACGATTATAAAATACTTTCCAACGTAATTTTTCTTTTCTGAATATGCATAAATGAATGAAAGGAATCCCAAGCTATCTCATTAAGATACTTCTTTAAACCACTGCCATTAGAGCTTCAGGGATGACTCTTACGTGACACGCGTGCCACCTCGTTTCTGGGATCCTGAAATGCCAGTTTTCTTTGAAGCGAAAAAATTGAAGTGATGAAATAAGTTATTTATAAACAAAATATTTAGAAGAGTACCCTGAAGAAAATTTCACTTCATTTTTTTTAAGCTTTCATGAAATAGTATTTACCATCCCTTGTGATCTGTTGTTATACATTTTCCGTTTGATCGGTTATAAATATATTGATCTTTAATATAGGCTAAAATAATATTCCATATGAAAAATGACTGTTGAATTTGAATTCGTTTATTAGTTCGCCATTCTAGCTATTCGAATTCTTGTTTATTAAGAGTAGGATTTGGTGGCATCGCGTCTGTTTTGCATGATGTCACCAAAAAATCCACTTTTGGCCACATTTTAGCATTAATTTTCGCGATATATTGTTAAAAAGCGTCAAACGTGGATGCCATTTGCCTACATTTCGGGCATAACCTCAAAAAAATTATATCATTATCAATGAAATTTTGAAAGACCCACTAAAAGAATTTAAAATGATATTTACATCCTTCAAACGAATATTAATCTGTTGCAAGCCTATATATACATGTTTTGTTGTGCTTGAAACGGATGAATGCCTTTAAATAGCCATAGACGGTAAACCGAGATGTACTGGAATTCTTTTAAATGATCCTATAAAAATCTATAAATGTCACAAACTCTATTTTGAAAAACAATATTTTATAAATGTATTGTTTCAAATAGATGAATGTCTCTAAAATACGCTTAGAACACTGGCTGCCAAATTACTTCCACGTCCTGAAATTATTTTGGAAACTTCCGTAAAAAATCAAACAATCTGCACGCCCTATTTTCAATAGTTTAACACTCTACAAAAATGTTCTCATTACTAAGAAATCTGGTGGAATTAAGGCTCCCATATATTTTCTTAGTATTATTACTAATGAGAGTCAACAATAGTCAATAACACTTCTATTGAAGAGTCAGACTGTCAGCTTGGTCTGAGAAGTCCACCTTAGGACTATGAATGACAGTTCCAGGGTCAGCACATACTGTACCACTATGGTCGAGTGGATAAGAGGCTGCCCTTGGTAGACGGATGAAATGTGAAAGTCCAACGTTCCGGCCTACCGCGCCGTCGCTCTAACGGTCTGATTTTTGGTCGGTTTTCTCAATCTGAAACGTGAATGCCAGTTAGAACCCCTAAACAAGTTTTCAGACCATGGCACCCCTTACTCTTCAAAGACAGCCCTTGCTTACCTTTTTCTCAATTCAAACACGTCTACAGATACACTTACTGATACATCTACTGATACACTTTCTTTCGGTAACATTACTGAGAAAATTCACGGAAGCCTTGATTCCTTGAGATTTTTTAGCAATTGATCAATATTTTTTAAAAGTGATATTGATCCTTCAGAATTTATGGTAAGTGACCAAGGATAAACAGATTGACAAATCAGAATCATAAACATCATTCGACTTGGAAAGTATAAAAAACGTTTCATAAAAAAAATGTAATAAATAAAAATCATTTAATGCTAGTACATTTACTTTAGTACTAAGTTGTATCGCATAATCAATCTCCAAAATTCAAGTCTATCTGAAGAAAAATATTTTTTTGTTTAAATCAAGAAATAGTATTTTCTCGTTTAGTTGAAGCTCCAAATACAAAAGTATTGCTCATTTCCGTAGAAAGATTCTCAAAACTTTCAATACAAAAAACTGCATTAATGCCAGGTAATCTTGCAACTACCAAAAGAAAGTATTACTTCTCAACTACCTTATTGCGATGTAAAATATCTATTTGTGTTTACACATTCTTCACTGTTTCAAATATTTCAAACAGATAAATATTTTTTTTTTTTTTGCGTTAATAAGGATCTATTTAGAAAGAAGCCTTATCTATTCAGCTAATATTTTACAGGATATCCAAAAAATAATGTATTTAAAACCAATAGGAAATTGCATATTATTATTATTATTATTATTATTATTATTATTATTATTATTATTATATTACTACTAAATAATGCAAGAGCGATTTTCACGAAAACGCTGATATATGGAATTCGACTTGTATTTAATGCTAGTTATATCTGCCCGTTTATTATTTCATATAAGACTTCATATTTTGTACAACAACATCTATTTATGTGTTTAAAACGAAGTAAACCACTGAAAGATTCGCCTCTTGTCAAACGGTAACTATCAGAATTCAGGATAGACGCGAGACGAAAAATTGGGATGCCTCGTATCGCAAAACAGCGGTAAAGGTTTGTCTCGTCTAGCAGAAAAACTGTAAATCTCTATCTCGTCTCGTCTCGCATCCATACCTAACCAGGATTAAAAGGAAAGCAAAATCCGTTCCCTCAAGTTCTGAGGTTTGTCCAAAACAGCCAGAGCTAGTTTTCCTAACCTTAACCCTTTAACGCGCAGTGTTCCCGCTCTGGAAACACCAAACTCTAACATTTTAACTGTTGCCAGTCATGAAGAATAGATTTGATTTCTATAAAAATAGTTGCGGGTGACACAGCTCCACGAGAATCTTTTACTTTTTAGCACGTTATTTCCCGTAAAAAAAATTGTCACGATTCTTTTTAACAGCACTGACATCTGCTAAAAATGGGAGAATGCGAGAACACCTGGATAGATTGCCCAATGCTGAAAAAAGGGCAGTCGTTGCCATCGCTCGACTTAACTATCAGCAAGATGGCGGACGATCGAAATGTTCATCGCGTGCCACAGATCTAGAGACCCTTTTTTGACGCAGCTAGCTGTGCGCGGGCACAGCCAGCTGTCGTCAAGAAGGGTCTCTAGATCTGTGGTACGCGATGAACGTTTCGATCGTCCGCCATCTTGCTGGTAGTTAAGTCGAGTGATGGCAACGGCTGCCCTTTTTTCAGCATTGGGAAAGGATTGCGCCTCAAAGGGTTAAACACGTGTCTAAAGGGAACGTCATTCTTTCTCCAGTAGGATCCGATGGTAAATTTCTCTCGTCACCAATAAAGAATTTGCATTAGAAATGGTCTATGATCCTGGAGTAAGTCCTCAATTAAGTTGCTCATCGCTTCATCTTAACTCCTGGGTTGAGCCACCAATTGATCGTGGGGAGATTTATTAAGTTGTTCGTTGCGTCAACTTTTTTTCCTTGCAGTAGAATCCAATGGTCCAATTTCTAACTACAAAGGAAGAGTTGCATTTGCAAATGGTCTGTGATCCTGGGTTGAACCATCAATTCAATTGCATCTCGCTGATGAAGAGTTAAATTTTTCGAAACCGGTAGAGCGATACCTGCTGGTGGTTAACTGGAATGTCATAATCCGCTTACTCGAAAAAAAATGACTTTTTCTTTCTTACAAGTAAGATTTGATAAATTTATCGAATGTAGATTTTTTCACGAGCAAAGTAATCGTTAAATACATTAATAAAAAAATGTAATATAAAAATATAACGTATAATAAGCATGTACAATTTAAACAAAATGCACTCAAGGATCTATAGTTATGCAGAAAATTCTAGAATTAAAAATGCGGAAAATAACTTTTTTTGTAGGTGAAAGATAGGATCGTAAAATAATTTTATGCCACTGCGTAGGAAAAGAATTACTTGTGTAAGAAGAAACACGTATGATTAATTTACGTATTTTCATTGAGAAACACCCCCGCTATGTTCACCTATCGTTCAATCAAAACACTGTATTTTAACCCACGCTTTGACATAAGCAACTAGTACAGTAAATATGACAAATTATATGCACTTGCAGACAGTAAATTATATATACAATTTCATTTTCATGCTCTTTAATAAAATTAAGGACACGTTAATTAAATATTTGGTTATGTTGTTAAGAATATTATAAGTAACTATATCATTGTCGCGACGGAAAGAAGAATAAAGCTATTTAAGTATATATGCTTTTTTGTTTATGTTTTAAGCATTATAAAATAGTATTGCAGTTTATATCATTTATAATGCATAATTTTTTTCTATCTACTAAATAGATTTTGTTACCAATTTTAAGTGAAATATTAAGAATTTCCTGAAATTCAAATTCACTGTCACAAATGACATAATCATAAATGGTATTCATCAAATTTAAAATTAAGAACATTTTAAGTATTCATTCATACAGCATTTTTGAAGGACGTATGAAATCCTATGTATACTGTTTTAGGAACCAAAAAAAGTGAATAGTTTTAAATATTGGACTATTATAACGCTAAAATGAATGGAGCTATCTCAAAGAAAAAAGTAGTTTCATCCACAAATGTAAATGCATAAAGATGCCTATTATTCAGACGTATACCCATGGAATGTACTACGGTTTTCAGCTGCATTACAATCAGAAAATATGACTTCGCCTAATGAATAAGTTCTCGGCCTAACAGTGTGGAGTGTCGGACGGTTTAATACAGATGTAAATACACGCTAAAACCCTTTATCAGATTTCTGCCCTAGACCCCTCCCCCCCTCTAATGCCGAAAGCCCTCGTGTAGCTTTGCCTTAAGATATGAGCCTGTCTACGGACCTTTTTTTTGAAAAAGGTAAAATTTTCATGAAAAATCTATATTCTTTATTAAAATGGGGTATCTCTCTATTCTAAAAAAAAAAAAGTAACGGCCGCTGCTGCCGCCTCCGCTGTCAAAAGCTTGCTCTGCTTTCTCCTTCGAAACCGTGGGGATTCGAGTTTATTCGAAGGTGTCCACGGATTCGGAAAATTCCGGGGAAGCTGTTAAGCTGACTTAAATTTCGAAATTCAAATTATTTTAGAAGATATTAATAAAAAATTGAAAAAAATAAGCATAATGGTTACCAGGTTTGGCAAGTTTCGCCAGCATAAAATCCTTCATGCCTTTGCAACAAAGCAATTCCAAGTATGTAGAATCGCGTGAAATTGACAAACATGAAATAGAATTACACCAATTTTACGCGAAATCAAAAAATATGTGAAATAAATAAGTTGACAATTTTCAAATAATAAGTTCTCTTAGATAACAGGAGTTTAGAATAAGTGATTATTCGTGTTCCAAAACAGAATGACTAATTGTAACAGATTTAAAAAGCGCCATTTTGGCATCAGGTACGATCTGACAAAAGGCTATATCTCCATTCAGGGTAAATGTAAATCGCGTGTTCCATCCAAAATGTTAGCACCCAGTATCTTCAAAATGTAAAATAATTAAAATGCAGATTATAGTAAAGCCTAGCTAAAGGCACAGCTTGGGTATTTGCTACCAGTAGAAATATTTGGTGGCGTTAACCATGCCATTATAGCAGTTATAGTATACTTTGGATATTTGTCAGCGCGGCCCGATGATATAATTCATGGTGCTAAATACGCCAATCTGCAAAGGATTATGTATATGCATATATGGATAATGGTTTTCCCGGTAACCTTACATGAGCAGTAGTTATAGGTTATGAGCATGTGTAAATCGCCAAATAATAAAAAGTCACTATGGGTGGCAAGCTATCCTAGCTGCTCCGTAGTTTTTATCAAAGAAAACATATGAAGTACTGTTTTCTTAGAACTTACTATTAACTATACACATTCGCAAATCGTCAAATTATGAAAAATCGTCATGATTGGCAAATACGCAAGGTGTTCCACAGATTTCACATAATTAAAAATAGTGCGAAGTTAAAATGTATATGTTCCAAGCAACATGCAAGAACCAAGCAATGTGTAGCTCGGTAACATTCTACCTGATCCAATCTTTTGGTATTATCTGTTGAAATTATGTCTTTTTTACGAATAATTTCATATAAGATATACGAATGAGAAAACGGGTTTTGAGAATCATATATCTTTCATATAAGGAGAATTATATATCTTTCTTATAAGATATACGAATAATTTCATTTTTTTTTTCGAATAATTTCAGTCAAATCTGTTACAATTAGTCATTCTGTTTTGGAACACGAATAATTATTAGGGGCCGAATGCCTCATATGGAATTATTCGTAATTATTAGGGGCCGAATGCCTCACATGAAAAGCGAGCGTAACGACCTTGGCTAGGGGCCTTGACCCCTAGTAAAACTAAAAATTTGGACACAGTCTTCATGAAATTCAATGAAAACTTTGAAATATTTGCAAATTTATGTGACATTTTGGTAAAAAATTGTATTTACGCCATAACTCCTGTAAAGAATTTTTATCAATGTTTTTTAATAATAATTATGCAGTGCATAAACATATGTATCTGTGTTGTAATCTAAAATATTTGCAAAAGTTCAAATCTTTCTCAAAATATTTTTGTTTTTGTATGAAAACTCAGTATGTATATTTGCATGAAAACATTTTTTCTAAAACCATTTTTCGAAGACAAAATGGTCATAAAATCAATAAATAATCACAGAGATATTATATTCTGCTTTATAAGACTGCTAATAATGGCCAAAATATTCTGACAAAATTTGAAGCCAATATCTTAAACATGTTCTAAGGTACGAAATTTACCGTAAAGAAAATTTCCGAAAAATACATTTCTTCAGAAAGCGCGTTTAAAGATTTTAATGCTGTATCAAGTACTAGCCTAATCGTGTGACCCATATAACAAGTAAAAAATCGAAAATTTTCCTAAAGCAAGGATTTTTTGGGTAGTCACAAACCTTAATTAATACAACCAACAATCAACCAATGATTGATCTCATGTAGCAAATCTATGAGTAGTAGGCATAGCTTCGAGGATTAAGGAAAAGGCATGGGTAAGATTCCTTCTGAATTATTTTTAGAAAACTGTTTTCTCAAAACCTGAAGATAATTACCCTTTAACATGTTATTAGCTCTAAAATTTTTGATCACGCAAAGAATGCAGTTAAGATTTATTTTTAGTATGAAGTGATTACTTATTTGATTATTTGCTAATTAGTTTAATTTTCATTATGACGTTTATCATATGAGACATTCATTAGAATGGGAGGATTCGAACATCTGAAAACGACAGGATAAAATAAAAAACACGAAAGAAAAAATACTAATTACTTTAATCGTAATTACTACGGCGTTCGATCCAAGCTGTATTCATCTGACTATAACTTATTACGCTTTGAATTCGTAAGTACTTACTTTTGTACCGCAGAATTAATTTCTCAAGAACGTAACAATTAACGTAAAAAAAAAATTAGGAAATCTTCAAAAAAGCATCATCTAAGACACGGATGGCGAACCTTTATGGATTAACGTGCCATTTTTTCTTAAGAAATGTTTAATCAGGACATAGACGTGCCGTCAAATAATTTTGACTTAGTGATTATGACTTGGTGACCGTTCGATCGCGATACTTCATAGTGAACTTTGTTATTTTTAATTAAAATGCAAACCGTTTTGATCGGTGGCGTGCCCAAAATTTTGTGTCGCGGGCCATCACTGGCACGCGTGCCATTGGTTTGCCACACCTGCTCTAGGAGGTCAGTGTTCTACGAATATCTAGCTCCAAAGATATCACGTTAATGCATGAGATCGCATTCTCTCTGTCTTGTTTTTTACAATTTGGTACTTTTGAGTAAAACCAACGAAAAAAAGGAAAAAACATTAAGTGAAAAAATATTTTATTTCACTTAAGACAAATAATACCTTTTTTTGTAAACAAGCGACGATTGAACAGCGTTTATTTAACAAGAACAAAAGTGTTGCCATTTGAATCAACAAATCAGCTTTTGGATTGCTCAGATTTTTTTTTTAAATTGCTGGTAACAGTTTATATACATTTCTTGTAAAATAGTGAAAAATGGCCACTTACGTATTGTACCGCCGACTTTTTGCAAAAATACTTTTTCTTTTCCAGTATGTGTGATTAACGAAAACCAATAATTCATTTCCTTGTTACTGGTGTTACTAATCCTATTTCAATACATTAGACAGTCATTTACATCTTTTATACCTCATCCTTTTCAATCTCTCCAGCTGTAGAAGTTTCGACCACCAAATTCATTAATTCTCCATTTAGCACGGTCGACTGTACAGTACGTAAGTACCGAAAAATAAGAATGCTAAAAACAAACAATATATTTCGTTCAAAAAAGAAGAAAAAAACAGAAAAAAAAACTAATGTACAAACTAGTTTGTGATTGTAGTTGAATAAAGTGACATGCAATCTGTGAGACTTGCAGATTGACTTGGTGAAAAAAAATATCTGGTAAAGTTATTTTTATTTTAGCTGTTAAAAATTTCGATAGCTGTTGAAAATGCATTTGATTCTACTAAATCTATAAGTTTTTTATGGCGTGAAACAAATCATGTTTTTCTACAGGCTTTACCGTTGGTCTTTGCACCAGTCTCATGATCTTTTATGTGAACATTCCTTTTAACTGTATCTATGAAACACAACCCTTTTGACCGATATGGATTTAAAATTACAGATTAAGAAGAAAATGCTTCTTAGATTCTATGAAAGTAAATAAGCTTCCAAGAGTGTATTAATGTCATGCTTAACAAATTAATAATAATACTAACAATACTGTAATAATGAGTGTCATTATCACGGCTACTCATAACTTTCCAATTCATCCCAATAGATTTATATAACTATTCGCGAAATTGTTAATAGTTTTAATTTTTCAATTTAATCCTATAACGGTTATTTGTACCTCATATTTTTTACCAGTGTCATATTTTTATTTCGCGAAGAAGTTTCAATTCAAAATATCATAGAAAAATTGTGTTGCATATGTCTAAGAGCCAAATTATTTGCATTCTTATAAGCCTAAAAGAGGAAATTTCCATTCATATAAGCCTAAAAGAGATACTTTAAATTTCTAAAATTACAGAAAAATAATTTTGGTAAAACAACCCTTAAACATCGTATAAACGATGTTTTAGGAGAATCATTTAAAATTACGCCTATTTTACAATCTTTACTGTTGAAATACTGGAGAACATATTAAATGTTTATTATCCAGATATTTGGGGATATTTTAGAAAAACAAATTCTGGATTTGTCATAATTAATGCATACAGCGCTTTTGCTACACGAAACATGCAAATAAAACGATGTGAGACATTTGATTAAATAATATCCATATTTACTTGATTTTCATATGAAGGAACTCTGAAAATAAAAAGCAGAATAATCTGAAGATTTAAATTATTGAGGACGATACATTCATTTAAAAAGCATTTGGAATATGCTAGGTACTTGTTCCTTGTTTAAGCTAAAACGCATATTATCTATGAGTATTTACATATGCATGACAAATTGTATTTACTCCAGAGAGTATGTGGCATAACCCCTAATGATTCGTCTTTAACCGATTAGTCAATTCTGATGTGGAATATCATATCCATATCATTGATTAGAAATTGCCTTATTAAGGCAAATAGTAATTAGAAGAGTTTTCTGGCCGTCGTGAACACATAATAACATACACTTATACAAATATATATTACATAGAGGGGAGACTGGGGGCTAATGGGACATGGGGACCAATGAGAAAGGTTAGTTATGGCATGAAATAATATAGTTATGTATTCAGAATTTCATCTTCGGATGATAATATCAGATTTCCACCGGAGGATATACTAAAACATTTTTTTTTTCTAGCAGTTTGCTAGAACAAGAAGCACAAGCTTTCTAAGTATTAAGGTGAGGGATTTTTTCGTATTAAATAAGTACTTATTTTGATTCCGTCCGTTAACGCTTCAAACAAAAATTTCTAAATTTCTGTTATTAAATGTTTTTCATTTTACCCCACTATTTTGTTCAGTAGCCAATAATTAATTTACAGTTAGGCTAAAAGCAATGATATGTGACATGGAGTCCAAATTTCGTTAGGGATTCTAATGGAAGATTACTAAATATAAAAACTTCAATATTGTTTCAGATAATATCTATTTTAAATTGAATATTTTTTGAAAATGTAATTTAATGGAAATCATTCTCTTATTTATATTAATTTTCTACCATTTTAAAAATTTGTTTCCAACAAAAACAGAAGATAACTATGATCTTTAAATTCAAGTGTTTAGTTTTACAAAGATAAAGGAAAACCAATTTTTAAATTGAGATATATTTATTCATTAATAGAATTGCTGATATAACAGGTAGTAAGCGGAGAATATGCAGGATTCTAACAAATACACCGAAGTAATAAAAATCGAAGCAAACTTTAAAGAGCATTTAAACATTTTTGTAAGAAACCAACTCGGGAAACATTTAGTAAACAAGGGAAAAAATCAGCGACACAGAAAACGGAGACAAAGAGAATCTCTATTTTGACATACTAAATCAAGTTTTCTCGACCTGTGCTCCACGAAAAAAAACTATTTCATTGCTTTAGACTCTGATTGCCTAGTCTCAAATTTACAGAAGATTCTCTACAAAGTCCCTCAAAGTGTTCCACCAGAAAAAAAGTTTGAGGAACTTTGAACAAAAAGATTTATTCATGCGAATTGTTAGGAAACGAAAATCTAAATCTTTGGTTGCCATTGTTCATGAGATCAGTTTGTCAGACAAAGAAATCAGTGCTAATTTTATGAAAAATAACAATGAACTTTGAATGAACTTTGTACACCCAGATAAAGATATTGGCTTTGGTTTAACTTGCATGATGTCAAAACTATTTTAACGCCATTAGATAACGACTGTTTTACTAAACGATGATCATCTTGCGTTATTTTTCCCGATAAAATTGCAAGATACTCTATAGAAGAGTGACTTCTTGTAATATTTAAAATTAAGTAATAAATTATAACTTGGTGCTACATAGATTTGTTAAAATAATATGTCCCATCATAACCTTGACAAGTTCTATTAGACTCAAATATCCGGGTCTAATGGGACAAAATTTCATTTCGCAAATTAAGACTATTTATCTCTTAATATAGTGACCTCTCAGTTATACGCGTCTCTCTTTTACGCGCACATTTCGCAAGGTTCTGTCACGAGGAATAGGAAAATAATAATGTAGGTCTCTCAATTATTTTGCATTAAAAAAAATTAAATTAAACACTATATTTTAGGGGCCGTGGTAGCCCAGTGGTTAACGCGTTGAACTCGTAACCGGAAGGTTGTGGGTTCGATTCCGGCGTACCACTAAAGACCACCGTGTACATGCGGTGTACGTGCACGTTAAATCAGTGGTTTCCGAAAGTCCTCTCGGCGGTCGCTAGCAGTTTCCGAGGGGTGCCAATATTCAGAAGTCCCCCACCTTCTGATGAGGTTCCAAATTGTGGCGGGAAATTCCGGGAAGGACGTTTATGTAGCTCTAAGCGACACATTCAGTGACGCGAGCTGTCCTCTCCTGGAAAATAAATAAATAGTATATTTAAATATTTTAAAAATAACATTACTGCTGTTTTAGCTGAAAAAATATTGCTACGCATTTGTTTTTTTAAAATGTTTTGTCTCTCATAATTTAGATTAAGAGTTAGAAAATAAGATTCTCTCAGTTATACTCTACTCTCATGTATAAGCTATTTTAAATAGGCCCCTTAAAACGCGTATAAGTGAGAGGTCACTGTAGTTAACCCTTAAACGCGCAGTGTTCCCGCTCTGAGAACACCAAACTCTGACGTTTTGACTGTTGCCAATCACGAAGAAGAGATTTGATTTCTATAAAAATAGTTGCGGGTGACATAGCAACACGAGAATCCTTTACTTTTTAGCACGTCATGTCCCGTAAAAAAAATTGTCACGATTATTTTTAACAGCAATGACATCTTATGAAAAATGGAAGAATGCGAGAACAGCTGAATAGATTGCACAATGCTGAAAAAAGGGCAGCCGTCTCCATCACTCAACTTAACTACCAGCAAGATGGCGGACGATCGAAACGTTCATCGGGTGCCACAGATCACAATCTCTAGATCTGTGGCACGCGATGAACGTTTCGATCGTCCGCCATCTTGCTGGTAGTTAGGTCGAGCGATGGCAACGGCTGCCCTTTTTTCAGCATTGGGGAAGGATTGTGCCTCAAAGGATTAAACAATAACTTAATTTTTGTATCCAGTGTCAAAAAACTATTTCAATTAACTGTCTGAAAAAAGGGAAGTACGCTTTTTACTGCAGAAATGCAAAATAATTCCATTAGCCCCTGTGTCCCATACATATCTTCGAATCAAGAAGGTCTACGAATAGAAGATTGACATAATTAAGTAACTTAAAACGATAATATTCCCCCCCCTAATAGTTACTAGAAAATATTAATTAAATAAAATTTCATCGAATATATGCAGCGACACTTCTAAGAGTGACAACCCCGATTAAGTGGCTCCCTCTTCTAACTACCAATTTCCTAAGACACCGATTTTTCACCCTATCTACTTAATGTTAAAAGATCCTCTAGAAGAGACCACACAACCCTCTATAGGCGACCGTACCCGGTTCCCTGCCCGAAAATTTTCCAGCATTTTTTCGGAAGTTAAGTAAACAAGAAACACATTCCAAACTCTCGTCGGTTTAAACCAGTCCCTCTGGTGTAAACCGACAGTAGGTGCAAGTACACGTGAACATCATGTACAAATCTTGTAGGTTAGAAAAGAGACATGTCCTGAAAACTAGCGATTGTACCGCTAGAGCAGCGCAATGATGTGATCGACTCTCGCGAAAAGGAAATTCGGAGAGAAAGTTGGCAGTAACTTTTGGTTGTGGGAAAATCCAAATTGTAAATTTAAAAAGCATATAGATTTTATTATGGCAAATTCAGAATGTTTGAAGGATAGGGGGATAAATGCTCTTTTGTCATGTAAAAAATAAAGAAGGGAATGAACTAGTCTCTAAATGCGAAAAAAGAATGAAATAATCCGCATTTTCTAAATATGTTATTAAAATTTAAATTTCAAAGATGTTTTTGTATAATTACTTACGTATTAATATGCAATTTCATAAATAACAAAACAAACAAAATATCTTTTAGCATCCCCCCCCCCTTGGCTATCAAATGTTTATACTACTTCAAGCTACCACCTCTCTTAACGACCGATTTTTCGCGGAACGGAGGTTGGTCACACTCGAGAATTTTCACTGTAGATGCAATTTATTTCTAAAAGATATTTGTGATGATCGCATTTATAGAGATATGTATCAATGCAAACATTAAAGTTTCAAATTTAATTCTAGAACGAATTTTATATATTTGTGTAGTTATATATGAATATATATATTTATATTTATATGAAAAATTGTTAATAATCCCTGAAAGCGACCCTGTAAGTTCATGTCCAATATAAAATAAATAACTATATAAAATGTCAAGTTTAGTCAAGTTTAGTCAGAGTGAGATTGTAGCAATAAAACTATAGGTTACTAGCTTTAGGTTTTAGTAACCGAGCTTTAGGTTAATTATAGATTTTTAGCAGCAAAACTTGTTATGCTAAAACGCGGTCTAAGCTAACATAGTCTTTCGCGTTTTATGAAGCAATAAAAATTCTGTAAAAAGAGACATTTCATAAGTTACAAGTCAGGCAGGTAGTGATTTCATTAACGCTTTGATGTGCTAAAAGAGATTTAGATTTATATGCATGTGGTTCTGTTTCCCACTAGAGATGAGACGGGCTCAGCCTGAGCCCGAAAGCCCGAGCCCGAGCCCGGGCCTGACTCGGGCTCGGGCTCTGTAATTCACGATTGCGTTCGGGCTCGGGCGGGCTCGGGCTCGTGAAAAATTTCTCCTTTGTTGAACATTATCCTTGAAACAGATTTTAAAAAGTGATTCATGGGATAAATAGACGTACTTATTTTAAAAAATAGCGGCACGGGGGACTAGAAGGTGTGTGAAGCTCCAAAATTTATTGTATCTTATTAATGAAGTAGTTAATTTTATTTGTCTTTAGCTGAAATTTCGGGCTCGGGCTCCAACTTTAATAATATTGCTCGGGCTCGGGCGGGCTCGGATTAAAAGTCTTCGGGCTCGGGCGGGCTCGGGCTTCAAAAAATGAGCCCGAACTCATCTCTAGAGGGGGCCCGTCGTAAATACTTGCCCTGGGGAACGACAATCCTATCTGCGGCCCTGATTTAATAGATGTACGAGGAAGTCGTGTGGTGTCTACATCAAAATTGTTAATTTAAAAAGTGTGTCTGTGTGCATTGTTATCTCTTGAGGATAATTTAATTTCTACAATTAGGATTTAGTTTATTTTTAAAAAATCCATCTTACGTTTTCCAAATTACTAACTTCCATTTAATAGCAGAGACACAACATAAAACTTGACGAGTGAGTACTGCAACTTAGTTTCATTTTGAAATCATCTAGGGAGAAAATTTAACAAATAGACGTGGAATTTCGGGTTATATTAAATCTGATGCATAGCATTATTATAGTATATTTGATTAGCAAGACACGCACACTTAGTCTGCTCACTGCAAACTCGCAGTGTTTGCTAAATTTTGTTTAAAGTAATTCCGTAACAGCACATAACATAGCACTATAAAGGGCAACTCCTCAGACCTGTGAAGAGATCAATTTCCTACTTAGATAACGGTATTCGGGATTTTCGCTGTCTATCAACATTTAAACAGCATCTCCGCTTCATGAACCTGAGGACGTAAAACAAGTTGGAGCATTTCTCAAATTTAATGCAAACTTAGGAATCTCTTAGTTTATTTCAAAATAGTTGAATGATATATGATGAAAAGATGGAGCAAATAATCGGAAGTGCCTTTAAAAACAACGTTAACAATCTATGGGAAAACATTAAAACTACATATTTATTTTCCTATTCTGCTAATCATGATATATAATCGAAATTAATTTTACAGAACTCGTATTATATACACTTTGGCCAGCTTAATATCATTTGGGTCAGTGAGTCCTCCAAAAATCATTCAAGAGTATATAAAATATGGATTGGTAAGGGATTTTACTGTGGATCACAGATTGTTTTGACAATCAGGATTTTATTCAGTGATCAGGGTCAATAATTTGTCTAAATTACATATAATATGACTTAAAAAGTATTTAATCTTTTAGTTCAGAGCTCAACTCCACTTAATGACGTTATTAAAATGTTACATTTGTAGTATTGAAGATTAATGCAATTTGCAGAATTTTTAGATGCACGTATAGAATAGTGTATATAAGAACTTGAAACATTAGTAAAAATTTTTTAATCTACTCCATAGAGTAAAACAGACAGGAAAATGTAATATTACTCATTGAAAGTAATTTATCTTTTAAAAAAGGATTTGCTTCTGAATAATATGAAACGTTATTTTGTTAAAACTAAAATTAATCAATCTTATTCATAACACTACACACTTCGCTTCATATAACTTTATTGATATTCAACTTTAAATACGATTTTACAGCAGTAGAATATTGCAAAATCGCTCATTAGGCTCATAAGAATTTCCATCTGTCCTCAATTATAAGTAACACCTACGATCAACTCAGCATCCTAAAGCTATTAATAGAAAAAAAGCAAAATCCAAATTTTGTGACTTTACAGGTATCAGTAAGTATATCATTTCATATCATGAAATGGCTTTGTCTGGACGCTGATTAACCTCAGCAATGATGCTTCAACAACAGATCCCATGATTCTTAATTTTGTTAAAATTAAAAATCGACAAATGCGTTCTCTTGCCGTAACACTGTGTGAAATCTTGCTTCGGCTTGGAGTTTGTTGATGAATGGATGGTGAGACATTCAAAGAGCTTTTCAAACATTTGTAGTTGCCGAAACAAGACATTTTCTTTCAGATAATAGGCATGTAATGTAACTCTGGAGACACTACCGTTTATTGCATTTGGATTGCGGTTGTGCACTAGGTTAACCAAACTTTGTATAAATAATTTATGGAACAAGAGATTGAAACCCCTGATATTCATGTCAAATGATGCAGAAAGCATGGTAAAATTTGTAGTGTCAAAAATGTGCCATTTGGCAGAATTGAATTCGAAAATTCATCAAAAAGATTATTACTGTTATTTGAAAGGTGCCAAATTAAAAAAAAAAATCAAGTGGAAGTAAAAGATTACTTTATGATATGAGTTTTAAAAATTTATTTGACATAAAACATTTCTGTAAAAAGATTAATTTCCTTAGTGTGTTGATATCAGTTATTATTCACAGTTTGAAACGTTATCGTCATCGCTCACTCTTCAGTTTTTCTGTCGACAACTAACGCATATGATTTCTCTCAATTTTACTCAAGTGTTTTTTTTAAGTTTTTTTTTATTTTGGAAGATCGCGGATTCTTAGGAACTTAAAAAAAATTATTTATAATATACCTAATAAACAAAATAATTTCTATCGTATGAATGATAAAAACAAAAATGATGTTGAAAAAGTTGCATTACAAAAAAATGCACATCTTTGATTATTTCCTGTTTTTGCATTTAAACTGGAATAGTTAACATCAATTTTCTTGTAAAATTTCTTAATTATACGTGAAACAGAATTCATAATAGTCAATTTGGAAAAATAAAAACTTTAACCTCTTACTTCGAGATTTTAAAATGCAAAGAAATGTGCAAAGGTATTATAAGGCTTACAAGCACGTGTATTCAAACGTTTTTCTAAGAGACTTTTCTGCCTTCATTTATCTTAACCAGTTCCTTCAGGTTTTCTCTGTCCAAAATGATTTATTACTTTCATTTACTTTTGGCTTCATTAAACGTAAATTGGTTAAAGCTCACTTTTTAAATCCTCGTGCTTGAGTAAACTAATAAAGGCTTACAAAAGCATCGTCTTGCGCTGCAAGTAATTCTTTCTTTCATGTCACAATAACAAGAAGCTATTAAAAGCACTCAATAACTTCGTGAAAGGAACTGTTGTTTGAGATATCTTTATTTGAAATCGACTTAAAAAGAATGCTTTTATCGAAACATGGACCTCTCTTCGTTTTCTGCTTTCTAATAGTTGTTGTTAACGTACGTAAGGCAAAAAAAATATGATGTATCGAAAGGTTATATGACAGCTGAATTAATTTTATGTTTAAATATATTTCAATTACACAAACTATTAATAAAACTGTACCTTTTTTATCACACGATTTTATTTTAAACTTATTTACTGACAATTAACGCTTTATTTATGGTTTTACAAATTTAAAATTGTCTTACTAGAATTATTAACTATTGCTCCATGGATGAAAGTTGTAAAGGAATTCGCGTTTCTCTTTCCAACAACTAATCAATGTATATAGCACAAATTTAAATGTGTGTGGATATTAGATAACTATAAAAGCTGTACAGCTACAATAGCTATTCATTAGATAAAAACTGCATATTCAAAATTACTCGTCTGCACGGACAATGAACTAAAACTTCATTCTTTGGGAGTTCGACCTATAGGGTCAGGCATGTTAATTATGACCACTTTGTGCAAGTTTCAACCTTGTGAATTTTTAAATCTTTTAATGAAAGGAAAATGATTGTTTTAGTTAATTAGGAGAAAACTTTGTCCTTTTAAAAACACCTAATATTTTTTTTTTTTCAGTAGGATCACGCAAGCCTGCATCATTCGAGTCAATAAAAACATTTTTTCAAACTTTTATCAGTATTTCAATATTTTTTTAGTGCTCTGAATATGAAACAAAGCTCTGCTTTTCTCTAACTACATCACGATTTTCCACAATCTGTGGTTGTACTCTGAACCTGTTTTTCGATTCCGCCAATCAGTTAGGTTCCCTAAAATTGAATAAAATCCTTCAAAAACCAGAACTTTTATTAGTTTTTTTTAAATATTTACTGTTAGTCGCATAAGCATTTACTCTATAGCCTTATAGTCCCTTATTACTCTTTCTCGTGAAAGACCGAATGCGCTTTCTTTTGCTTGCGTAGTTAATTTGGGTTCTCTTACTTTGAAGAATCCAGCTGTTGCCGCCCATCACTATGAGCGTTCCAGAGATCCTGATAATGATTCTTCCTTTCCCTTATGTGTCGGTAAAATATTTTTCCGTCTTCCTCACACACTTCGCCGAATTTTTCGTAGAAAACAATTCAAGTATGCATTCAAAAATTCGAGCTTGAGGGTCTTTGAGCATCCAAATGTTTTGAACTTCTGTAACACGTTTTTCACGATTGTTGTGTGGTCAGGATACTTTGCCTTATCCAAAAACTTGATAACGATAATTTTGAAAGTAGCGCAAGCCCCTTTTTCGACCGTTGTCACTGACAGCATGAAGTATTTGACTTTCATAAGCCTTGTGATATCTGGACACACAAAATTATCTTCATTCAATTTCGCCTCAGAAAGATGCAGAAATCGGTCACAAAGGTGCTAGAAACACCGGTTTGCTTCGCATGCTGCGAATATTTTGGTAACGGTTTTGAGAGCTGCTTCATAGCTCCCAGTTTAATGTGAAGTGGTGGCAAAGTACTTTACAGGGATCAACGTAAAACATTTTTACAACCAGGTATATAGAAACAACCTGAAGGCCAATGTTTTTCCGCGTAGTTTTCACTCCTGAATTTAGAATTACAAAGGAAAACATGGGAGCTTAGTACATTCACAATGTTAGCCGAGAAGCATGTACAGAACTTTCGTACCCCCTAAATATTGTTGCGGAATTACTCTGCTACTCCTTGGGTTCGTCGTTCTAAAGTCCTGTTGGTGTAAAAAGTTCAAGTAAAAAGTCACTTGTCAGGATGGAACACAAACTTTATTGCTTCTAGATCTTCGTAGTACAATCAGCTGTACACAATTCACAAGCACAATCTAGCAATAACGTGCTTTTAACAATCCGCTTGGATCAGAAGCTCTCACAAATGCTGTATTTCTCACACCAAAATAAGTCACTTTCACAGGCAAAAATTCCGTAGAAATATTCAAGGGATATAGTACACAATCCCTTAAGACACAGCAATGAAGAATTTACACACAGCACTTTGAAAACAGCTTCACAAAACAAGCTAAAACACAGCTTCTATAGCACTATCAATTCACACAATCGTACCGAGAGCTATTCACACATCGAGCGTTCAGCTCGCACTGACAGCTTCGGGGCGATGCCCGCTTCTTTAAATAGCCGACGCAGGAGGTACAAGAGGTTTCCAGAAAAGTCAATTTCTCGAGGGTTCTACATAAAGCGTGAATTTTGATTACGTCATAGAAGAGAATTGTTAGGTTATTATGCGTTTTTAATGCAGGAAAAACAACTTCCAGGCCCCATTGGGAAAATCGCGCCAAATGACCAAAAAGTCGCCAAGCTTGGCGACTTTTGGCGAAATATCGCCAAATTTGGCGCCAAAAATAAGTCCTCAAAAATGAAGAGATCTAAGCTCTAGGACTAATATTTCTCGAGTTTTCTAGAAGCCCATAGAAAAACATATGGGAAAGCGAAACCTCCGTATCTCCGGTTCTAATTGGCCGATTTTGATGCAACAAAAAGCAAAATTTATCTATTTGAAGCGTAGAATACGAATTTTAAACCATTTTCAGCCCCAGAGCAGCGGGTTGCCCCGAAAATTCGTAACATTGCCCCCTTCCCAAGGACTGCACGTCCCGGGCAGTACAATCCCTAGTTAGGAGGTCACACAGGTACCTACACTGTATAACACTTAACAAGATTTTAAGAACATAATTCAAGCAAGTAATCAATAGCACAATAAGCAAATACACATTAATAAATAAATAATCATCATAATAAATAATTACACTGTAATAAGTAATCAATGTAATAACAAATACACATTAATAAAATCCAATATATTACAAATATATACACTAAACATGGCGTAAGTAATGAGTGAAAGAGAGTTGACGAAAGAGGAAGAGAAGAGAAAGACAGGAAAGAAATGACAGTTGAAAGAAAGGAGGAATTACGCCATAGTGAACATGGTCTGATAGTCAAATAACTAATTACAACCGCGGTAGATGGCTAGCCGATCGTAATGTACAACTCTTGGCTTCGAGTTTGGTGACTTACGAATCCGTACGATGACGTCATTCAGCCGGTTTAGGACTGTGTAAGGACCGTCCCACGGCGATTGCAGCTTGGGAGACAGGCCTTTCCGTCGAGTAGGATTCCATAGCCAAACTTTGTCACCTGCGTTGAACTCGTGTCCCGTAGCTTTCGTGTCGTAGCGAGTCTTCATCTTTTCCGTGTTCAGGTTGATCCGCTCCCGAGCAAAATGATGCACATCTTCAAACCGTGCCCGAAGGTTTTCCACGTACTCCTCTGGCGATGAAGGCGCATCTGGAGGGCGGCCGAACACTAGATCGGCGGGAAGGCGAAGATCTCTGCCGAACAGCATCTGGGAAGGTGTGAAGCCGGTAGTCTCATGGACGGCACTCCTATAGGCCAGCAGGAACAGGGGGAGTTTCTTGTCCCAGTCCTCTTGATTCCTAGATACCAGGAGCGAGAGGTTGTTCAAAATTGTACGATTGAACCTCTCCACCATGCCGTCGGATTGTGGGTGTAAAGGCGTAGTCTGGGTTTTGTCCATTCCGAGAAGTTGGCATAGTCCTTTAAAGACTGCAGAGGTAAAGTTCGTTCCTTGGTCGGAATGAAGTTGCAGAGGGGTTCCATATCTGGAAATCCATTCTTGCACCAGTACCTCTGCTACGGTCGTAGCTTCTTGATCGGGAATAGGAAACGCTTCGGGTCATTTAGAGAAGTAGTCAATGACAACTAGGATGTATTTGTTGCCATCCGAAGTGCGCGGAAGAGGTCCCAGGATGTCGAGTGCAATCCTCTCAAAAGGCGTTCCTACATTATAACGATGTAGTCTTCCACGGCTTCGTTTCTTCGGGCCTTTGCGGGCGGCACAGGCGTCACAAGCTTGACACCACTTTTCGACGTCGCCTCGAGCCCTAACCCAGTAAAAGCGCTCGCGAACTTTCTGCAGGGTCTTCATTACGCCAAAATGGCCCCCAGTTAAGCCATTATGAAGTTCTTCTAGAACCTTCGGAATCCTCGAGCGAGGGAGTACCAACTGCCATCGGAGCATCTTGCCGTCGTCCGACTCCCATTTACGATACAGGACTCCATTTCTCAGGCGAAGCGAATCCCATAAAGCCCAGTACTGTTTTGTTGCCGGACTGTAAGATGATATTTCTTGCCAACTGGGCTTAGCGCTGGATTTTTCCATAAATTCCACAATAGGTTTGATGTCGCTGTCTGTTAATTGGTCCGCCCGAACATTTTCGTCACTCCAGGGATCTTGAGATGATGCTGATGATGTAACTTGGCGGACAGCGGAATGTTTCAGATGGTAATTTTTCTCTGCCCTGGAGCAATAGCGACAACTGTCTATGCAGGGCCTTCTCGACAAAGCATCTGCATTTCCATGAGATGACCCTTTCCGATGACGTATCTCGATGTCATATTCTTGTAGTCGCTGTATCCACCTGGCTATTTGGCCCTCCGGATTCTTGAAATTTAGAAGCCAGGTTAAAGAGGCATGGTCCGTTCGGAGCAGGAACTTTCGGCCGTACAGGTAATGATGGAAGTGCTCCACGGCCTTAATGATAGCAAGGAGTTCCTTTCTCGTAACACAATAGTTACGTTCTGCCTTTGAAAGGCATTTGCTCCAGTAAGCAATGACGTGTTCTTGGCCATCTATCTCCTGGGACAAAACTGCTCCGACACTCTCCTTACTTGCGTCTGTGTCCAGGATAAATGGCTTGTCAGGGTGAGGATACGACAAGATCGGCGAAGATGTTAAAGCCGTCTTCAGTTTGTTGAATGCGTCCTCACATTCCTCAGTCCAGAGAAATTTCTGTCCAGTCTCGGTCAATTTGTGAAGAGGTCTTGCAATTTGAGAAAAGCCCTTCACGAATTTTCGATAGTAAGTACACAGACCGAGAAAACTTCTTAAGTCGTGGATATTCTCGGGACGACTCCAGTTCTGGACTGCGGACGTCTTTTCGGGATCGGTTCGGACTCCGTGGGCGGATATTATGTGCCCGAGGTAACGTACTTCCCGACGAAACAAATTGCACTTCGATGGACTCAGTTTCAAGTTCGCCTCCTTTAATTTCTGCAGCACTTTTCGGATGTTCTCTAGATGCTCTTCGAAAGTCCTTCCGACGATGATGATATCATCCAAATAAACAAGACATGCTTCGTAGGAAAGTCCTCTCAACACTGTCTCCATTAGTCGCTCGAATGTAGCAGGTGCGTTGCAGAGTCCAAAAGGCATAACTTTGAACTGCCATAATCCTTGTCCCGTGGTGAACGCAGTCTTTTCACGGTCGTCGGGATGAATTTCCACTTGCCAGTAACCACTTTTCAGATCCAGAGTGGAAAACCATTCGTTTCCCGATAAAGTGTCCAAAGTGTCGTCTATCCTGGGAAGAGGGTAGCTGTCTTTCTTGGTAATGTCATTCAGACGTCTGTAGTCAACACAGAACCGGGTGGAACCATCCTTCTTTCGGACCAAAACAATTGGCGAGGCCCAGGGACTAGTCGATGGCTCGATGACGTCATCACGCTTCATCTCCTCTAAAAGTCTGCTCACCTCTTCTTGCTTAGCAAACGGCAGCCGCCTAGGATGTTGCTTGATGGGAGAATGGCTGCCTGTATCTATCCTATGTTGAGTTAAGCTCGTACGGCCAAAGTCACCCGAAGTACGGGAGAAGAGGTCTTCAAATTCAGCTATTACTTTCTCCGCAGCGCTTCTCTGTTCTGCCGTTAACTCCACGTCTTGTATTAATTCCTTCGTCAGGCACTCGGAAGATTTAGCTGTCGTTTGGCTGATGTTCTTATTAATGCATGTAACAGGAGTGCATGTCGCCAACACTTCATTTTTCTTTATCACCTTCGACTTGTCCGTCACATTTACTACTCTAACTGGAATTTCTGTTCTCGACAAGTCCACAAGTGTTGCTCCCACAAGTACTCCTCTGATGGAATCACTATTGCTTGGGTGTTCGATTAATCCAAAACGGAATTTATTGCTTTCTTTTACTGTTCCAGAAATTATTGAATCAGTTCTGGGAGGTAGACTGATATCAGTCTGGGCTATTATTTGCTGAACAGGCAAAACAGTTTCATTTCTAATATCGAACGCAGCTATTTCTTCTGAGTCTGAACGAAGCTCATTATTCTTAAAGTCCAAGTTAAATTTGTGCGATTTTAAAAAGTCGAGCCCGAGAATAAAAGAGTCTGTAATATTGGCGACATATATCACATGGTCGTATCTGGCATTTCCAAACGTGATTTCTACTTGCGCTTTTCCGCCCACTTCGATCTTGTCACCTGTCACAGTCTGGAGGGTCAGCGAGGGCGGAGCCCAGATAATCTTCAAATTTAATTTCTTGGCCAGATCCGTCCTTATGATGGTTACGTTCGCTCCAGTATCCATCACCATGTGGCATGGGGAACCATTAACGTATCCCAGTACGAATAGTCCATCACTGCCGCCATTCACTGATGAAATCTGTAAGACTTTCAAACGGGGCTTTTGAATATCCCTCAGCCTCTGTTCCTGAAAGTCGTCTCTTTTCTGTCTTCCTTCATGGGCTTCTCTGGTGCGTTGATAACTGCGATCTTTACGACGAGAGTTCTTTTGTGCGTCGCAGTATTTTCGTAAATGCCCCTCGCTGTTGCACCTCCAACATTTCACTTTTCTTGGCTCTGACTGTTCTTGTCGTTCCACCAGATTTTCCAGGGTCTTTAATTTATTCTCTAATCTCTCCATTTCTCCATCCGTAGGCTCCTGGAATGACACAGCTCTAACATTATGCCGCTCTTTTCTTACGGCCAGCTGAGCTGCCTCTAGCTTCATGGCGAATACGAGGGCAGACCTGAGATCTTTATAATCCGCCAAGATCAATGCTTTCTGAATTTCAGATTCCACGAGGCCTTCAATAAAATGTTGTACTGCAACTTCTTCTCGAACATTATCAGGATAACTGCCATAGGCTAGATGACACAGCCTATCTATGTCGGAAGCCAGCTCTTGGAGGGTCTCGCCAGATCTCTGCATCCTTG
Source organism: Cheiracanthium punctorium (assembly GCA_038373885.1). Classification (NCBI taxonomy): domain Eukaryota; kingdom Metazoa; phylum Arthropoda; class Arachnida; order Araneae; family Cheiracanthiidae; genus Cheiracanthium; species Cheiracanthium punctorium. The sequence continues at coordinate 817,467 of JAWZYV010013108.1, forward strand.
ACTTAAGTTGGATTCTACTATATTCTTTCTGGCACTTCTCTCCGAATTTCATCTCCAAGGCACTGGCAAGGGCGTCAAAATCTCCTATCTTCGTCGCTCCGATAGTTTGCAATACATTAATTGCATCTCCGCTAAGGGAAGCGGCCAGTTGATTAGCTTTCTCGGACTCGCTCCAACCATTGGCTCTGGCGACGATTGAAAATTGGGTCTTGTAAGCCTCCCAGGGAGTCTTTCCGTCATAAGGCGTTAGTTTCACTGCTGGGTGGCGTGACGACAACCTGATGTTTTCTGGTACCTTTCCCAGCTTTACCAGACTGTCCAGTTTTTCTTCTAACTTGTGATCGATCTTTTCCTCAATTCTTTCTTCGTATTTCGCTTGACTTTCTTCGAGGAGCGACATTCTCTTCTCCATATTTTCTTGATTTGTCTCTACTCTCTCCAGTCCGGATTTCATTTCTTCTAGCCCGGTTTCTATTTTCCGCTCCAGTCCTGATTTCATCTCGTCGTGTGCGGCTCTTAACTCCTCCAATCCGGTTTTCATTTCATTGTGTGCAGCCTTTAATTCGTCCAATCCGGTTTTCGTCTCGACTTGTCCGGCTACAATTTTCTTTTCTAAATCGGTCTGGCCGGCTTCAATTTTCTTTTCTAAATCCGCCTTCATCTGTTCTTGTCCGATTTCATCTGTCTCTAAATCCGGCCTTCATCTGTTCTTGTCCGGCTTTCATCTCGTCTTGTCCGGCTTTCATTTCTTGCATCATATTCATGAGCTTTTGAAGTTGTTCTTCCATTTTTTGTCTAGTCAAAACCATAAACTGGAAAATTAAAGTCCTTCTTTAGAACCCCGATTCTGACACCAAATGTTGCGGAATTACTCTGCTACTCCTTGGGTTCGTCGTTCTAAAGTCCTGTTGGTGTAAAAAGTTCAAGTAAAAAGTCACTTGTCAGGATGGAACACAAACTTTATTGCTTCTAGATCTTCGTAGTACAATCAGCTGTACACAATTCACAAGCACAATCTAGCAATAACGTGCTTTTAACAATCCGCTTGGATCAGAAGCTCTCACAAATGCTGTATTTCTCACACCAAAATAAGTCACTTTCACAGGCAAAAATTCCGTAGAAATATTCAAGGGATATAGTACACAATCCCTTAAGACACAGCAATGAAGAATTTACACACAGCACTTTGAAAACAGCTTCACAAAACAAGCTAAAACACAGCTTCTATAGCACTATCAATTCACACAAACGTACCGAGAGCTATTCACACATCGAGCGTTCAGCTCGCACTGACTGCTTCGGGGCGATGCCCGCTTCTTTAAATAGCCGACGCAGGAGGTACAAGAGGTTTCCAGAAAAGTCAATTTCTCGAGGGTTCTACATAAAGCGTGAATTTTGATTACGTCATAGAAGAGAAATGTTAGGTTATTATGCGTTTTTAATGCAGGAAAAACAACTTCCAGGCCCCATTGGGAAAATCGCGCCAAATGACCAAAAAGTCGCCAAGCTTGGCGACTTTTGGCGAAATATCGCCAAATTTGGCGCCAAAAATAAGTCCTCAAAAGTGAAGAGATCTAAGCTCTAGGACTAATATTTCTCGAGATTTCTAGAAGCCCATAGAAAAACATATGGGAAAGCGAAACCTCCGTATCTCCGGTTCTAATTGGCCGATTTTGATGCAACAAAAAGCAAAATTTATCTATTTGAAGCGTAGAATACGAATTTTAAACCATTTTCAGCCCCAGAGCAGCGGGTTGCCCCGAAAATTCGTAACATTATCATCCAAACATGGTCGAGATAGTTTATTATTGAAAGCACAAGCTCAATATTTCCGTAGGTCTCTTTTATGTAAAGAGAATAACCGACTGTGAGCTAGGCATGGATATTTCCGTTTCGCAAAATCACAGTTTCCAGAATTCTCTTGGAAAAGTCGATGAATAGTCTCCAGTCATCTATGTGCTACTTCAGTACCAAAGTAGTTATATCTGAACGATAAACTAAATTACTCTTTTGAGAGATAAAGAATGAGAATTCTTGTTTTCTTTTCCTATACTAATGGAAAGATGTTCCAGGTGTTAGTGGTTTTTTTCTTCTTTCAGCCTAGAACCTAGAAGTTCAACTTATTTTTGGACAGCCGCAGATTTCGAATTAAAATACTAAGTTCAGGCAGAGTGTCCTGTTGACAGCTTTCACTTTCATTGTGGCAATGAAATTCTTCCTCTTATTTCTTGCCTTTCCAAATCAGGTTCAGCGCTGCAATCATTTACTTCATCTAACAAAGGTGGAGGAAGAAGAACTGCAATTTCTCTAATGCAAAACACGTCGTATGGCTAAAGACAGGCTCAGATACATAAAAGATTTTTCATTTTTATAGTTGTATCCCTTTAAATACATAAAACAAAAGTAGCAGTCATCTAAGTGATTTCTTGGCTCTCTTCATACCATAGGGATGTTGAATCTGAAGACAGCCATTTTTTTCTGAAGAGCAGAGAATAATCTTGTTATGTAACTACCCAGTACACCAATATCAGAAATGTAAGCATCGCATTTCTCGTGAAAATGCTATAGTTCGAAATTCCGAAGCAGTTTATGAGTTGCTTTTCTTTTACTTTTAGGAGCAAGTACGACCCTTTTAATTGTGTTTAGTGAGAAATCGGTATGCGATAGAGCAAATTCGGTGCTATTTTTTAATTCAGCCGATCAAAATATTAATGGTAAGGGTAAAATTATAAAAAAAGGTCTTCCGGGGTATGAAAGGTATGTGCTATTTGCTTTAAATTTAAGGGGGTGGTCTTAATTATCCCAAGAAAAGCACAAAATTGCCTAAATTCGGGGTAATGGACATCTTTCACCATAATAACCATCTTTAGGGGAATTATGACCACTTGATTTCTCTCGATACCAAAGCGTACAAATGGAGAAACAAGACTACTATTGTCGTTTTTTTTTTTGTGTGTGTGAATAGAGTTACCCTCTAATAAGTAATAGATACAAATTGAATAATTAGGACATAATTTCTGTTTAATAAATCCAAAAACCCTCTTGCTTCCAAGATGTGTTGAAAATCGCTTTTACAAAAGTTAAATGTTGAACACTAAGAATGGCTCAACAAATTAAGTAACATTGACCTTTTAAAAATATATTTAACACAGTTTAAAAAACAATAGCTGTTCCTTTGATGTTGTCTGAAAGGACATTTTATTCCAGTGACCCAAGTTTTGCAAAAAAGCAGTTCAAACCATGTGGCTTCAGGTGAACACCAATATTTTCGAAGTGACATATGCCCACCAAGAATAAAAATAACCCACAAGAAATAAAATTTTGAAATGAAAGCTGTTCACTAAGAATTGGTTCTGACGTACTATGAAACTGCCCTTTTATTTGATTACGAGGAAGCAACCATTTATTATAAATAAATGTCCATAGTCTAAATCAAGTTTTTGTGTTAGCGTCATACATATCTCATTTATTTATATCTAATATAAATAACTATCTATTAATTATAGTATCTCATTTATTTTTATCTCCATATATATATATATATATATATATATATATATATATATATATATATATATATATATATATATATATATATATATATATATATATATATATATATATATATATATATATATATATATATAGTTGAACTTTATTTAAAAATACAATAAAATTACAGTTGTTTCACTAATAATATAGTATACTTTTATAAATATCTTTACACTGTTTTAACACTTTTAAATCAATCTTTGCAAAATACAGCCATGAATATAATACATTACCTTGGCAAAATCTCAGGCTGTGAGTCTGAAACCTATGGTGTATAGTTGTGCATTTCCCCCTCTGACGAGGACAATGCATTTTATAATGTAAATTTTAAGTATTTAACACTTTTAAAAATAATCAATAGCAAAATTTCCATTTTATCTTTTCTTTCTAAGTTAAGTATGACAAAAAAATAAAACATTACACAAATCACTTTCCCTAATATTTTAAAGTGATATAAGAGAGACATGAGGTTTTCTTTTCAGAATTACTTTTTGTACTATGTTTTCACACATAGTCATTATTACCTCCACTTTTAAAAATCTTTGATGTATTTATGAACGTGAATTAAAAAATATTTAGCTTCTTTAAACAATAATAGAAACATATCAAAAACTCTAAAATATACATTACAAGAATACTTTTGATACAAATTAGTTTACCTGCAAAATTTACCCTTTACGCTAAATAGCTTTCAACAAAGAACCGTTAAACCTTTTACTGAACATTATGACATGCTGTTAGTTTTATAATTGTTCCTGACTTAAAATACTAGTTGAAATTAATGTTAAAATATATCTGTCATGTAAAATGCATTATATGGTTTTTGCCTATGCCTAATATTTTTTCGAATATTAGTGTAAGAGCTCTAAGACAAATTTGTATGAGTGAAGTCTACAGAGAATATATTTTTTTTTTACTTCGCAAAATTAAATATGTAATTAACCATGTTATAAATCACATGATATACAAATAAATCCCTTAGCTTTATTTAATTTTTCATTAGCGAATCATAAATTTCATTCATATGCAATCACATGCGGCTTTATCCAGATCAAGAAAAAAATATTATTTGTTTCATATAGAAATCGTAACACTTCTGTTTACTTTGTGTGATTTGCTAGTCATGCTTTGAATAAACATTTTAATGTCACAAAAATGAATAGCGTTTGGATGCTTGTGCCACATTCAAATTTACGATTTTCTTGTTTATGTCAGAAACGGTGTTTTTAGTTATTTTTCAAATAAAGTTTTGATTTTAAAAAAGAGGGAAGGTGGAATTGTAGATGATAAAAATATCTGAGTTTTATCTAAAAATATTAGTTTCTAGGGATAAGTCAGAAACCATTTGAAAAGTTTCACTTGAAATGTTAAGTTAATTTCGTATATGCAGATTTTGCATCCAACGAATGCATAAATGATTGGAAAAGAAGACCGTCTTCACGTCTCGATTTTTACCATTTTTGTTTTAAATAAAGGATACGGAAAACAAAAATTTGGTTTTTATATATAAAACAATCAGCAAATAAATCCAAATTTTTAATTGTAAAGACAAATTTTCATTAAAAAAATTTCGAGGTGCGCCTTTAATATTTAACCTTTTCACTGAGAAGAACAGAAAGAAAAATCAGATATGGACACTACATGTTCCTTCTCTTCTAGTAAATTATACATGTTTTCGATGCACTTCATCTCATAAGAGCGAAAATGTAGCTAAGTGCGGAAGGTAATGAATCAGCATCAAGAAACAACGTGTAACAGCACCACAACAAAAATTCTAGGCAGACCGGTTTCGGCATCTGTCATGCCGTCGTCAGTGCTGGAATGAGAATGACAAAAATATGCTCTTCTTATATAGAAAAGGAAGGGATTCAGGAGAGGGTTTACGAGGGCCAAAAGGAAAGCAGGAATTCAGGAGAATATTTTATGAGGGCATAGGAAAGTGGGAAATTAAGATAACTGGGAAGAGATGGATTTCCAATAGGGATGGACGCGAAACGAAAAATAGGCGTCTCGCAAAATAGCCATAAAGCTTTGCATCGTCTCGCAAAATCCCTATATCGTAATGTTTAAAATGTTTGTCTCGTCTCGCATAAAAGTTGTAAATCTCTGTCTCGCCTCGCATCCATCCCTAATTATCAACATTCAGAAAGAGGGGGAGGGCGATAGCGAAATCCTATAGGTCCCCCTAAAACCCTCTTCTGAATCCCTGCTTTCCTATTGATTCTCGCAAACACTCTCCTGAATCACTTCATATCAGAATAATACATACCGAAACCGGGGTTCTATTATACTATGGTCATGTGCGAGAATTCGCAGGGTGAAGACGTGCAGTTAGCCAGCGGTCCGAAGCTCTATTCAGAGCTCAGGACGAAGGCAGAAACCCCGATCATCTTCCCAGATTACTTAAGACGGGATCAATATGCCACCTGGATTGACTTAACGAAAAAAGGAACAATCGACAAAATGAGCTTCATCGTATTCGAAGACGTATATAGAGGATATTACCCGGAATATCGTCCCATAGAGAATTTGATGTACCGAACCTGCAAAGAGTACGATAGATGGCTACGTCGCATTGACCGCCGCGCCGCAGAGGAAAAGGAAAAGAAAGCAAAGGAAGACGAGGAAAAAAGCAGAATGGCCACTGAGGAAAAGGCAAGCCCAGCCGCTACAGAAACAGACAGCAATCTCAACAAACCTACAGGTGAACAAATCTCTTTCGATATTTCCTTCACCCCCCCCCCACAACTAACGACGAAAATCAGGATCTCCTCCAACCAACTAAAAAACTAAAGACACAAATTATGAGGACCGAAGATAAGAACGTGACAAATTTTCTAACCAAAAACCCATTTGACGTGCTCAAAAACCTTGAAACACAAGAGGAAACCCAAACGGAAATTAACGAAGCTCCGACTTCTTTAGCGATCAGCAACACTAAGCCTAAACCGCCGAAACCAATTGTTATCCCCAATCCAAAAGACATGCACGCTATTACACAATCAATTAACGAAAACACCGAAGCAGACTTTCACGCGACCGTGCAGAGAAACACGCTTAGGATTTACACACACGACTTTAAAAGCAAAATCCTCATTACGGATCATCTCAAAAATTCGGAAATCAATTACTTTAGCAATTCTGACATCACCCCCCCTCTCAAAGTCGTTCTTAAAGGCATCCCCCCCTCTACCGACACCGACATGATTAAAGAAGCCCTTAACTGTAATTCCTATCCCGTAATTCGAGTTAACCAGCTACAGAGCCGCTTCGACAAACGTAATTTACCCATTTTCCAAATTCACTTAACTAATAACGAACAAGCCGAAGAAATTTTTTCCCTCCAATATTTACTTTCCTTCAAAATTCAGGTAGAAAAATACAGGACGCCGACTAAGGCGATTCAATGTTACCGGTGCAACAGGTTTTTTCATTTTGCAAAATTTTGTTCCATGCCCCCCCCCCCGTTGTGTGGCTTGCGGAGACTCCCACGAATCGTGAAACTGCCCCAGAAAAAACAATAGTAATCAGGAAAATCCCCCCCCCCCCAAGTGTTGCAACTGCAACGAAAATCATGTAGCTAGTTTCAAAGGATGCAAAGCCTTTCCAAACAATACTCGCCCGAAAAATGAAACCAAGGATCCCCCCCCTCAATCTAAACAATTTACCACTAGGCAAAAAACTTACGCTGAAGCTATCAAAACCAATCCCCAAACTCAAAACATAATGAACGAAATAACAAATGTACCTAAAGAAATCGAAAAAAAAAATCGGAGTTTCCTCCTTAAACGAAATTCTCACACAGCTTAAAAATGTACTAAATCATTTAAAAACCCTAGAAACCAAACAGGAAAAATTACTTCATTTTATTAATTTCTTAAGCAATAGTGAATTAACTGTTACCACGCCCCCGGAAACAACTTAGGTTGTTTACCGGCTCTTCTCTCTTCTGAACTTCCCCTCCCCTCATTTGTTAGTAAACAAACCCTCTTTACTCTAACTCACATACTTCATGTAATTGTTCTATCTATAATTGAATGGGAGATGTGGGATAATTTCCCAGGCACTCCCCAGCCAACACGTTCTTATCTCGTTCTATTATACTATTTGTATTCGTGCTATTATACGCTGTTCATTGATGCTGATTTGTTGTACTTCTTCTAAACTTATTTCATTTGAAACTGAGATACAATACTTCAATAACATTAAAATTTAGTGATTTTTCACCAAATATAAGAGATATTGCCATGCTGAGTTTCGTTTTAGGAAGTTATATTTCACCAAAGATCGGATAACTTGGCGATAGTTTACGAAATTTTAGGCGAAACCTAAATAGTGATTGATCACAGGCATTTGATGCATTGAAGGTACATTTAAATGTCTGTCCTCCATAGACCTTAATGTATCGAAAGTCTTTTTGGTGATCCTTTAAATAAACTACCCAGTGGATTGAAATTTAAAAAGGAGATCCACAACTAGATTTTACAACAATCTTAAATATGAAATTACAACATTCTACGGCTAGCATTTTTTGAGATGTGGAGGTTACGTTCATACGTACATACGTGCAAAACTAATCAAAATGGACTCGCGATTGATTAGAATGAATTGTACATTTATATACCGGGTGCGCCAAAAGTTCGTGCAATCTTTAAAAAATCAGTAAGAAAGAACAAATGATGATAAAAAAGTGCGGTTTGCACAAATGGCATCAGAAAGGGGGTTAATTTGTTTTAAGAACAAAAAAAGTAGTTCAAAAAATGAACGATAGGTGGCGCTGCTATGCATACACCAAGATATTTATGCAAATCAGGTTGTCAATAAAACACTTAAATTCATGTGGACTCTTCATTCGATGCAACCATCATGCTGTCGTTACAGGATAAAGCGTTGATTATCAAGCTCTTTTATAAAAGTGACGAATCACCTTATTTGCATTAATATTCTTCCCATATTCAACACCATCGCCACCTATCGGTCATTTCTGAACTATTTTTATTTTATTTTTATTTTTGTATGTTTTATTGTTATTTTGTTATTTTATTCAAATTTGTTGTTGTTGTTGTTCTTTAAAAATAAATCCACCCTCTTTCTGATGCCATTCGTTCAAATCAGACATTTTTATAATCATTTGTTCTTTTTTAATGATTTTTTAAAGTTTGCACGAACTTTTGGCGCACCCGGTATTTATACATACGTATATGCGTACGTTGAAGCAACGTGCAAAAACTTGTCAATCTTGCGATTGTCAAAATCAATTTTTCCACCAAAACTCGAGAACCGAAGTTTTTCGCGATCAGAGTACTTCGTTTTACTTACGTGCAAGGAAGTAAAAACAGTTTTCCTGCATAATCCCATGTAAATTAAAAAATATTACTTAATAACAGAATAATTGAAAGTAACAAACGCAAACATTATGCAGGGTGGTTATAAAATTACGTGATGTATTCAGAGCAATCTAGCGAGGAAGTATTGGACGAAACGTAACCAAATTAGATGGGCGTATCAATCTCTGTTACCTGCAGAACCAGAATGCTTTTGCTCACCTTCGTAAATTTCAACGGTTAAAGAAATTACGTAAACGTCCAATGAGTAGAATAACTTGCGAAGCATAACGTAATACGTCACAACGGATTGAAGTGACAGGAATTCCAACACAGCAACTAGAGCGGGGATGAAAAGCACTAGTCTACAAAAAGTTAAAGAAGTCGCAACTGCTTCAAGCCACATGGCCTCAGAATGATGAGAATTCTCCCAGCTTTTCCTTTTATGCTCATAATAGTTACAAGGAACGCAATTATGCATAATTGATGCATTTTATTCGGTAAAACAAGTGATACGAACAAGTGATACCAAGATTTCCCTGACAGCGACTTTTGGTACTAATGTTTTTTGGTTTAAAAAATCAAAATCCCATGATCCAGTACGAATGTCTATCAAATTCGGTTGTTTGTCGTCTAATACTTTATTGCTAGAGGGCTCTGAACACCTCACGTCAGAGTTTCTCAACCTGTGGGGCGCGCCCCTCAAGGGGGGCGCAGAGCGTTTGCAGGGATGGAGGGGGGGCGAGAAAAACCAAAGACCAAATAGTGATGTATGTTTTTAAAACATCATCTTATTTGTTCTCATTTTTACTCAAAAATATATCCATTTTCGCTTAAAATGTTCATTCGAACTTTACTGATAACATTTTTTTGTAGAAAATTTGTAGGGATGGACGCGAGACGACTTTTTGCGAGACGAGACAGAGATTTACAGCTTTTTTGCGAGACGAGACAAACATTTTTAACATTATGATATAGGGATTTTTGCGAGACGAGACAAGCTTTTCGGCTGTTTTGCGAGACGCGAGACGCCAATTTTTCGTCTCGCGTCCATCCCTAAAAATTTGACTAAATGATCATTGTTAAAAATTAAAAAAAAATTATGTATGCTGAAAAATGTAGGGGGGGGGCAGCACCGTAACGGTAAATTTTTATTTAGCCTTTGTTGGGGGGGGGGGGCGACGTTAAAAGGTTGAGAACCGCTGCCTCACGTTATTGTATATATTGTTACCACCCTCTGCTTCAACAATCCGTTTTCGTTTACGCTAACCTTCTGTAATTTTACGCACGTGTGAGAACTGCTTTAATTTAATCAAAATCTGAATGAGAGGAAGCTCAGCTATTCTCAACAAAAAGAGCAAAATTGGAAATAAACAGATTCACTAAACACAGCGTATACAAATATTCATCATACACATCTCCGCGTATCACTTGTTTTCAGAGACGAATCGTCTTTCTTATGCCAGTTCGACCTTTGGGAAACAGACAGCATGTGGTATTGTTGAAAAACTGGCAAAGCCTTTGGACACAGGTGTTGGATGCCTGCCTTGGTAAAAGTCTTTTAGAGCCGCATCCTTGTTTATGTTATGCTTGTATGTATTACTTTTAAAATATTGTTCTGGTTACTGTAAGGACGCAGACACTGGGTTATGCTTTGGCAGAAAAGTCTTTTTGGAAGACTTCTGTCTTGTAGAGGTACGGTGGAAGGCGGTGATCGTAAGTCGTAAGGTGATCGTAAATACAAGCGTTGGTTGGTATAAATTATATACTGAAGAAGGTTGGCCGATGATTGCATTTAAAAAAACATTTTGTACTGGTGAAGCAATGGTCGATGATCGTGAAGAGACGAAGGTAGGTTCACAAGAGAGATATGCACCCTAATAGTTCATGACCTCCATAATCACGTTGTGTAAAAACACACATCTTGCTAGCACTTGTCGATTTCATATTTTACCGGACGGACACGCAGAAAATTTAGAAACACACAAAAAAAGGCATTATGAAGATCGTACTCTTGAGGAAAACACAGGAAACTCGATGGAGATGCAGCATGTACCTTATTAGATTTCAGTCGATGTCATAAGCAGTCACATTATATTACTAAAAATATCACATATAAAAACATGATGACTAGGGGAAGCATCTTCATAAGAAAATTACAGCGTGCTAAAGCGGCCTGGTACCTCGGTGGGTGAACGCCTCCGTCACCATAAAGTGATCGGCGTAGATGCGAATCCCGCGGTATAAGAACGCGGCGAAGAACGCGGTATATATTACGTGTCGGTGGGCAAAAGCCTCCTCACATGAAGTGAGTGGCTTGCCCCCTCCGAAAATTACTCTCCAACTGCTAAAAGAATGACCGTTAGACTATTGCTATAGAAAAAGGGAGCTCGAACTTTCTAGAACAAATTTTAGCAGGTGTTTTTCGAGCAATATGCTTCTTGCACAGCAGGGCAAAACCGCAAACATATCTGTTTCAGCGGAGCTGAGAAATAAGCGAGGAAGAGGCATAGGCGTAGAGTTATATGGGCCCGTGGGGCTCGAGCCCCCGCAATAAATTGTGAATAGGGGCTGAGCACACCCAATAATTTATCACTAAATACAGAAAACTAATTTATACTAACACAAAAAAAAGTATTTCACGCCATTTATAAACGTTTAAAAAAATCCTTTACTTGTACTATTAAAAATTTTCTTCTTTTGATTTCAATTATGATTTAGTACTCATTGTGACGCCACGTAACACCACAATGTTACTATAAGCTGCCCTCGCCAGGCTCTGGTTAATTAAAATCAGATTATGCAATGTAAAGTATGAAATGAAGAAAAGTTCAGATGTGTCTAAAATGCACTATCTCATCGAAAATGTTTTTTTTTTCCTCCTTTGGATTTTTTACTTTGCTTCTATTTTTAACATAAAACATGGTAGAAAGATACTAACATGGATACTTACCTTACATAGGTGTAGAATTCTATGGACCCATAGAGCTCGAGCGCCTCCAATAATTTACACTTATATATAGTAAGTCATAGTGGCCAACTACTACGGATTATAAGTAACTACTTTTTGTGAACAGTATAAATTTAATTATCTTTTTCATAATAGTAACCAGCTCGCGCGCGCAGCATAAAAATTTTGCTATATTTTAAGCCGAAAAATCATGTAGAAAAAGTGGTTAATTATATTCCGTAGTAGTTGGCAGTTATGAGTAAGTTATTCGTACGTGAATCAGTGGCGTAGCCAGAAATTTTTCATGGGGGGCGGTTACGGCTTCTGCAACTCACATATATGTATACGGGTGTATGATAAGGGAGTGAAGAATATACATTTTGTATGGCCAAAAATTCCTCATCGGGGGTATGACTCCCCTAACCCCCCCCCTTGGCTACGCCACTGACGTGAATATATGTGGTTGTGGGGCCCAGCCCCCCCCCAATAATTTTGAAAACTTTACGCTTATGGGAAGAGGTGTTGCTATTATAATTCTTTTAGCAGGAGAGAAAACTGGCGTCAACTGTTATTTTATTTCAAAGCAGCTGATAAGAGGGATATGCTTTAGAAGTACCTTAATGCGCTGTAATTGAGAAGGCTAACAGGAAAATTGAAAGCTTTAAAAAACAGTTATTGTTAAAAACTTTTAAATTAAATTTAGAATAGATTATTAGTTTAAATTTAGACAATATTAATTAGGATTTGTATTAATAATTTTTCATTAAATAATATGCACGTTGTGTCAACGTGACAACTTCCTTGGGTTAGAACTTAAACAAACCGCCGAACTTTTAGATATGACATCGACCAAGTTATATGTATCTTCGATCGTAAATCATTCACCATCAGATAATATATATACAATATGTTGTGGGAGGAAAAGTATTAAACAACGAAATCAACTTTTCAAAATTAAATCTTCAAAATAAGAAATCAATCTTCATAAGCTGGTTCTTTGAGAAGTTTATAGTAAAATATAAAAATAGAAGTTTTTTTTTTTTTTCTGGAAATTGAAATTATTTGGCTTTGGAGGAAACTGTATTTAAGAATTAATAATATTTGAATTAGAGTTTAGGGGGAGGGGAGGATAGCATAAGCTTTAAAAATACATATAAACTAGGATATACTCTTTAAACATGCAGGTTTTAAAACAGTTTCATAGAATTTAAAATACCAAAATGCATTTCTCGAAATTTCGCCGCTTTATATATATTCTTATTTTTCTTGTAAACAACTCATGTTATGTTTCTATAAAAGCTACAAAATAACACTTTTCAAAAAAAATGTTTGCAATGTTTGTTTTGAGCTGAAACTGCATCATAAATGTATGCATTTCGTAAAGCACCTGTTTGACCAGTGCAGAAGATCAGATTTTATGTACGAAAAAGTAAACATTTGAATAGTAGAAATTTTAGTTTGTTTGGTCAGAATATAGATGTTTTTACCGTTACTTTCTGATAGCATTTTCTATTTGGAAAACCAAGGAAAACAGAATATTTTAGTGGACTGGTTCAACATAAATACATAAATACTTGATGCTTTCAGATTAAACCTTTCGACGTCGTGTTTGAAAACAAAACTTTAGTGTTTTGTGAAAAGAAATGAACTTTAGACATGTAGAGGTGCTGAGGTGTCTATGAAACTATCTAGAATGTGTACCTTCATTTTCAGAAAGTCCTAACTTTATAAGCAAGTATTGTTAATGAGATCATTTACATATTCAGCACTTAAGAAAAAAGTTTTTATTTAAAAAAAATCATACACTTAAACATAAACATATGAATGCAGTATTAGACACAAAATGTTAGGTTAGAGAATTACTTTACTTTGAACAAGTTAAATACTTATATACTGCAAGCTTTAATACATTTTACTGTTTGAAGTAGTAAATAAAAACAGAGCCATTGCTAAAGATTTTTTTTAGGAGGAGTGGGGGAGAAACCTCGATAAATTGCCAAGTAAAATATCGGTTTCTACCAACTTCCTTATTTTTTTTTATCAACTATATTACGAACTTTTTCCTTTTGCCAACTGGATTTGCGTAACTTTGCCAAATGTACTAGAAACAGAGAGTAAATTATCATTTTCGTTAAAATTTTTCACCAATTTTGCCAACTAGGTATCTAATTTTGCCAAGTTTAATGTTTTTTGCGAGTGTTAGGGAGGAGACTCCCCCTTTTAGCAAGGGCACTGAATAGAAAGCATTATCTTTATAATGTCGTATAGAATTATATAATTTAGATATAGTATTTATTATACATGCTTGGTATATACAGGGTGTTTAGGCTTAATGTGACCCAATAGCTAATTCCCGAACCGTTCGGTTTAGATATGCACTTCCAATTTGAAAAATGTTTTTTAAAAGGTAAAGAATGTTTTTACGTGCTTTTGAACCAAAAAACGCATTTAGAAAAAAATTACAAAAATTAAATTTTTATACGGTCCCCAGGTCCTATCACTTATATTTAGGAAAATATGCAGTACACAAAAACAAAGTAAACACAAAAAGTTTCATTTTATTACGATAAAAACTGACCGAGTTATGGAACTTTGAAAATCACACATTTTATCCATTTTCTCGGCCATTTTCAAGAAGCTAGTAAGGGACCGTCTTGAATGAGAAAATGGAAGAAATGTATGATTTGCAAAGTTCCATTACTCGGTAAGTTTTTATCGTAATAAAATGAAACTTTTTGTGTTTACTTTGTTTTTGTGTACTGCATCTTTTCCTAAATATAAGTGATAGGACCTGGGGACCGTATAAAAATTTAATTTTTGTAATTTTTTTCTAAATGGTATTTTTGGTTTAGAAAGCACGTAAAAACATTCTTTACCTTTTTTGAAACATTTTTCAAATTGGAAGTGCGTATCTAAACCGAACGGTTCGGGAATTAGCTATTGGGTCACATTAATGCTGGACACCCTGTATAGTTCTTAACTTGCTTTCTCAAATACAAATACAGTTATTGATGTACCATAATTTAATTCTACGTAAGTTCTTGCCTATAAAAGGATTTACATTTATAAAACAATATTTGAAAGGTATACCTCATTTAACTTCATTTTCTAATACATCGAAGAGAAAATTAATATATATCTATATATATATATATATATATATAATGGCTAAATGAATAGCGTGTTATGACATCGTTCAATTAACTATGTTAAACGAATCCATTTAATTATTATTTATTTTGCTTTATATTTCGTTGTAAATATTTAAATTATGAGTCACATAACTATTACTTTGAAATGAAAATAAAATTCTTTCGAGAAAATCCGTTTCAACATAAGATAAAAATCCGAAATAAAATTTATCTGCTGGAAGCTAACTTTTACATTTAATTAATTATAATGCTGATTAAAATTTATATCAGACATCCTATAATTAATGCTTTACTGTCAGGCGATAGAAAGTATGCTTTTATTTCTATAATACCCTTTTGAAATCTACACTTATATGATGTTATGCTAAACATACGTGCGGAATTCTTATTTAATTCTATATTTTTATATTATGTTTGTTAAATGCGGGAAAGGCAGTTAATGTATGCTTATAAATTTAATTTTCAATTCCATTTTAAATTTCTCAGTTTAATAATTTTGAAAATAACTTTTCTGTTAAATTGTGAAATAAATAAATAAATATACATTCAGCTGTATACTTCAAAGTTCGGTCAAAATACAAGTATTTGATTTAAAATAGTATTTGAATTCTTTTTCTACTTTCGATTTTTTGTTTCACTCAAGTATTATGATCTTTAACCCTTTACATCCGGTGGTCACGCTGTGAAACCATCTAATCCCAGAGCTTTCACTGTCAGTCGCAAAGACAGTCGCTGTCAGTCGTCAGTGGTTAAATGGCCCCAATGCTGAAAAAATGCAACCGTTCCCACCACTCGATTTAACTACCAACAATATGGCAGTCGCTCCAATCTTCAATCGCGTACCACAGATTTTTTTGACACAGCTGGCTATGCGGCCGCATAGTCATCTCTGTATTCAATTTTTGGTCATTGCCATTTTAAGTTAAATGCACAGTACAAGCATTTAATTTAAAATTGTAAATAAATCATTTTTCTGCTTTTAGTTATTTGTTTCACTCAAACATTATGGTTTTAATAAGCTTAACTAAAGTTTACATAAATATTGTTACAGCAATTACATTTACACCAAACGAATTATTCAGAAAAATTCCATATTGCCAAGTAGTTTCCATTCAATAATACGGCTTTTACTAATCTATCGTTTTCGGTGGATTAGGATGCCATCATTATGTTTGAAGTATCTCGAACTGTAACACAGATAGTCAGTCAGATGGTGAAACCAGATTCCTTCCGCTCACATTCCCACATTTGAAATCAATAATCTCTTGTCTACGCGTCATTCTGGGCTTCGCTGCTATGGCGTGAAATTCTGAAGCTCATCCTGTGTTTTCATACCTTGGTTACCGCGCATTGACAGAAGTATGCCCATTCACATATTTGCCTAACTGCGTCTGGCATATTAAGCGTCATAAACTGGGATGTTTAAAGTTCTCTTCCGAACATTTAAATGCAGTCTCGTAAAGGAACTAGCAAACCATCTCATATCTCAAAATACTATTTGATAAATAAGATGAAATACTTCTTTATGAAGTAAATGTTTAGAAAATAGAGAATAGCTTCTTAATAGTTAGATTCTTGCGGACAAGAAAAATATTGAAAAGTGCTCAAACTTTCGTTTCTCATAGTATATCTTGCTGCAATAAATGTCCATTGAAGGAGATAAACTACATACAGAACAAAATAACAATGTCGGTGAAATGATAAAAAATCTCTATAAATGAAATATTTATTATTTCTCAACGTGGATTTTCCTTTTCATATTTCTGGACAGAAATGGGGTCCTGAAGATGTTTGTTCAGATCATATATTATTTATTGCTTCGTTTTGTCTGCTACATCCTTTAATCGCCATATCTCCCTATCGGTGATAGGTACCTGTATAGTGTCACGTCGAAATACATATACTGCGAGATAGTGTATGTTGGATTTTTGTCTACTACACAGTGCTATCAAAATGCAGTTTTACCGTATTCCATAAAAGCTATCGTAACGCTTGCTATAATGATCTTTCACACTCCAAAAGTTTGCTGTTTTAGCCACCGACCATCTAATCCATAAAGCGAGTTTCCAGAGCCAAAAGCTTGATCAGTCATTCCTCTTTATGATTCTGGCATGCCTGACATAAAAGCTCCTCTCAGAGTCTAGCTCGATGCAAATAGTTATTCTTGCGTTATGAAGGAACGTGGTCATGCGACAGTGTTGCAAATATGATTCAAGTCTTCACAGATGTTGGTATTATCACCCAGATCCGGTCCTAGGAGGAGAGGACGGGGCGACCACACCGGGCGAAATCTCTAGGGAGGCGCCGAAATACCTTACTATATAATAGGCACACACACACACACACACACACACACACATACAGGAGTAGAAATTAGAAAATTTAGTAGGTGATCCAAAGTACGAGTGACTCCATAATATCCTTAGTACGTAACATTCATCACAGATCTATTTGCACGATTAAAAAAAAACAAATCAAGGAAAAAGAAACTATACGGGCAGTATATATTGTTTCCCATTAAGAGCAAAAATACGAGCAATGCCTTCTTGAGTCAAAAAGGTTTTGACTATGATTACTAAAAAAAAAAGTGGGGGGGGGGCTGTTTTTTTTCTCCAAGATAGTGGAGTAGCTTCCTTCCCAGTCACCTTTAAGCACATGCTTCCTATGTGCTTTGTACACATATGTTTTCAGTCAAAATGAGTGGAAGTGGTTTTTATAGTATTTTAGCATACGTTTGACAAACAAATTCTAATCCATAAAGCTATAAGAGCTATTAACAGCTGTTAACAAAAGCATAAGAGGTAAAGAAACAATCCTTAACAAATTTTAAAACTACGAAGTAGAAGTCACTGTGCCGCCAAAGTTGTATAGTGGCAAACGCGCCATTCTACCGTACTTTCGGTCGGAATTTGATTTCCGGCATGGGCTTGTTTTGTTTGGAATATCTTTGTTAGCGTTAAGACCGCTTAATGACTGCCCCTTCACAAATGGTCATTACGTTCGGTGATCCCCCGGCTAAGACTGGCTGCCAGTGCCACGTCATTGTAAAAGAAAAATTAAATAAAATAAAAAAATGGAGCGTTTTTGCAGTTTTGAGGCATCTTATATTACTTTGTAACATTTAAACAAAATTAATACTGGGCAGCTATCGAAACTTATTTTTTTTACAGTACAGTATTTTTCCTTGAGATATTCATTCGATTAGAAGAAAAGCATTTATGCTCTGCGAGACGCAGAACATTAATGCTCTTCTGTTATACGGATTTTGAGAAATGCAATCAATGCTTGACGATGTCTTTTATCTGAAACGCAAAGCAGTTTTCTCTAAAAACTTTTAATTTCATCAAACGAAAATGTCATAAAGATGAAATTGGGATTACTTCAACATTTTCGCGAAAATTGAACTATTTCTAAACTATCTACGGAAACAGACGCCCAGACGCTGATGTAAATTAAAATGAAAAGAGTTTTCTCCTGGAGTTTTGCCTCGATAGCTTGAACATGGACAGATTGAGGATAGACAAAAACAAACTAAATAAAAATCTTTTGTCTTTCCAATTTGCCCATGCAAAAGTATTCTTTTTTTTTTAACCAGAAACTTTTAATTTTTAAGCAACTATAAAACTCAAAATTAATTTTTACCTATCGTGAAGTTGTAAAATCATCTATTATTTCTACACTGGTGTCCACAGTTAAAGTTACAAACATAGAAAATTACATTTTTCGGCACAAACAAAAAAAAAAAATGCGTTTGCTCTTTGGGGATTTGATATACTATTGCCACATGCTGTAAGGTAGGAAATGGTAAAAAATACATTTGCACAAAAGTTTAATGTAGGCTGATATTCAGATGAGAGCAGCATTAGTCAACATAGGTTGTGTTATAACGTTTTATTGCTTTGTCTAATAAGAGGTGTGGTCACCGCCTACAGCTAGCTATGCAAGCGTCGCATCGAGCTTTCATACTGTTAATGAGACTGTTGATCAACGGTTGTGACAGTAATTCCCATCCTTCCAAAAGCGCTTTTTTTGAAAGGCTGAAGAATCCTTGAAAGGAGTTGCTTACATGCAGCGCTCTTTCTAGAACATTCCACAAGAGCTCTATGGGACTGGGTTCGGGAGACCTTGCTGGCCCAAAACCTCCTATAGATAAGAAAGCCAAAACACAGTAACCATAGCGTATTCGTGACGTACTGTACCTAGGCTGAAGGGGTTGTATCTTTGGCCGCACTTATCACTTTATTGGCGGTAATTTGTTGCGAATGTTGGCGACAGCGGTTACGAATTTGAGTTATCGACATATTCCTTGGCGACGTACTACTGGCGAGGATCGTTTCGTTAGCCTTTCTTTTGCTTGCACGTGTTGGTTTGTTGTAACGTGATTTTTTAATTAGAATATTTGTAGGATATGTAAATATTTGTTTTGTCTCTTGCTTTTATCTATCTCCCGTCTCGATGCCCTATAAGTGCATTGTACCACGATGTCGTGGTAATTATGATTTAAATGGAGTAAAAGTATCAACATTTGCTTTCCCATCTGATGAAGAACTCCGGAAAAAGTGGCTAACTCGTATTCCAAGAGAAAACTTTCAAGTAACACCGAGTGCAAGAGTAAGTGTATTTTAGCTATTATAAAATGTTTTAAAATATGTATATTGTATTTTATACATCAATATTTTGTACAATGCCATTTTGGTTGGGTTTTAATTGCTCTAAACATGAAACGTACCTACAATCTGTTATGTGTTTTCGTATTTTAGTCAAAAACTTTCAAGTAAATTTATATAATTTTTTTTTATATCTTATTGGATGCATTTTGTGAGCATTTCCACGTTAAAGTAGAAAGTACATATGCATGTATTTACCTATCTTAAAATTAATAACAGTGTAATAATAGGATCTTAACTTTTATGAATTTCATTTAATGTCACGCCAAGCAATAATATATATTTCTCATGTCATATAATTATGTATTGAGTAGTAAATGCCATATGGCTTATGTCAGACAAACTGCAAATTACATAAATTTAATAATAGCCTCTTCAACAATAAAAATCGTGGACACATAATATTTTAATATTTATGCGTTATTTGTATCACAATGAAATTAAAAGACTTGATGAACAATTTTTTAAAGAGAATGTATAGAATTCGTGAAAGGAAATAGATTAAATTAGCCACAAATAACTATCTACTTTTCAAATCAAAAAGACTCAAATCAATAGAGTTATATATTTATATTCTCAGCTAGAAATATTCAAAAATTAAGACAATTTCATTTTTTTAATACGTTAAATGTTACTAAATTTCCAACCTTCGAGATTTTGTATTCATTTGTTTCAATTACGTTTTTTTTTTTTTTTTAATGCAACTTTTCACTACTTGAGAAGAGAGAAGTTTTACCCCCCTTTCCCACTTCAGAATGATGCTTTGCCAAAATTTAATTTTTAAAAAAGTATAAAAATCATCATAAAACTTAGTGAAATGTTATTAATACAATTCTTCATGTTTAGTTCTAATTGGAAAACATCAACACCTGAGAAATCCATAGAAATATCAAGCATTTAAAGATTTCTGTTTTATATTTAAAAGTTTGTTCAGGATGTTCTTAAATGTAAACATATTATTACTCAAAATTTACCTAACTACACATGGGGATTGTTATTGTTTATACTATTTTATTTATTTGTCAACACTAATAGTAAAGGGTATCATTTTCTGTGAAATACATTGCTCGAAATTCTTACATAGTTTGAGAACTTCTTTTCACCTATATAATGAAAGAGAATATAATCTAGTTAAAAATATCTTAACCATTTTTCGTGCCTCTTCCTCCATTGCTGTGGTGGATTTACCCTACAGTTTGAGAGGAAATGGGTTATAGAAATGGGCTTTCTATAAACTGCCCATTATCTTAAACTGTTGTTTACTATTTGGGTGTGTATTGAAATAGTATAATTTAAAATTTAGAATTGTTTTATTAAAACCAAAAATTCACACATTTCAGGTATGTGAGCTGCATTTTAGAGAAGAAGATGTGCGAAGAGAAAAGATATTTTATGATAAGACTGGAAAGCAAATTACAGCACCAATTCAAGCTAGACTAGTGACTGGTGCAGTTCCAGTAATTTTTCCTAACTGCCCAAAGTACTTATCAAGACCAGATATTTACAGGGAGGAGCCAGAAAAAAAAAGAGAACGTATAGAAAGTTGTCAACTTCAAAAGGCAATCGCAGAAAGTACTAAGCTGCATGAGAGCTTCCTTAAAAATGACAAGTTTGGTAATTTAGATGATTTAACAAAAAAGGTATTATCGTCTAATTTTTTCAAGTGCTATGACATTATTGTTAAAGAACAGTGTGTTATATTTATGAAAATTGTAATTGATGGTACACCAAAAATAGTTGAATCGGCTGTTATTGATGAAAATCTTTCTATGCGAGTGTCAATTTGTAATATAGAAGTAACAGAAATAGGAAAATATAGTCTACCATTATGCATTAATAGTATAACAGAGTTACAAAATATTTTGGATGAAATTAGCAAACTAAATTCACGTGATAATAGTAATAATACAGAAAGTAAGTTAAAATTAGTAATGGATATCTTATCGGATGTAGAAAATGTGGCAAATGAAGACAAAAAAATTATAATACACAATATTATTGAACAAATATCATTATTGCAGTTTGACAAAAATCACAGAAAATGTAGTGCTGATTTTTTAATATTATGTTGTTTAACATTTTCTATCTCTCCCCATGCATATCGTTTTCTAAGAAATAGTGGGTCATTCACTTTACCACATCCAACTACACTTAAACGTTTGTGTTCTAATTTTCATTTAAATCCCAGCATTGAACAGCTGGATGATAATTTCTTATGTTATGCAAAGCAAAGAATCTCGCAGCTGAATTCATCTGATATATATGTAACTCTGTTGTTAGATGAAATACATCTTAGTCTATTTTAGACTACAAAGGTGGAAGTGTAATAGGATTGGATTATAATTTTAAGTGTTCTGCAAGTTCAGCTTTTGTTTTTATGATTAATGGTGTCCAGTCACAATATAAAGATGTGGTACACATTTTACCTGTACACACAATAAGAGCTGAAATTTTGAAAGAATACATTATTAAAGTTGTGAAAGGCTTGGAAGATATAGGTTATCATGTGATGTGTATAATTACCGATAATAATTCTATCAATCGTAAAGCTATTTCCATGTTAGTTTCACCCCCAACACTCTCGATAGTTTATCCCCATCCTGTAGACCCATCACGCCCCTTTTTTTTTCATTTTTGATAGTGTACATCTGTTAAAATCCATTAGAAACAATTGGATAAATCAAAAAAATACTAATAAATGCATGTTTTATCCATCTTTTCCAGAGGAATTAAACTGTAGTGATGATTATATGCCTTTAGTTACTTGTTCAAATGACCATACTTTTCAAATGATAGTTAAACTAATACTGAATAAGTCAACCAATATATTACTTAAAAATTATTGCAAGAAGGTTAACGACTCCATTACATTATCAAGCAAGGTTAAGAAGGATACAAAAAAGAGAAAACTAGAAACACTAACTAATCCTAGAATCCCTAATCAGTGACAGTTTAAACTTTGCCAAACCAAACAGATAAATAATTACATTCTAAGGTGTTTATAAATTTAAAAAAAATAAAGCATGTATTTAAGTATATGGTATAAACATATTTTATCACAAATTTTATAAAAATTAGTTTGTTAATAAGACAAATTTACAGCTGTGTCCATTAAATATCTAGAAAATGATGTAATGAGATTTCCAGATACTGTTGATTCTGTAGTGCAATGCCAGTATCAGGATATAAATTTGTGTATTTTTATAGCTTAATTTATGTTGCCAAAATAAAAGTTTAAAAAAATTAAATTGATTGTTGTGTTATTATTTCATTTTAATGAATGTTCCATAATGTTTCTTGCAAGTGTACTTTGTGATATCACTGAATCACTATCATCATCAAGGAAACAAATGAAATTCACGAATTTCGTAGAAACTGTGAACTATGATCTTGCGATTTTTTTTTAATGTTATATAACACTATGACACATAAATAACAAAGGGAAAAAATTAAGGGCATTGCATATAATATATAATTGTAGCATGAAACATGAAAAATGCTAATAAAATGTGACAAAGAGAGCTCAGAAAAAAAGGAATAATGCAGAACAGAATTAAGGTACAGTATGTAAAGATAATTCTGGACATGAGTGTATTTTGAAGGACTTGATACTCTTTTGTTCACAGTCTGGTATAATGAAAGTATCATCACTTAGTCTAACAATAGTCAGTGAGACTTCAAAAAATAGTGGATTCTCATGGATTTTCCCCAACTCTTCAGGTAATTTCATATTATAAATTACAAATTCTTGCCTTTATATATTATCTTCAATTTTCTCCTTAATATTTTCATGTTGCATATTAAATTAAATTTAAGCATATCTGAAAACAAGAAATAAACTAATGACATAATTTTTAGTTAAAAATTTTGAGTTTCATATTCATTAATGCATGCCTAGTTATAGATAATGAAATTATTATAAGTAATTTTAGTTATTATTATTAGTAAGTATATTTTAGAGAGGATTAAAACACTATTATTTTTTAAACTCATTAAAATAATTTACATAACTGCAAACCACACCAAATGACAGTTTCATCATTACAGAATGAAGCAGCAAAAATAGTTACTACACTTGCACACATCTAATTTAAAAATCAATAGCGTGCATTTTATCGTTATGAAGAATTTAAATTTCTCACTTTTTACAAATATTTCAGCCTAAATATAAATTTTAATATGGAAGTTTGTTTACAAAAATAAAAATAACTATTTTGATTTATTTGTTTTTTGGTGAATGAAAAAAGAAAATATTTTAAAATATCTACTGAAAAGTGTGACATAACAATTAAAATTTAAAACAACTTTTTCTTAATTTTTTAAGACACAGAAATTCAAAGAATATGATTTATATGTCTGAAGAACTGAAATAATTTTATACTATTTATATTAGTATTGGAAAAGCTTTTTAATTTTTTTTTCTTCAAAATTGGAAAGTTTTTAAGTCAATTAAAATTTTTAAAAAATAAGCAAATAAATATAAGTTCACTAAATCTCTCTCTTAATTTTAAATTTGTAAGGGAAAAAAAATAATTTAGATGATTACGCTATTTGTTTTGATCCGTATGTTCGCTTTTGACTGTTACTACGGTGGAATTCTGCTCTCAGCGAGACTTTGCTAGAATAAAATTGCGGAAGGGCGAAAGAAGCTTTCGCTCTGTATTCCTTCGGCATGGGGGAGTGGAGTCCAGCCTAGGTAGGTGACGTCAGAAATCTTGTGGTACGGCTTTATTATCTATAGGAGGTTTTGGCTGGCCACGCCGTACGGTGAAACCCTGTGCTTCCAGATGATCGTCTACTTTGTAATTTCAATTTTCGACACCAGTGTAGACCCGAGTTTCGTTAGCATGATCAATCTAAAAACCATTTGTTACCTTTGTTTTGATTACTGCAGGTGAAATACAAATAAACCATAAACTAAATTATTATTTATCTAACAGGATTGTATTCGTGTAAATTAAAAATTAAAAGTCAAAAAATCCAACTTGAAATTTAGCTGTTTAATGAAAGAACTATGATTATCATTATTATTATTTTTGTTTTGGATTGTAAAAGGCAATTCTATGGTAGCCTGTTCAGGTCAATTTCTCGACCAAGCTACTTTTACAGCGGTATTCATCCAACGCCATGACTCCGGGACTCAGGTAACCTATATGTACGGTTTAACAATCAGAGACAAAAGGAAAATTATATTGGACAGATATCATGATAAACTTTGTATTTGGAATGGCGAATACATTTTTTCCGGTAATCTTTGAAATAACTCACTCTGCTCAGTTAAGTCAAAGATTTAATGTTTGCTGAATGCGACCAATAGCGAGGAGATCTGCAAATTCTTACTTTTGGAATCAGTAGCATGCTAGAGTTAATATAATGAATGGGAGAAACACTTCTTCATGTGATAACATATTAATGGTCATATTCAGCAAACCTTAGTTAACGCAACAGAGCGAATTACTTTAATGGCTATCGGGGAAAATGATAATCACCATGCTAAACACAAGAGTTACCAAAACACTATACATCATTTACATGTACCGTTTTTTTACCAATACAATCTACACGTTATCTCTGAGAGTCAAACTTGTCATCGTACAGTTGATTTAAAATCAATAATCAATGAACACATGTTACGTGCAAATATGAAATGATGCCATACGAGTATTTTTATATCACGTCTTTGGAATCACGTCTTCAAATGCTGATTAACATTCTAGAGTAAGTTCTTCAAGGATGTACCGTAAAATATCGGAAAAGCGCCCCCCCCCCAATCTTCAAGTGAAATCGCGATCTATGGGGGGCGGATGAACGGTAAAAATCGGGAAAATGCATCGCTCAAGCACTACCTCTATCTTCAAGTGAGGCTGGGTTCTTACTGTCCGTTCCGTACTGCTAAGACCCCGCGATGACGTCGTTCAGCGAAGCAAAGCAGAGAGGATAGTTCTGACGTCACACTTCGCTGGCATATGGCGTGTTTTCATTGGTGCCATCTGTTATTTCACAATGAAAGTTTTTACTAACACGGAGAAAAGCAATTTTTACAAATAGGGTATGAGTGAGAATCGAACCCATGAGCGTACGCTTAGCCGCTGCAAGTCTCCAGCCAGTATGAATCCACCTTAAGGAGGCGTTTATTCGACAACTTAAGAGTAAACAGAATGCACGAGAAAAAGCAGAGGAGAGGCGTTTATTTCGCCGTATTTTACGGTATTTATTATATTTTTAGCTCCATTTCTCTTTCACGAAAGAAAAAAAAAAAAAAAAAAAAAAAACGCAGTTATCGGACATTTTTTACCTATTGGTCACGTGATAATTACATGATTCTTGATCAATAACATGGCCGTATCAAAAGCATTTATTTTTGCGGTATATGCAATTAACCGTCATTTCGGATTGATTTTTTTCTAAACTTTATATTCTGTAACTTGTATCATGAACTGAAATAGATACTTTTTAACTATCAATAATGCTTTGAAGTTTATAAGGTTAGAAGCTTTAGAAGGTTATGCCTTTCTTAAGTTTATGCCAAGATTAAAAATTTATCTTAAATGTAATTTTATTAAAAACTATGCTAAAACTTTATGCTTACTTTAATTTCTTTTACTAATATTTAGAGGGTAGCTATATTAATTGGTGCTTAATGCAGAATTGCAGAATCTCTGAATATCTTGTATATATCATTAAAATGAGCTTAATATTTAACATACAAGGCAGCTTCAGGAATGTTAGAACCATTCCATTACCTGATGCTGGAAGTTGAAATTGTTGCTAATATAATTTTGCTGCCTCGGCATGTCTTGGTAGTTAATTAACTGAAATGATTTATACCTCATGGAAGTATTTTAACAGCCAGTGATTCAAAATGTAATAATATGTAGCGCTACTGAACAAGACACAAACGTATTTTCTGAGTAATTCCCTGTTATAACAATTGCGTTTCAAAACTATACTAAAAAATGCTTTGAAATAAAATATTATTGGCACTTTCTTTTTTAGTTGCTATGTGAGATATTTATTCGAAGTTTGTATTACATTAATTTGATTGGGGTCATTTGCATTTCTGAAGTTACTTACTGTCAAAAGTATCTCTGGTTTATTGCTTTGTGATTTTTTTAGGTTTGACAACTTGCACTATTAATACTTTATTTTTCTTCGTCTTTTCGCTATTTTGCTCGTGATCTAGTGCATAAATAAAACTTTGGCATACGCTGTGAATAATTTCAGTCTAAGATATTTGGTCAGTCTTAAAATACATTTTAACACTTTCAACTTTTTGACCACATTTTAAAATTATTTATTTGGACTAACTTCACCCAACTTTTTACTATATTTCATGAAATTCATGCATAATTTTGTACAAGAAATTTATTGAGCTGGATAATTCTATTATTTAGTAAGTGAGATTTTTCTTGAAGTTCTACATGGAATGTCGTGTACATCGGATTTCTACAACTATTTCATTTTTGTCACACGAATGGCAGTCAGCACTTGTCATGCAGTGAATTCTACTTGGTGAATGTATTTCTTTTTTGCGGAATTTTGGAGGATTATATCTAAGCTAGTGCTGAATTGCCTTGTTTTGAACGTATCAACTTGTATCTACTGTAGAATTTATATTTGTTCCAACCTTTGCGAACTCATCAGTATCATCTTCCATTCCCGGGAGTCCTCTTATTCTATGGATATTTTTCATCAAGAAGTTGACCTCTTCGATCTTCTTTCTTTCTTTTTCTTTCATTTCCTTGTCGTGCTGCCTCGCTTCTTCATTTTTGCAAAACTCGCAGTATTCGAGCACTGAAGGTTTCACGTATTTGCATATGCCGCCTTCTTCTGGCACGCCAGGCTTTGACAAAGGAAGAGTTTTGGAGTGATCATCCACCAACTGAATAAGAGGGTGTCTTATTGGACCCGTCAGTACGCTATGCACTTCAACTCCGCACTGCCTGTGGCCATCTTGAAGTACGTTGCGATAAACGCAGTATTTATCATCTGAAGAATCAGCATAGCCTTTTGCTCTTTTTCCTTTCCTGAACATGTTCCTAAGAAGTCACGAATCTTACCAAAAATTTGGAAATTATTTTGGTTTCTGGCAAATGAATGAAGATTAGTAAAATATTCTTTTTTAAATCTGTATGGAAATATTTTTATTGTATTGTTAGAAATGAAAATATTTAATTGTTGTTCATTGAAGAAATGAGCTTTGTTACATGCACTCACTGTACATGATATTTATTTCACCTGTATGATAAAATATCAATTGTTGCACCGTTTTTAACTGTCAGTTAAGCTGAAATTTTATATTGTTGTATTTCAGTTTTATGTTTTACTAAAGACAGTCGACTGGTCATTAGGATCCAGTGGGGAGCGGCGCTTCCAGTTTCTCCAAAAGTTTTCAAGCATATCTCAAGGTTTTTATACATTTTTTTGAAGAATTTTTTAAAATTCGGTTTACTTTTTTTTACTGTATTTTTGTATTTTATCCTATGGAGATTATGATGGCTGAATAAAAATATATTTTAAAGAATGTTTTCTAATGTCTCCTTTATTTCTTTAATCTATTGTGTAAAGCAAATTGAGAGCGAGTCGTCATTCAAATTGTAAAATTGTACCACCAATTTACTCCTCTCTCTCTCTTTTTTTTTTTTTTTCTTCTCCGATGCAAATATTCCAGGGGGCCGGACTAATGCAGGACCCGGGGTGTGCGCCAAGACACCGTTGATCATTTATCGAAAAATGACCATGTTTGGCTGTGTTAAACGCGAAAATGAATGCGGAAGTGCAGTTAATTTAGCTTGAGCTTGGGGCTACTTTGGGCCCAATTGGAGAAATAGAAGTGTTTCGATGGTAACAGCTCTATGATTTGTTGAGTTTTACTGTAGTAGTAGAAAAAAATGTTGCTGATTGTGGCTGTTATTATTGTTAGTATATTTAGCAGCAATGAATTCTGTTGACAGTTTGCTGCGAGTTCCTTTCGTCAGATTAAGCTTGGAAGAAAAAACTTTGGACTCTATCAGCTAAAGAATTTTGCGAAGTGATCTTGCTACTCTATCGAAAAATGTGCTTGACGAAATAAAATGACGAGAAAAACTTTTATTTGAGTTGATTTATTAATTTTTCAACATATACATATATTTTGTTTCCTTTTGATATTGTGTTCAGAAAAGATTAAATTATTGTACCTTTCATAACTTAACATTAAAAAAATTGAGTTTTTATGTTTAAGAGCTATGCACATATATGTCTATTAAGAGCTATGCATGTGTCTATTAATAACTATGCATATGTCTATTAAGAGTCATGCATATGTCTGTTAAGAGCTATGCATATGTCTTACCATTTCGAGCTTTAAAAAAAATCGGGCTTCGCTAGAACAAATATTAATGAGCCGCCACTGATAGTTACTCTGAGTCATTTGTTGATGAATGAGAAAAAAGAAAAGAAAGCATTCACAATTTAATAAGTTAATTTACCGACATTACGTATATTATTTTAAATGCGACTAGAACAGCTTAAATATTTGCCACCCATGGCGAATTTTTCATTTTTTGGAGATTTATGCAGCCACGTAATCGATAATTATTTACAACTAAGGTTACATTAAAACACTTCTTCAAATAGTCTTATGCATAATTCCGTACAATCAATTGGCAAGATCCACTTAAAAATTTCACTTTATAAAAAATCTTTTAATGCGATTCTATAAAACTTGCTGAAGGAAAACTACTTTTCAATTTTTCTCTATTAAAAAGTAATGAATTTGAAATGCTTAAAAACTACATTGCGGGTTATGTTTTGATTTTATTTGTTAAAATAAATGACAAACAAACGCTGTTAATTTTATGTATGCATAAATAATACATAATTTACACTACTAGCAAAATATGTCTTTGGATTATTGATTTGGTAAATGAAAACTCCTGAATATTCATGTAACGTTTTCACGTTGGTGAAAAGAATAAAAAAAATTATGCAGATCTCACATTTATAACCAAGTTTTTTTTACAAATGAATAATTTAAAAATACGTTAGAATAAATAATTGATGAAACTATATAAAATTAATCTGGAGTAAATGTTTTAAAAAGTGTCTGCTTTTTATATATATTTACTAGAAAACGAGTGAAAAAATAATATATACATTTGAAATATACGATAGTGGTAACAACTGTACGTTTTAGGGTACTTAACCACGTATTTTTCCTATATCATTTATGAAGAAAAGAAGTACTTGAAAAAAATCTTAATTTAGCGATTTTCTTAAGGTAAACGTAAAAAATTCCTAAAACGATACACACTAGTAAAAACAACATAAAACACTGGACTGATTTTTTTTCTGCAATTTACACCGTGTGTGTGTGCGTGCGCAAACGAAAGTGGGTAATGAACTCCTTTCCCCAATGCCTTATATGTGCGGTTATCATATGCACGCATACAAATGTACATATTTACTTGTCAGTAAAAAAATATTTGTTGTCTACTAAAAGTTGTAACGTTGAAACAGTACTCTTGAAAATTTATGTTATAAAAAGAAAAGTAATGTTCACCGAAATCTGTCGGTAAAACAAATGGCAGATATTCTTGCTATAAAGACGTCACTATACAGAAAATGTGTTCATTAAATGTAAGTTTTACCTCAAAAATATCTGTGATATAGGATTTTTCTAAAAGTATTCATTATTAAGAAAATTTTAGTAAGGGGAACATTGTGATCTTAGCATATCAGTGGTGTCAATTCTTCATTTACTTGAGCTTTTGTCAGACATCGATGGCAACAAAAATATCTGTTAAAATAAAAATCCTAATTTCAAAATTATAATTTAAGTAATCTAAGATACTAGCATGATTCAACGTACTACAAAATTCTTTCCAGTAACAATTTTACTCGGCAGTTTGTTACTCCCCGTAATCTTTTGACAATACACAGAATTTGCAATTTTGATTTCTGTACTCTTGCGAATATGCTAATTTCATTCTTTGCACTCCTGAAATGTGGCTTTCTGGAAATGTGCATTACATGCTACGATGGGTATTTCAGCTAGTAATAGACATAAAAAATTTCAAGAAACAAAATTATTTTGTATCTGTTTTTTTCGTCTTAATGGGTTCAAGGTGCGACGTTAAAAATCGCTAAATTAAGATTTTTTTTCAAATACTTATTTTTTTCATAAATGATTTAGGAAAAAGGTATGGTTAAGAATTCTAAAGCATACAATTATTAATACTATCGTATATTTCAAGTTGTTGAATAAAGTTCGTTTGCTGGATTTACCAAATAATGTACAGATTATAATTATTAACCCTTTCC
Organism: Cheiracanthium punctorium; assembly: GCA_038373885.1. Lineage (NCBI taxonomy): Eukaryota > Metazoa > Arthropoda > Arachnida > Araneae > Cheiracanthiidae > Cheiracanthium > Cheiracanthium punctorium. Next base: position 848,416 of record JAWZYV010013108.1, read on the forward strand.
ACATTATCAAATTAACTTTATTGCACAATAACTTTGTTAGGAAAAAACGCTATTTCTTTACTTACCTTTTATTTCTATGACATTTTATCTCTAAATTTGCTAAAGTGAAAAACGAAACTTTTGTAAACTCCTTTAAAAGTTTTCTAAGTGAAAACGTAAGTTCGCTAGCATTTTGAAAATGGCGGTGTAAACATCGTCATACCTTTAACGCCGTAATAAAAAGTTTACATTTCTCGCCGATAGATGGCGCTGTTTCTAATTTGCATAAAATAAGAACTCTTTTTTTCCTATGCAAATATCTATGGTAGTCTCGCACTAACTGGCAGGTATAAAAAGGCATCACAAAGTCACTTTTCAGTCTCGGTCTGTCTCTCCGAAAGCTACTACTGCTGTGATGTATGTGTGTTAAGAGCATGAAGCTCGGGAGGAGAAACATCGACTTGTTATCCAACTTGGACCAACTACGCAGTATGAGAATTGCCGACGAAACTGCGGCTACCATTGATTGCGCCATCTATTGACGGTAGCGGAAAACAACATCGCGCGCGCGCTTTCCGATTTAATGCTTCTCTAATTGGGATTTATTCATTTATGCTGAAATTTCATGAAGTATACACTAACATTTGAATAAATAAATATGATAATTAATATGCATATATAATAATTTTGTTTCTATATTACTTAGTTACAACGATGTAACATCAGTTTGAAAATTTAATAAATTAATTAATAATTTAAATAAATTCTCTTTAAAACTGCATGCGAACGATATAATAGATCAGTTTTTGACAAATATTTTTGGTAGCAATTCGCTAAAAATTAAAAAATATTCCCTGCCTTCTTTCAGGCTATAAATTCCTCTTATATACCCGCTCTTCCACATTATATTTTATTTATTATTATTTTTTTTTTGTCTTTAGTCTTAAAGTTGGTTAGTTAAACCAAAAAACAAAAACAAATATGGAAAGAGAAAACATTTAACGCCGTTTTTCAGCACCACCAGAGCCTGATTATAACCAACAAGGGCCCCAGGAATTGATGAATTTAGGGGGGCATCTATGAAATTTGTTTTATTTTTCATAAAATTTTGATATAAAGAAGGATGTTTCAGAACAAGATTTGAAATTGGGGGCTCCTGGGGAAAGTCCCGATTTGACCGTGCGATAATAAGGACCTGAGTACCACAAAAAATTACATAAAAATCAATGTCTTTTCAGTATCAGTATCATTTTTCAGTACTACAAAAAATTTCATAAAAAGCATAAAGGAAAAAAAAATATTAATTCAATAAATACACGCATATTCAGTGATTGACTCTTTTGCATCAGTTTTGCAAGCTTTCACATATCAGAAAAAATCTAATATTTCTTTAATTTTGAAAAATTTTGTATTTAAAAAAAAAAAACAGACTTTGAATTGAAAATATTTGTTTCTGTATAAGTTTTGCAGACTTATGCCAAAAATATCTGTTCATTTGTGTATCTCTTATATATTATAAAATCCCCTCCTCCACCCTAATCTCTACTTATTATAAAAGAAGGTGTCTGTGTGTCTGTGTGTGTGTGTGTCTGTCGGCAGCGTTACGGACAAACGGCTACACCTAGAAACACCAAATTTGGTACTCAGGAAGATCTATACATGTAGTTGTGCACCTCGAAGCGATTTTTTCAAAATTCGACCTAGATTTTTTTTTATTTTATGTTTTATGCGATTTTAGGCATTTTTTCTCACCTAATTCGTAATGACGGCGGAAATTACGCTCGCAGCAAAACGGCATTTGTATCATCGGATAGAGGAGAAAATTTTCTTTTAAAAACAGTTTGTTCTGAATACGTAACATGATTTACCGATTTTTAGGAATTTTTTTACTAAGCATTTGCTTCGGCGAATTGTTTCGTAAAATAATTTTAAAACTGTTGCATCTTGAATTCTATCCGTCATAACTTTTTGATATTTTGACAAATCGTGAAACATTCTTTTCTCCCTCTTTTAAAATAAAAACGAAAAAATTATGTAAATTAGATGATTTTTTGTGAATTTTAATGCAGCCTAATGTTTAGAATTTAATAGCATCAATGCGATCTTACGCCATTCATTACATTGCGATCACGGCACGAGAATTTATCTTCGGTTGTTACCACAGAAAGGATTAGAAAAAAGGGTTTTCTCAACCAATCGAGTTTTTAAATGGGATATCGGAATTTCAATTCGCAAGTGAGGATCTATGACGTCAAATGCTTTAAGATACGTAAAAATTACGCCACAATTTTAACTCATTTATTCCAGCTTTATTTTCAACACAGGGAGACGATATTTTGATTAAAATTTACTGTAGAAATAAACTAAGAAATTCACGATTATTATTATTAGAAGTGGTATTTTAATCCGGTGCTTATTTAAAAATTGAAATGTCTTCACGGTGCTGAAAATGTTCATTTTAAAAATTACAAAGTTCGTTTCAAAGCGCGATATATTAAAATTTTTCTATTTACTATTTTTATTTTTGACATTTAATTATGGCGCAGACGTTGCCTAACATATGCATGCAGGCTGCGAGTATAGTTTTATTTTAACGTTGAATTACGTTCCTCCATAAAGGTCCTACATAACGCAAAGTGTTAATGATACCGTTTGAAAACTACTATGCGAAATATCGAAATTAACTCCCTCAACCAACTGGGGTATCCTTTACGGCAGTCAAACAGTGACGTCATAAATTAAAAAAAATGCGTGAAATTTGTAAACTCTGCAACTCTGCGCCATGTCACAATTAAAGCGGGAATATGTAGCTCCTCGAGATTACACAGTTTGATGTTTTTCAGGAGACAGGACTATGGAGGATATAAAAGATATCGCTATATTAGATACATGGATAGTTAAAATGGCACCCCTTGGATATTTTCTTGGACAGCTTCATGCTCTTAACCATGAAGCTGTAAGGAGAGTCATCGGGAATGGGCGATCAGGCGGGAAAACGGACCAGGATCCATTTTCACCGGCAGGAGGCGCAGCGCACCGCTTCAATAGGGATTTAGCGTTGTTTTGATTGTGAACGAGCTATATTTTTTTAATAAAATAAATTATTTTGATAGAATATGGGTCGAGCGAGTCACTGCTTTGCACCTGGATGTGACAGCGGATATCCAGAAGCCAGAAAAAGAAATGTATCGCTCGGGAAGAAAAATCCAACGTTATTTAAAGCTCCAAACAGCATCAATACAGCATCACCATAATATTTCTTTAATATGGCCCCTTATAAATGTATAACATAAAAAGTAACACTATGTAAATAGAAAACCTTTTGTACATGTTAGTAGTAGTATAATGCTAATATGAACACTTTAAAATTGGCATTTGGCCCAATAATCAAATTGAAACAGCAGTATAATACTTTGAAATTGTCCATTTTTAAAAAAATAATAACAGTTTTATGAATAATATTTTTCTGTTTATTAATTTAACTAGCTGCGTGCCCGTTCTTCGCACGGTAGGAAACGAAAATTTTCCTTACATGTGTAATTCGAATTTATTTGTGATGTGGAATTTAAAGAAAAAGAGCAAAATTATTTGACTCTTGATGTAAAGTTTGCGTCACGAGTATTAATCTGGCATCATTGCAGTATAATGACTCAAAAAACTACGTCAGTGTCACTCACTATCAAAAAAGTGGAAAGCTTAATGGATTGCAGAGAACTCCTGGCTTTCAAAATGTCTTATTTCTACATCATACTGTTTTTTAGGCACAAGTTGTAGCATTAAATACCTAAGACACTACATGGAATGGACAACCATTTATTTCTTTCCGAACATGTACCATATAAGGAAAGTATTGTAATCATGAAAAAATTCGACTTCGAGATTTTGGTGTATTTACACGTTTTGAGGTCTTCTGAATTCATTTATGCTATTTTCAAGAGATGTTTTTAATATAACTGCGCACCCGCTCTTCATGCGGGAATAAGCGAATATTTTACTACTAAAATCATATCTGCATGTGACAAAACAGAATTTCATGTTTAAAAAAGTTTTCTCAAGTAATCTCCTCTGTTGAAATTACTGCGGGATATATTAACGCAAATTACAATTACTTTTCCTTTAGTTGGTTGTAAGACAACCGTTGAAAAAGGAGAAACACTTTTAATTTCATGAAATATTTATTAACGTGGTATATTATGATTTATTCATATTATCCTTACGAATCTAATGATACTACCTATTACGTACATTAATACTATCTATCTTCGCTTCTCCCTCTTCAAGGCTCCCTTAAAAGAAACAGCTTAGATTATTTGGCCCCAATGGAATCTTTTGATTCTATGGCGATTCTTTGCAATTTACGCATTAGCATAAATAATAATCATTTCACATAATGGTTGCCATTAAGGAAACTCTCCATATATATTTAATTTATACATAGATTTATAAGATTGGCGTATTTAGCGCCGCAAACCATTTCATCTTACTGTGGGGAGAAAATATCCAAGGGGTGCCATTTTAACTATCCATGTATCTAATATAGCGATATCTTTTATATCCTCCATAGTCCTGTCTCCTGAAAAACATCAAACTGTGTAATCTCGAGGAGCTACATATTCCCGCTTTAATTGTGACATGGCGCAGAGTTGCAGAGTTTACAAATTTCACGCATTTTTTTAATTTATGACGTCACTGTTTGACTGCCGTAAAGGATACCCCAGTTGGTTGAGGGAGTTAATTTCGATATTTCGCATAGTAGTTTTCAAACGGTATCATTAACACTTTGCGTTATGTAGGACCTTTATGGAGGAACGTAATTCAACGTTAAAATAAAACTATACTCGCAGCCTGCATGCATATGTTAGGCAACGTCTGCGCCATAATTAAATGTCAAAAATAAAAATAGTAAATAGAAAAATTTTAATATATCGCGCTTTGAAACGAACTTTGTAATTTTTAAAATGAACATTTTCAGCACCGTGAAGACATTTCAATTTTTAAATAAGCACCGGATTAAAATACCACTTCTAATAATAATAATCGTGAATTTCTTAGTTTATTTCTACAGTAAATTTTAATCAAAATATCGTCTCCCTGTGTTGAAAATAGAGCTGGAATAAATGAGTTAAAATTGTGGCGTAATTTTTACGTATCTTAAAGCATTTGACATCATAGATCCTCACTTGCGAATTGAAATTCCGATATCCCATTTAAAAACTCGATTGGTTGAGAAAACCCTTTTTTCTAATCCTTTCTGTGGCAACAACCGAAGATAAATTCTCGTGCCGTGATCGCAATGTAATGAATGGCGTAAGATCGCATTGATGCTATTAAATTCTAAACATTAGGCTGCATTAAAATTCATAAAAAATCATCTAATTTACATAATTTTTTCGTTTTTATTTTAAAAGAGGGAGAAAAGAATGTTTCACGATTTGTCAAAATATCAAAAAGTTATGACGGATAGAATTCAAGATGCGACAGTTTTAAAATTATTTTATGAAACAATTCGCCAAAGCAAATGCTTAGTAAAAAAATTCCTAAAAATCGGTAAATCATGTTACGTATTCAGAACAAACTGTTTTTAAAAGAAAATTTTCTCCTTTATCCGATGATACAAATGCCGTTTTGCTGCGAGCGTAATTTCCGCCGTCATTACGAATTAGGTGAGAAAAAATGCCTAAAATCGCATAAAACATAAAATAAAAAAAAATCTAGGTCGAATTTTGAAAAAATCGCTTCGAGGTGCACAACTACATGTATAGATCTTCCCGAGTACCAAATTTGGTGTTTCTAGGTGTAGCCGTTTGTCCGTAACGCTGCCGACAGACACACACACACACAGACACACAGGCACCTTCTTTTATAATAAGTAGAGAAGATTAGGGTGGAGGAGGGGATTTTATAATATATAAGAGATACACAAATGAACAGATATTTTTTGCATAAGTCTGCAAAACTTATACAGAAACAAATATTTTCAATTGAAAGTCTGTTTTTTTTTTTTTTTTTAAATACAAAATTTTTCAAAATTAAAGAAATATTAGATTTTTTCTGATATGTGAAAGCTTGCTAAACTGATGCAAAAGAGTCAATCACTGAATATGCGTGTATTTATTGAATTAATATTTTTTTTTCCTTTATGCTTTTTATGAAATTTTTTGTAGTACTGAAAAATGATACTGATACTGAAAAGACATTGATTTTTATGTAATTTTTTGTGGTACTCAGGTCCTTATTATCGCACGGTCAAATCGGGACTTTCCCCAGGAGCCCCCAATTTCAAATCTTGTTCTGAAACATCCTTCTTTATATCAAAATTTTATGAAAAATAAAACAAATTTCATAGATGCCCCCCCAAATTCATCAATTCCTGGGGCCCTTGTTGGTTATAATCAGGCTCTGGTGGTGCTGAAAAACGGCGTTAAATGTTTTCTCTTTCCATATTTGTTTTTGTTTTTTGGTTTAACTAACCAACTTTAAGACTAAAGACAAAAAAAAAATAATAATAAATAAAATATAATGTGGAAGAGCTGGTATATAAGAGGAATTTATAGCCTGAAAGAAGGCAGGGAATATTTTTTAATTTTTAGCGAATTGCTACCAAAAATATTTGTCAAAAACTGATCTATTGTATCGTTCGCATGCAGTTTTAAAGAGAATTTATTTAAATTATTAATTAATTTATTAAATTTTCAAACTGATGTTACATCGTTGTAACTAAGTAATATAGAAACAAAATTATTATATATGCATATTAATTATCATATTTATTTATTCAAATGTTAGTGTATACTTCATGAAATTTCAGCATGAATGAATAAATCCCAATTAGAGAAGCATTAAATCGGAAAGCGCGCGCGCGCGATGTTGTTTTCCGCTACCGTCAATAGATGGCGCAATCAATGGTAGCCGCAGTTTCGTCGGCAATTCTCATACTGCGTAGTTGGTCCAAGTTGGATAACAAGTCGATGTTTCTCCTCCCGAGCTTCATGGTTAAGAGATTGAGCCATGAACCGTATGGTTCAACAGATGTGATTCAACTAGAACCGGATCTGGGTTCCGTGCTGATGTATCCAAATGGTACAGTGTGATGTGTTTTTTGAATCTGAATAGATCGCCGCTGGCTACTTGTCTTCTAGAAAGCTTGTTTTTTGTTCTACTAAGTGAATGCTGTTTATTGTGTTGTGTCTTCATCTCATGTGCCTTGTGTAAGTCTATCACAGTCATCTCTGTTTCAATAAACTACAGAAAAGGTACCTACTTTGTCTTTCTTGTCTAAACACATATTCACACCAAAGACTTCTACTTTGCAACTCAAGTTTCAACTCTGCCTAAAATCTACAAAATTTATTTTACAGATAAAAATCAAGTAACTATTCAATTTCAGTCAATGACTTCTAATTTACTTGTTGAATAGTTTAATTTAATTAATTCTTCAAACTTGCCAACTGCTTTCATTTCACCATATTAATTAGTCCTATTAAAGTTTTAGAAATTGTTTAATAACAATCATTAAAAAATAGTATAAGGAATGGATTAAAATACTTTTGATCACAGATGTATTGTCTTGAGATTAAATAACTTATTTCTGTCACTTTCTTTATCCCCTACAATAAACAGTAAAATTGTGGCGGAATATGGCTTTAAATTTTAACTCATTCGTGACTAATGCAGTTCTTTTCATTAACTCTTTCTGGACGGCTGCCGAGTTTTCCAAAATTACGGCCAGGACAAAAAACCATCCCTGTTCGAATTACCCTGGAGGAGGGAAATATTCATGTGAAAGTCTTCAAAATCACATTACATTTCGTATTAATTTTTTTTCTACATGATAAAAGGCCTAAACGAGCATTTCATATTATATTCAGCTTACTACCATAAGTAGTTTCAACATTAGAAAGGAAAGTGATTGTATAAAAGTATTCATTATTAAGAAAATTTTAGTAAGAGGAACATTGCAATCTTAGCATTGTGATCTTAGGAGTCGATTCTTCATTTACTTGAGTTTTTGTCAGACATCGATAGCAACAAAAATATCTGTTAAAATAAAAATCCTAATTTCAAAATTATAAGTTGAGTAATGTAACATACTAACATGATTCAACGTACTCTGAAAAAATGTATTCCCTTTTAGACGGTACTCCCTTTAGGGGCAGAGTTTAAAATTTTCCCTAGTTTAATTTAACTTTTATTTTTTTTAATGAAAATAAATAAATAAAGTATTTCGAGAGGCTAGTGGTATCCGAAAAACAGATATTAATCTTTAAAGATCGTTTTAGAAATGTAGCATTTATAGAAATGGAGCAAATGTTATTTGCCGTGAGAGGACACATGTCACTGAATGTGTCATTTAGAGCTAAGTACGTCCTTCCCGGAGTTTCCAGCCACAATTCTGATCCTCGTCAGAAAGCGGAGAAATTCTGAATATTGGCACCCCTTGGAAACTGCTAGGATCGCTGAGAGAAATTTCGGAACTGCGGATTTAATGTGCACGTACACTACATGTACACGGTGGTCTTTAGTAGTACGCTACTATCGAACCAGTAACTTTCCGGTTACTAGTCCAACGCCTTAAACACTGGGCTACCATGGCCCCAAAATCTTTCATTGAAAAATGTTTGAGCCGTGGTAGCTCAGTGGTTGAAAATGCAAAACGTTCCACTTAAAAACGTGTATACACGGTGACCTCTTTGCGGCAAAATAGGGAGTTTGTGCACTGCTGTTTCACTCACGGTTAAGCTAACGTTCAATGCTACAGGTATAGGACAAAATAATAGGAACAGCTGTGGAAAAAGTGTGTGCGTGTAATCTTTACGCGCGATTGAAGTAAAATTTCTTTGACGTTTACCACACGTATCACTGAAATCATTAAACTTTAACTTAAAATAAATATCGTATTATGATTTAATTATATTTATTATTCATGCACTTTATAAAGATTATATAAATTTATATTTATATTATTCATTGGAAATAGGTACTTGTATGTCATCATAATTTTTATGTATGAAATTATAGGTTTGTGGTAACTATAATGTGAAACACAAATTTTACTTTCTAAATTTGCTAATTTTCTTGAAACTACAGCATCTATCGTTGTACCGAAACGCGTTGTAGATTGAAGTCGAGAAGTATTCGTAGTTAGATCAAATTTTTCTTTAAAAAAATGAACTTCGGCTGAGATTCTTGATAGCGAAAATTAACATTAAAATCTCCAGAGTAAGAATCATCGGTAATTTATGATAATTACTTAGAATCCAGGAAGTGTCCATGTTGTAGTATTATTCTTTAACTGTTTTCTTATACCATTGTTCAGTCTGGAGGTTGGGTTTGAATGGGGCGAATATCCATAGTGTAGTATTATACTTTAACTGTGTTCTTTAACCCATTAAGCGCCAAAGCTCCCGTTACGGGAACATCTGTTATATATTTTTTTTCTTAAACTATTTTAACGCAATTTACGAAATACACATTTTATATAAACATTTACACTATATAACACACCCTATAGTGTAAATGTTTATATAAAATGTGTATTTCGTAAATTGCGTTAAAATATTTTAAGGAAAATATATATAATAGATGTTCCCGTAACGGGAGCTTTGGCGCTTAATGGGTTAACTGATGTTTTACTCTGTTTGTTGGGCTCGAATGCAGGTAGTGTACATTTATTTTGTGTTTTTCTATCACAGTGTTCTTAAGCGTTGATTTCGTCTGCTGGTAGGTTTCGAATTATTATTCTGTGTCCGTGTTTTTAAACTGCAGGTTCTCTCTATTGTTTGGGATTGATTGCAGCCAGGGTCCATTTCTTTGTGGTGTTCTCTCCCCGTGTTAAACCGTTGCCCCGTCTTGAGGTTGGGTTAGAATCCACGGAGTGTCTATTTTGTATTCTTTTATTTTGTTCTTAAACCCTTTGCAGCCAATGTTTGTTTCTTTGTGGTGTTACGTACCCGTGTTCTTAAACCGTTTTTCCGTCTGGATATCGGATTAGCATCCAGGAAAGTGTCTGTGTTGAACTATTATTCTTTCACTATTTTCTTAAAACGTTTTCCCGTTGGGTTTGAATCGAGAGAATGTCTTTGTTGTGGTATTTTTCTTTCACTGTGTTCCTAAACTGGTGTTTTCTTCTATCGGTTGGTATCGAATGCACGTAGGGTCTATTATTGCGTTTTTCTATGGCAGTGTTCTTAATCCTTTGTTTTCCTCTGCTGGTTCTGTTCGAAGTATTATTCTGTTTAAAAATTTACATTTGGCTCATTATTATAAATAACTCAAAAACACATGAGCAGTATTAAAATCAAGATTACATACTATTTAAGTACAGACAAACAATATTTATGTATCGTGGTAACCAATCATGTCAATTTTTAACTCATTATTCCATTAAATATTGTAATAATGCCATTGAAAACATGTGAGTAAAGCAACGGAGCTTGGACCACGGAATGCACCATTGTGCCACTTTCTGTATTCGGTGCGGAGGCCTTGTTTATCGGAGGTGACGCGTTGGGTCGCCGCCTGTAACAACAGTGAGAGACAGTCAGCAGGATCACCGCCTGTTCAGTGAAAGGCTTCCCACAGGGGCTCTGACAAAAGCCAGTCCACTTATCCACTGAACAGAGTCATCAGACAAGATCTTGCTTCAAAACAGGTAGGGAGTAATGTCGACACGTAAGGAGCACAATCGACGTTCGCAGGAACGAACGCCCAAGATCTGTTCCGCAAATGAAGGTAGCAAAGGGGAAAAAGATACGTCACTTCCTTTACTGAGCGTTACTTCCGTCAGAAAATAAATCTGAGTTACTCCCTAGTTGCGCCTAAAGAAGTTTTACTTCAAAAATGAACATATTTTATTAATAAGGAGTTGGGCCCCCTTTGGCCTGAATAACAGCTTGCATTCGACGTGGGATTGACAAATAAAGTTCTTGAATAAAGTTCTTCGGAATTTGCAGCCATTCCTCTTGCAGAGTCGTCTCGAGTTCAGTTTGTGTGCGTGGAGGAGGAAACCGAGCACGGACTTTTTTCTCTAAAAACCCCACAAAGGCTCAATGATATTTAGATCAGGGGACTGAGGACACCACGTTAGATGTTCCAATTCATCATTATGCCCATGTAACCATGTTTGAACACAGTGAGACGTGTGAACAGAGTCGTTGTCATCTTGAAGCAGAGGACATTCTCCCGGAAAGAGAGTATGAAGCAGAGGGTGAAGATGATCTGCGAGAATGCTTCGGTAATGGTCACCTTTGATCGCCCCCCTCAAGACAACGAGAGGCCCCAATCCACGAGCAGATATAGCGCCCAACACCATCACAGACCCACCTCCATGTTTCACGGTTGGAACCAGGCAGTCAACATGAAATGCTTCTGCCAGCGTTCGCCACACGAACACACGTCCGGTGGTCTGGAATAGTGTAAAAGAGGATTCATCAGACCAGATGACTTGTTCCCATTGCAGTTGTGCCCATTTTAGGTGGTCTTGGCACCACTGTAGTCTCTTCAAAGCATTTCGCGCTGAAACTAACGGTTTTGGAATAGCTACTCTGCCATGAATGTTAGCAGCATGCAACTCCCATTGAATAGTTTTCATGGATACGGGGTTCTGAAGGTGGGTATTCATCTCGGACGTTATCATCGGCAATGTAGTCTTGCGTTTTCGAGCGACTATCTATTCAATACCCGTCTATCACGGTCCGACAACGTCGACTTCCTGCTGCTGTTGTGCTTCGCAGAAGACACCTTACCCAACTTTGTGTATGCCGACAGAGTCCTTGATACAGTGGTCCTTGAAACACCCACAAGGTTCGCTGTTCTGGACACCTCGCTCGACAGCGAGGCGAGCTCCAATTATCATGCCTCTTTTAAGGTCAGAGAGGTCAGACATATTCGCGCTTTGCTAGGAACAGATTTTTCTCATGCAACTATCACACTGCCAAATGCTAGACTGATACCTTTCCTTTCATCACCACTAGGTGACACACTCTTGCGACACGTGCCCGCCGTTTATTGGACGGTCGAAGGACGACTCCATTCTTTCACAGGTGTTCCTATACCTGTACTATACAGTACAGCGCATGCTCAAATATGATATAAGTTTCATGATTGGCTCGAAACTTCTTAATAGCCGATAGCGTTATCGTTAACGTAGGAATAAACGGTATGCACAAACTTCCTATTGATTCTTGTCACGTATACGCTTCACCGTCCTTTGCGGCAAATTTCCGCTGAACACGTAACGCGCTCCAGTCCGGAAAGGGTTAATACATGGAACATTTTAAATGTACAGAGATATTTTAAATTGTAGTTTTTTTTTTTATTATGACGTAACTGAATTGGTTTGCTCTTCAATGATACGACTTGATAACTTACGTAAATCACTTTTTTCAAACAATCACGTTTACATTATGCATAAAAGATCTAACGTCAGTTCAATTACCGTCTTGCTTTTATATCTTTGTTTCCAGGCTAGGCTATCACTAGAATAACTGCAATATTCAGCTTAATCATACCGCTTCAAGGAGTTTTGAAAGCGCTTCAAGACGCACTTAACAACCTAAACAAGACCACGTGCAAGTGTGGATGACACCTGACAGAAAATAGCACCTCGAAATTTGCCTGACAGTGATACAATAAGCCAATGTCATCAGCACACTTCGAAACTAAGTTGATGACATTGTAAGTTAATTTACCATCAGTATATTTTATAATAAAACGAATAAAATGCGACATTTTGTAAGAGAAATAATATCAACGTTTTGTGAGATCTTGGTTTTGTACAGTAAAAAAGCATTCAAATTTTAGAGAATCCCGAATCTTGGTGGACTGTTTAGTAAAGGATAATTAATGGCATAATAAATCTTTTGTGCGTATTTCAGAATTAATTAGGTAAATAGGTTAGTAATATACCTAACACTCTTTAACAATAAAAAATGAACATGACGGCTTACGTTTAAAAAAGCAAATGACTGGCTAGCAGAATTTTCTGTTACTTTTTAATTTGTCTTTTTCCATGTATTTGGATGCATGCAAGCAGTTTTCTTCATGCATAAGATCTCTTTTCTATTAATGTTTCTGGAATGTTTTAGAACAAAATCCGAAATTGGAAATTTCAGAGCCATACTTAAAACCGTTTGAAACTGGTTATTGCTTTCATGGGAAAAATGAGAATAAAGTCATCGGAAAACTTTTATTGTTCGTTTTCGCATTTCCATTTCAATTCAACGAACTGAACTTGTGAACGCATGAATTATCTTTTGGGTAGTATAATCAAAGAAAAACAAGAAAAAATACCACAGATACTTTTAAAGTTTGTAGTCAACAAGGTAAAAATAACTTAATGATAATTTTTACAATAAAATGTTTCACTGAAGGGTTTAAATAAATAAATAAATAAATAAATAAAATAAACGTGGAGCTTTTCTTTATGTGATAATAAATATATTTCCAATTTTCCCGTGTTAATCCGTTTTTGGCTTGGTTGAAGAAAAAATAAATAAATAGTTAAGTCAAATGCCTGTAAGAACAGGAATTTATAAAGTGCAGTACTAGAACAAGTATTTAAATAGAAAGAAAATGGTAAAATTTAAATTACATTTGGAAAGTATAAAGCATAAAAGTATAGTACATACATTATTTTAAATAGGAAAAATGAAATACTTAAAGTATATAAAATAAATGTTGAAGTCATGAACTAAACTGGCTAGTACAAAACAGACATGTGAAGCAGTGTTTAAGAGTTTTCTTTTTATGAGTAATCAAGAGTTATTTGCACAGTGGTCGCCGCACAATTGGATCACTGGTTAATTGGATCAGTCGCTTTATCGAATCAAATCACAGAAAACGGAACGGAATCACTCTTTTCGAAGCCTCCATCAAAGCCACCGCGTTTTCGAATCAGTCGCTTTATTAGATCAAAAATCGATGGCACAAACGGGATCCAGTTAAGCGGCGGCCACTGTATATACTTTTTGTTATAATTTACTATCATTTTAAAGCTCAGATACTAACGATGTATTAAGCAGACACTGTGGTGAAAATGATTAAATGTACCTCAAACTGTTAAAAACTTAATAAAATCTGCAATCTATCTGCATTTTCCTAGTTCTGCACTATAAATTAATTTACCATGTTTAAGCTGACAAATTTGCGTGGTTCAATTAATCGCTTTAAATAAACTTTGCGAGTTTGCTGTATGTTGAATTTATTCGCGTCAATTTGATGTAATAGTTTTGTACTAGATCGAAACTCAAATACTCCGCCAGAGGTACATAATGCACTCACTTACTGACAATATTTTGGATTGTTTTAAACCCAATAATGTCATTCTACCTTCATTACAGATATATTCAGCTAAATATATAATGGGCTGTTAATTCTCAAACCTTATATCCTTAGAACTTTACGGTGGCAAACTCGACATCAAATAGTTTGTACAACTTGACATGTTCAGATAATTGCGTGATAATTTATTTCATCAAATATTAATGGGCTCTTAAGATTACCAAGGGAATCAGCTCTGAGTATTGCCAAGGAAATTTTAATCTGCTTATATCAACTTGATGTATAATATTTTCTGCTGCTTATAGGTACGCTTGCGAGACGTCCCGGTTTGCAGACAAAATCTCGGTGTCCGGGCCGGTTTGCTTCACGTCCCGGTAAAAATTAAATTTGTTTATAGGTGACAAAAAATTATTAACTGTGAAGTATTATTTAGGATAATTAGTACTTTGTCATTTATTTCACTGTACTGTACAAAAAGTAAAAACTATAGAAGAGTGGTGGTCTGCTAAGAATTATTGTTCAAATTTTTATTCCTCATTCAAAGTAAATTCTCTTACTTAATTAACTTATGAATATTAACATATAAGAAATAAAATGTTTAAATTTATATGGTGTCATTTATTAATACCCTTGGTTTATGTTCCGAATCAGTAACCATTTATTCAAAGCACTGAGAATAAATTACCCTCTAAAACACTCCAAAAACCACCAAGGTTGTGAAGTGTACCCTTGGGGGGGGAGATGTAAATGTGGTGTTATGACCAGTTATCTGTGCTACAGGGATCTAGTCCCAGGGGGGATTGACCTACATGGGCGACTTTCTAGGGGATCCTAACCTGTATTTACGCCAATTTTCGGAGAAAACCACGGAAAACTCCGGTTAGGTGGGCGGACGCGGCCTGGTTTTGAACCAGGCACTTTCGTGGCACGCGTTGGGAGCACAAAAGCATACAGTCACTGTTCGGGAAAATGTATCCTTGAGTACCCGTGACGCTGAGGTCATTCCGGTGTCACGGTTGAACATTTCAGAAACCTGGAAAGCCTACTTATGGGGATCAGTGAGAACTATTGGAAAGTCATCAAAAATTTCAATAAATTGTACATCTTATTCAGCTTTGAACTTTTTCCGACAATAAAGGCTATTCTGTTGAACTTAGTAACTGACAAAGCTCTGCGTGAAGCCACACATTGTAATATTTTCACTAACAATAAGTTTCCTTGATTTAAAAATTACACAGTTAACCCTCAAATGCATAGCAATGTAGATCTGCATCGTGTTCCACTCCAGACCAACACGTTTTAGAGCACAGGTCGAATATTCGTATGTCAGTTCAGACATCAAATATATATTTTTATGATAAAAATGACACATATTTTTCGAAAAATTAATTAGTTATTCACAAACCTGAGATAGGATATTTAGCTTACATTCCTGACTATCGAGTAATCGGCAGAGAACGTCTTAAAAATTCATGCATTATTGGGTTAGCAGGATAAATGTATTGCTTTTTATTAGATGAACTTACTTGTTAAGATAAGCAAACCTGTACGGGATTAGCATATATGAATAAGAGGGTTTGAAAAGTAAATATTTCCGAGGTTTTCCACATATTGCAATAAGTAATACACGAAATTATAGAAAAAAAAAAAAGATTTTTTCCACAAGAGATCAATAGCTGTAATGTTAGAGATTGGGAACTTAAAAATCCTAATGAAGTTGTGCAGTTGCAAAGAGATTCATCAAAGTAATATTTGTTTTTGTGTTACGTCACAAAAGCAGCTGTCATTATATGTTTCTGATCATTTAGGTTTATTTTTTAAATCATTCGAACGAGTACGTTTTGTTCTACTGGATTCTATATAAGTTTTGCTTTTTTTCCGAGTTCATTTATGTTAATAATCAGATCATTAAAATGGAATGCCAAGTTGAGAAAAATGTGCATTTTATCCTTTTTTTGCTATTAATAAAGGTTCTAGGGCCGTAAAAGCTTCTCATGACATTTGTGCTGTGTATGGAGAGGGTTTCATAGCTGAAAGAACCGCTCGTAATTGGTATGACACGTTTAAAAATTGAAGTTTTGATCTCAAAGACGAACCTCATTCCGACCGTCCGATTGAGTTGGATTAAAACATTTTTTGCACGAAAATTTCCATCAAACGACAAGAGATCTGGCAGAGGAAATAAAATGCTCCCACAATGCTTTAGAGAAGCATCTTGACTCGAACTTTAAAAAATTAACAAACAAACAAAAAAAAACGGTGTAACCTAGTTGCCAACTCAATATACACCTATATTACATTTTTTCATAGAAGATTATGCGATGCATCCATTAGAGCACTCACTTTTTACCCTTCAAAGCCATGTGATTAGAGAACAAAATCCTTCTTCCTTTATTTTATATGAAAGACAAACCTCCATAATACCTTTTTTTTCCCCATAGCGTATTGTTAAAGAGATGAAAGTATGCTTTTGTCTTCTTTTATAAGCTGCAATTTATCATTTTGGAATTATAACCAGCATTGTTTTATCAAATCACCCCATTTTGTCGTTCGGGACTAGTGAAATTTGTTAAAATTAATAATGAAATATAAATAACACAAAAATATCTGAAATTCTTTCAATTACAAAATTCAAATGCACTTTATTTCATAGTATGTTGATGACTCCAAAAGATTTATATAAACCACATATATTATACATTCAAAACCAATTTTTAAAAAATCAGTTCAATATTTCAATAAAATATCAGTTTTAAAGTTTATAAAAATGTTAGTCTTATATACAAATGTGTCCCACAACTTCGTATTCAAACTTGGAAGGAAGGTACACAGCACCATTAGAAAACACAAATGCATAGGAAAGGATGGGTGGTAATCGATAGGTGGCGCTGTGCAAGAGCTCTCAAGGTCA
Organism: Cheiracanthium punctorium; assembly: GCA_038373885.1. Classification (NCBI taxonomy): domain Eukaryota; kingdom Metazoa; phylum Arthropoda; class Arachnida; order Araneae; family Cheiracanthiidae; genus Cheiracanthium; species Cheiracanthium punctorium. The sequence goes on from JAWZYV010013108.1 coordinate 865,586, forward strand.
TCACGGGACGCTTCTACCCAGGAAACACATAACTATCGCAAACCTTACGATTCGATATATCCGACTTCTCAGCTGTGTCATCAATGCCGAATCGCAAGTAACGATCGGAAATCTTTTAGGTATAGGATCGAAGCTATATCTTTTCAAGGCATCGAACTTTTCCCAAAAGTACGATAAAAATTATGCACTTCTATTTCTAGCAATTTCTTGCACGAAAACCATAACAATATCATAGGGAATATCAAGGCCATATTTCATTATTTTTTAAACCAATAATTATAATTTTGTATTATTATTAGGCTTTCAAAGTTATTATTAGGCTTTCAAAGTTCCAATTCTGTGCCCGACCTCTCGGTTTGATTCGTGGCAAATCGAAATAGTAACCCGCTACCTATAACCGATCGACATCTTTTACCGTGTCCGCTGAGTGTTCACTTTGGCGGACACTTTCGACACAGATCGGTTACGTTTGCCTGGTGCCCAAATGATATCTGCAATATCTGGCGTAAGATAACTATAGTTCAGTTATCGAACTGTGAGTCGTGTGTTTGCTGGGTACATTGTCATATCTGCCCCACTATGGCCAACTGAATAAGACAAAGCTGTCGCGCGGCTGTCGCTCTAACGGTCTGGATTTTTGGGCAATTTTCTACAGATGTAACATGAATACGCATTAGAACCCCTAAAGAAGTCCTCCCCTAAAGCACACCCCCCTCCTAGGCAGATGCTTCTCGTGTAGGCTTGCCACAAAACAAAACATATCTGCCAAATTTTACGGTTCTTCCGGAAGATTATCGACCACAACTTTCAAACACTTAGTGGCTATGGATACTATAGCATACTACCTACAGGTACGGCCTACCTATTTGGTTTGATGCCTGTTACAGCTCTTGAAGTGTCCTACTCTCCTGTTGAGCCCCAGACACACAGAATTAGTGGTAGATAATCTTCCGAAAAAAACCCGCAAAAGTTAACGAGGAATCCACATGTGCCACAGAGCTCGCATGTAACGCCACCTATAGATTTCTGCCTATACTTTCCTATATTTAATTATGGTTCCTAACGATTTTGTCTACATCCCCTCCAAGTTTGTACTCGAAGTTTCTGGGACACCCTGCATATATATTTAAATTAATTTCAGACTAACAATCGTAGCTTTTCCTTACGTTTTGAAAAATGGCAATTTTAATAGTCTATTGTTTAAATGCTAAATAATGAAAAAAAGGCTTGCTTTTATCAAATATAAAAAATCTTACGTGAATATTATACATTTCATAAACAGTGTCAATGCATCGCTGTTGCGTTTCCATGAAAATTTCTATATAAAAATCTTGAGTGACTCCACTCGATTTTCTGAGAACTTGATCTTTACCAAGCATATAAATAAATTTCATTCAACTCAATCGGATAAAGCATTCAGAAGCTAGTGCATTTCAAATAATTTGTATGTATTGACTGCAATGTATGAAATAACCTTTTTGTATCCCTGTAAAAAAGCTGTAAGCATTACACCTACCAAAATCTACACGCTATGAAAGACAGTGACCCTTAGTATGTGTACCTAATTTGAGCTCAATTAAATGCACCGTATAGATGCTAGCGCAATTTTAAGAGTTGGCTTCTATTAGCCTTAATATATAAAAATTTCTTTCTATAGCCTGTAGAAAACTGTGAACCTACGCACCTCAAAACCTATACAGATTTTTTGATGGTGATCTTAATTATGCATACCCTATTTGGACTTATTCGAATGCACCACTTATATATTACCTCATCTTAATCATTTGCGTCCATAGGCTGTAATGTATAAGAATTATTTTTTTGCAACCCTGTGATGTGAAAAAAACTATCAGCTCTACATACACCAAAATTTATGTAGGCCATGTGACCGAGACCTATAATGCACGTATCTAATTTGCGCGCAATCGAATTCACCGTTTACATGCTAGGCACCTAGGCCATAATGTAATAGAATAATCCTTTGTAGCTAATTAAAAACTATAGCTTTCATGCACAACAAAATCAATACACTTCCTGAAAGGGTGGTCTATAATACATATATTGAATTTGAGCTCAATCGAATGCACCATATAGGAGCTATCGGGTTCACTCTTATGCACATTCACACCACACCGCACACACAGAGACATATACATACACACATGCACTGCTGTAAAAATAACATAAATGAATTCAGAAGACTACCGATAGTGTAAAAATGCATCAAAAACTCAAATTCGAATTTTCCATGATTACGATACTTTCCTTACATGGTACATGTTCGGAAAGTGAAAATGTATCTTGTCTGTGTTTGTTCATTGGAAATTTGAAATGTATTGGAAATGCTCCTTATAAAACATAATAATTGAGGGTCTAGCAGCTATTGATTCACATGAAAAGAATTATTTTTATAAAGTTATATTTCTGTAATTCAATTTCATCTTTCCTAAACAAACAATGAAACTTGTGTTTGCATACTAACTTTAAAGATATGCGAGACTTCTTAAAATACAAAAACATACACCTGAATTTTATGCTGCTTAAATTTAATCAAACCTATTTTTGTAGTTTTTTCAAGTTATTTCACTCTTCAAAAAATCAATACTTACATATCAGATATTTTTGAAATACAATTTCTTGTCGATCAGTCTTCGAATAGACTGCTCTGCGTCAGCAGTCCATGATTGAACCTTATTTATCTTTTAAACTACTCTTGCTAGTGAATATATTTATTGCCGGATGCTACTTCGTTTTTTTCTTTAGAGTAAAAACAAGTTATTTTTTCCTTTGTAGAATAGGATTTTTTTGTTTATTTGCTTTTTTCATGGAATATAAATTCTGAAAAACTTTCAATAACGAATTAAAAAGTAAACATTTCTCATGTACTACTCCAAATTCAAGAAAATATATTCAAAGAAAAGAAACATTGTGTCTTTCTTTTTTTCTAGTACTTTAAAATATTTTAAAAACTTTGATAAATTATTCAGTACAATCTCCAGTATCTCAACTTTTATTTTTCTGTTTTACAAAGTTATGCAAAGGTAACCTTTAATGTTAACCTTCAGTCTAAGCAGAAGAATACAGAGCATATAAAGTACCACGTTATACTGAGCAAATGAGTAAACTTCAAGTTGTGCTTCAAATTAAGGAAAACAGAAGAGAAAACACATGAAATGACATGTGCGCCGGCAGCATAGGGCAAGGAGGGGGCGATGCCTCCCCTGGATTTTTGTATGTAGTGATTTCACTTGCATTTTTGCTCTTTCCAACATGGTAACCATACGTTGAAGTAGTCTTTGCCCCCCCTTGAGTAGTCTTGCCCCCCTGGAGTAGTCTTTGACCCCCCTGGGAAATATTCTGCCGGCGCCCATGTGAAATGATGCTGTAAGACGATGGAACAAAAGGAACAGAATTTATAAATTCATCTACAACTGGTACAAAATTTCTTCACGACGAAAAATAAAATAACTGTGGAAGAGAATGTAAGGACTGGGTCTTGATATAGAGATTCACAGAGGTGACTATGGCCAGCTAAGGTGCATAAGATTAACAATCCGACCAAAGAATGGAGCTGATCTTGTCTTGTACTTCAATAGCACATAAAATGAATGTTAAAAATGTAAAAAAGAAAGCATTCAGATAGTCTCTTTGAAATTACTGTGGGATATATTAACGCAGGATTACTTATCCTTTAGTTAGCCCGTAAGCAGGCGCGCTGGGGTAAATTTCACCCCAGTGACATTTTTTCTTCGTAAAATGGGAGAAATTTGTTGAGAATAAGTTTGCCCCCTCTTCTACCTTTCAAGGTCAAGGTCTAGTTGGGGTGGGTGAAGGAATTTCGTTTCTTTGTTACCCGGAAGGGAAGAAAATTCCACTTTGGGATTAAATACTCCCGCGCGACTAACGTTTCATTACGTTGTTAACGTAAAAAAAGTATAAACTAAATGTAAATTAACTATAAATTGACATTATACTACTGGTATGTGTTGATAAAAGGCTATTAAATGAAATTAATATCATATTAATAAAGTAATTAGTGTTTTTAGGTATAAAGCATATCATATGAAATTTTCTTCTGAGAAAGCATGACATTTAAAGGAACTGCTAGAAAATCTCTTAATAAATATGAAAAGCACGATTTCTTTCCATGAAACGTAATAGAACTGATGTATTTTACGTTATAAGTCCACAAATTTGTTTTTCAAACGTTTTTAGTCAAAAATATAAAGAAGACAAAATGGGGTAAGATTTACCCCATGCGAGTGCTTAAGTTACAAAAGTAGACGCGCCTGCTTAAGGGTTAAATGTAAGGCGCCGGTTGAAAAATTATAAGTATAACACACTCTTTTAATTTAATATGCACACCATTAGTAGAAGTAATTCAACATTTCAACATACAATGGAGCTAAATTAGCTGCATCCTTTCTATGAAGGAAGCGTTTCATCAGGATTTGGTTCTATTGATCAGTTTAAGCACCAAATTATGGTTCAACGTTTATCCATAGAAAGGTTGCAGCTAATTCAGCACCATTTTATGGTGAAATGAATTACTTTTATTAACAATGCACAAATGTTTACTTACGCTATTGATACTACACGGCTGTACGTGTACATACTTTCCATTCGTTGATTTTTTAAGTCTATGTTTTCTTTATTGCAGAAACACTCATCATATCGTATTATAAATCGAACTGTCAATATGAATGATTGACGGTGGAATAATATAGAATCAACATTTTCCTCTTTATTAGGTAGTTTTATTTAAAACTAGCAACCCGCCTTGGTTTCGCTTGGGTGTATTTTTTTTTTTTTTTTTAAAGAGGTCAAAAATACTGCCTTTGATAATCGAATTTCTTTATAAACAATGTTTGCAGCTGACACAATACGAACAAATTTCGTTTGCAAGTGACGCTCGAAAGGGCTTCCTATAGCTGTCCATAGGAAAAGTACTCAACGCTCAGGTCTAAGCCCGCTAATCTACTTTGAAATGAAGAATCATTTTGCCCTTTTGTTGAGGAAAAAATGATCCTCTGGACAGTTCTTCAAAAGTCTATACTTGATGTGCCAACGAAGGTCACAAAAAGATACATTTTCAACGTTTTTTGCCATTTTTAAGGCTTGACCATACCTTGAACCTTTAAGTTGTCATAGCAAAAGCGGTGACCTTTGAAAGACATGTATTAGCACTTAAAAAAAAATGCATATATAGTTGAGGAAAGTTGAATGCGCTTTTAGTTTTATAAGACCGATATTTAAAAATTTCTTTTTTGGCCGATATTCGAAGTGTCACAAATTCTTGCGGCAGAGGTTTATTGAAAAATCTTAGTTTTTTCTTTCATTCTGTTAAAATAGTATATTACTTGTTCCTGAGTCAAATATATGTCTTTTCTTCCCATTTACAAATTTTTTCTTCCCACTTGCTAAAAGCCGTATCATTTTTACTATATTTTGCACGGTTAATTTATTACCTGTTTTGCCTCCTTTGTAAAAGCGGTTTTGTAGGAATTGCTTTTTATTTTCACTTAGAAGTGAGACTTTTCTTTTATGTTTTAGGGCCCATTCCTTTTGTGACACAAGTTGTGAAAAGATTTGATTCCTAAAAGATGCTTTAGTAGTCTCAAAAGTGCTATTTTGATGGTTTGTCATTTTTTTTCACAGCTCCCATCTTTGCAAATGCATCTTTAGCTTGGTCCATCCCTGAAAATAACTTGAAAAGTGTATGCTGTCCTCTTGCTATATGCAATGATAATTCATCAGCAGTATCAAATTCCGAAGTAGTTGTCTTCAGGACAAGACATGAAGTTCCCAAACTTTTGTAAAAGAAATAGCTATGTGAGTTTTTTATTTGGAATTTTGTTGAGCTGAATGGACATATTACTTGAATACTGCAATTAAAATTCAAGATGCTGTAATGAAATTTTCTTTTCAGTACCAATTCCAGTCAAAGTACTAGTCAACAAATGTTTGAAAAGTTTACGTAATATGTTGTTATAATCTTATAATTTTATGTATAGTATTATTCCTCTGAATTTTCATATGATTCTGATTACAATATAAGTAATATGATTTGTTTACCTTGTTTTTTACTGTATTTTTTTAAATCTGGGTTGAAGTGAGGGGAAATAGAATAGTTTTTGTATTGTGACCTAAACTCCACAACATTCGGAAATCTGCACAACCTGTCAACCAAGCTATGCAGGTTTTGAGTCTTCTACGGTAGCAGTTCCCAACCTCTTAACATTGCGCCTACAACTAAATCTAACATACGGTGAAGCCCCCACCCCCACGGCAGACGGTAGATGGGCCCACTGATTATTATTTTTTACTTATATATAAAGGAAGGTGGCCCAAAATGATCCTAACGGGCAAAACGATCCACCTATGTTTTCTTCCACACAGGTAGTGCTATCTACTAGGCAACACATAAACTAGTTGTGCTAAGTCAAGAAGAAGCAATGGCGATATTTAAGCGATCGGTGTATTACGCGTCTGAGTAGAATTTTTCAGAAAACTGGGTTTCATCATAACTCTTATGAGGTAAGCACTAACTTTCCTATTTATTTAGAAATACGGTCTTTAATGCACAAAAATATGACTTGGTTCACTGAATAGAGTATGTTTTTAGATGGGAATTACACTTGTTCACTTTGTTATGCTTCTCGGCGTGTTCCAGTAATATGACCTAAAGTGGGCAGCCATACTGACAGGTAAAATGATCCATCGACTGAGTTCCGGGTCCTAGCCATAATGGTAGCCCTTTAGACGTTCTCAAAATGCTTGACACCCTATTGCATTATTTAATTTATTTCTGCATTTATTGTAAGCCATTATTTTTAAATTATAATTTTGAAATATTCCATTTTATTGTTCGCGACTTTTTTATTTTAATTTTTTTTTAATTATGCATACTATATGATTGTAAAACTTACTTTATTTAATATTGTATGCAGTCATTATTTTTTTACATCTTTTATTTAGCCGATAAAAAACAATTTACAACTATTTTTGAATGAAGGATCATTTTGCCCTTGAGTGCGGGTAAAATGATCCTTTTGACACATATTTAAAATTCTATATTTTCATGATTTAGTGTGGGTTTAAAATATTATTAAAATATATTTATGAGTCAAAATATAGTGGCAAATATTGTGGCAAAGGGTCAAAATTTTATTTTTTTATCATTTTAAGCCACCGCCCCTATATACTTTGTATTAGTTTGTAATCCTAAAATAGCAGTGTTCGTTGGCTACCCTTTGAAAATAAAAACAGATAATTTGATTAAAATACATAGAATTACAGATATTCAATGATTTATCATAAAGCATAAATAACATAGCCGTACACAATATAAAGCAATATACAATCTATTTACACAAACACAAATGCTTTCTGTTTAGTTTGCTTGTTTTTCAAAATAGAAACGTCAGCAGTTTTTATTACACCTTTTTATCTTTGAAAATAAGCTTCTTTCTGAAAGTATCTATCCCATTCCAAAGATCTTTTATACATTTCTCACTGTCAGAGTCTTGTTTATTTTATATCAATTGTAAAAAAAAAGATTGTTTTGGGTGTTATAAATGAAAGTATCTTCTTTCTATCAGATATTCGTGAATATTTTCATAAACTATAAATTTTTAATTTCCGCAAATGTAATTTTATTCATAGGATTGTTGAATCTTTTATTGTTTTTGAATTTTTTATCAGACAAATCCAAAATACTGATTAAATATTCAGTAGATTTTCTCGGTATCAACTATGTACTTTAAAGTCAGTACATAAAATAAATAACACTGTTACCTCATGCTGAAATCCTGATTTTGATATTCGTTATTTTAGATTACATAAGATTTATTGAATATATTTTGAATAAGTATAAGGATGCATTCTAAAAATACCATTCAACTTTTTTTATCTGTATAGTTTCATAAATACTTTTTTTATAATATACATTGAAAAGTGTTTATGATTTCAGTTTGTATGTCTGTTCATACGTCCATGCTCTATCGATTATTACGATTCCATTCGTACGCATCGATTATTATGAAATTTATAAAATGTTTTCCTATGCACTTTACTATGTACCCTATTGACAATTTTGTATGTAGCATTTATAGTTTCTTTGTGGGACCACTGTCATGTTATTTTCATACCATGCATATTTTCTGTTTAAAAACCCAAGCATTTTCCAGTATAGTAATACTACGCTCTATGGGCAATCATTCTTTAAAGCGTATTTTAGAGCTATTACGTTATTTTAAACGAAATGATTTCATATATGACGTTAAGGATTATAATATAAAGCTTTCCATCGAAAACAGTGTCTGAATAGTTTTTCTACAGGAATATTCAAAAGAATTAAAATACATTTCAGTGAAAGGCAGTTTACAGATATTCATCCATTTTAAGCACAGTACCATCGTAATTAGCTAATGGATCGACGACGGTCGAGTGCCACACTCAAAAATTGCTCCAAAAGTCACTCATTCTGGCGATTTTTGAATAAAAATTGCCAAATATGTTACGAAAGAATGTTTCCAAAAATGAACCAAGATTGGCGATATTTTTATTATTCGCGAGGAAATTAAAAAATCTGTAATATGACAGCATTAATGGGAATTTTGAAAAAAGGGAATTCTCGCTCGAATTAACCGATTTACATGCAGGAATTTTTCAACCTTTTTGTTTTGTGTATGAAACATTAATTTTATACTGCTAAACATTAAAAAATCAAATATCTCGCTCTTCCTATCTGTGAGATACGGTTACGTTGTATAAGAGAAATATTTATATGTTTACATACTTAAGAAGGTGTTATGATTTTGGTTTGTCTGTTTGTGTCAGTCCGTCAGTCTCTCCGAGCTCTGACTGCCGTAATTATGCATCGCTTACTACGAATTTATAGTATTATTCCTATCTATAACACCATGTACCCAATTTTAAAAAAGTAGGTAAGTAGTGTGTAATCCTTTTTTTAAATATATTCTATTATTCAGACATTAACGAATATTGATATATGGTAATAAAGATCACAAAACAGTGTCTGTAGCATTTATAGTTCTTCTACAGGAGCATTAAAAATAATTCTAATGCACTGTGGTCTACGGCAGTTAGAAACATTAAGCACAATGCAATAAGTATATAAACGTTTATAACAGTTTACTCTTCAGTTACAAGATGGAAATAAATTTTAAATTTTTTTCACAGTTCTTACATTAATAGTGATTTACAGCATTTTTAAGAATTATCTGTGAAATCTCGCTAGATTTAAGCACAGTAGATCGCCAAATTTAGCCTAAAAGTATTTTTGTGTTGGAAAGTGTTTTAAGATAAATGCGTTTGGTATGATTTATCTTTCTTGTTAAACTTGCATCTGTTAAAAAATGGACGAAAATTCTGTTTCCTTTTTTCTTTTCCTGTTACCCAACCTGACGGGTCACACTGGGTAAGATGACTAAAAACTATTTTTGGAATATTTTGCCATTTTCCAAGAGAAGATAATATCGTTTCAGTATTTTTTATGAAACACAAAGACTGAACAAAGTGCCCTGTAAATTTCGGGGTTTTCAACACTTACATTATTCAGAAAATATATTGGAAACTTAAAGTTCGCCATCTTACCTCTCCTTCTCCCTACATTTTTCTTAATGTATATATTCTAACACTAAAATAATTTCATAAAATGTAGAATAAAGCTGTCAAAAATTTTAGAATTATAAGATTTTCGTTTGATAAAAATGTTCAAATCTGTCAAGAAATATAAATACTGGCTAAAATTCAAAATTGGAACGCAATATATAAACTATAATAACTTAAAATTTTGCTAATCGGTAAAAGGTATGTATAACTCTTATTAAATGAAACGAGAAAATAAAAAGTAAGATTTTTTATGATTTACAATATAAACCAAATTGCTTGAATCTATTAAGATAATGGGTAAAATTTGACGCAATGAATTCTAATATTCTTGAAATTTGGCATGAATGAAAGTAGCCCGTGACGATGGTGATAGAATTCATTGTCTCAAGGATCAACAAACATCACCATTTTTGAACATTATCATAAAGTTTTACAATAGCTTTATATTACATTTTCTTAAAATCAACAGTTTATTGTATTCGGATATCTTTTGCGAACTTTGCATAACAGTGTTTTACTTACATCATGCAATGTTAAAATTGATAAAAATCTCTTTTCAAAATTTTCTTGTAAATCAAAAATAATTTGGGAAACTGTTTTTTACATTTTTCTGTCGTATTCATCAATAAATTGAAAACGTTTACAAAATTTAATGTAAATAGATTCAACATAAACCAATTACCGTCAAAACTTTGTTTTGACATAGATCTTTTTTTTTTTTTTTTTTTGCGTGTGTGTGTTCGTTTTGAATATACTTTTCAAAACTATTTTCATCAAAAACAAATTTTTATCTTCAAAAATACAAAATTGCGTTCATTTTGATCTCCATAAAAAATATACCTATAAATCCTTGTGGTATGACGTGTGACAAACGATATAAATTCCAGATAAGTCTGGGAAATTGATACTACAGATCTTTACACTAAATAGCAAATATATTCCCAAGAAATCCACTTTAAATTTATGCGAAAAAATTCTGTCTAAAGTGGGTTTTATTAAATAAACTATATAAATACATCCTGATAGGTTTTTGACAGTTTTTAAGGATGAATTATTGAAATAAAATTTTATAAATACCTATGCAATGACAGCATAAAGCTTTTTACCCGTATGATTAGAGCTTTTGAGTGGACTAAACACGTGTTTCGCCTAATTCATAGAAAAGGTATTCTTTACCTTTCTTTCCACAGCTGACAGTTTAGTATGTTCAAAATATTCTATTTCAGTGTTATTATTTATGCTGTGAGATATAGATTTTAACACAAATTAATCAAATAAAATCAAAATTCATGAGAAATAAAGAAAACTTTTTAATTGCTTCTTTCAGGGAAAAAAAAATTAAATTCTACTTATTAATACAGACATAGTCCTACGTTTCCATTGATATTCAATCGTACATTTTAAGCAAGTTAATCGATAGAGTTGACTAATGAACTGTGCAAGTTGTCAGGTCATGCAATAATAATTTTATCTTTTGCATATTAATTATATCTTTTGCAACAATTTTACACGGGACTTTGTTACAGTTATTTTCGCTGAGCCACCACCGCCCGTTATAATAATGTTTCAATAGTATATGTTTAATAAAATAGTTTTCAAGTATTTAACGTCTCTTTTTTTTATTGCAACATAAGTGTATATCGTACCTGGATTATCATGTATCACAACGCAGACTTTAAATTTAAATCAGCCCAACCAAATAACCTTCTTTACATAAATTGGTGCCTACCCAGGCACTTAAGTTGCATTTTTTTTGGTGGTGGCTCAGCAAACAGCGTATGGAATCATCTCGGACGGTCGGATGTCAGCGTTCAGGCGAACGAAATCTGCTGCTCCTGCATTTTTTAGTGGCTTAGCAAATGGAAGCGTACAGTATTCAGCTTGTATATATCCAGCATGTTACTACTCCTTAGAATGGCGTGGTCGAGAACTTACTACTTGTGGATAGCCGTTTATTCATCTGGTGCTCGGCCCGCTGTGCTGATCTCTAGCCGTATTCAGTGTTCGTGTCAACCATGTGTTTCGTATGGTTCATATTCTCAAGGATCCGGAATCCCGACTGTGCTTTTACGGAATTGTGCAGTTTTGTTTTGCGTCACTTCATCAGTTTTGTTTCTCCTAGGGTGCGAATAATACGTAATGACACTGAATATTTTTCTGCCCGGCATTCTTAGATTAGAAGACTGATTATGGAAGCCGAACTCTGTGCGTAAAAAAAATTAAAAAAAAAAATTACTAGTTCGCCCCGGCATGTGACGTACGATATGTTATTTTCTTCGGCTGTAGTGCGTAGCTCCGTGCACTGGAATGAACGTGAGAGAAAAACAGTGTCATCCCCACACCTCTGTTTGGCGTTTTGTTTTGTTTTTGTGCTCTACTCGCTCGTACTTCGCCTTGAAAATGAAGGCGTTTTGCTGATTGGACATTGGTCAGCTGTGTAACATGTGACACAAAAATTGAAATAGAAGTAACAAAGTATGTAATATTGTTTTTTTTTTTGCTTTTGTATAGAGAACATTTTATTTGAAGGTAAAAGTGGTGTTTCTGTCGGGACTTCACAAAATCGAAATAACTGTGCCGAAAAGGAACACGGAATAATTTAATTTTTCAACAATTATTTTTGATATAGTGATATTTTAATGGTGATAATTTTTATATATGTAAAAAAAAGGAATGTTTCAGTGGTGTATTTATGTATACTGTATAAAATAATTCTACTAATTTTGGGTTTTCTAAAAATGATTATTTACTTATTATTTTTGTATACATTAAAAATTAAATTATGAAAGTTAAGTGCTTTATATAAAATCTGCATTTTTCTTAAGTATTAAATAGAGTAAATGTAGCGTTATTTGAGATTTTAGTACATGGCGTTACTTTCAATTACATATTAATTTTGCAAAAAGATAAGACCTATTAATTTTTAAGATGAATATCAGTTTTACTTTATATGTTTTGTGTATATATCTTTTTATTTGCTTAAATATTCCTCTTAGTTATCTTTATAATGTTTGAACTTTTTCTCGTGCTATATTTTACATTACTATGCTCGTTGTACAGTTTCTATGAAGTACACATACATCATTATTTTTTTCTTTACTCTTTATTGTGATAATCATGACAGTCTTCAATTACATGTCTTTCCACACTCTTGCAATAATTAAGTCCATGGCAAGGCCTTTCTAAGGCACACACTTTTTACTCACTCTTACACACTGCATTTTTGCATATTAAAGTCCATGGCACAACATACATATTCTTTCAGTTTTTTTTCTTACCTCACAATATACTGTTTCTATTTTTGTCATATTTTTACACATGTTTTTGTTTTTTTTTTTCTTTGAACATGCTATTATTTACAGTCACCATGTTGACTGATTTTTTACACATTATTTGTTTTGAACACTTTTTTAAAAGAGTACATTTATGTTTTTTGTTTCACTCTATTTTTGGCCTTTTTTAATACAATGTTACATGTTTACCATAAGTTGTACTGTTCACACTATTTTTTACATTTTTTAGATACACTGTTTTATTATTTTCTTTCCTGCCATTGATATGCCTCTGTTTAATACATGCATTCTTTGGAAGAGTATAGTGGTATTCATTTGATTACCTTTTTTTTTTCTTTTCAAATACACTTTATCACACATTGTTTGTTGTACTTCAAATAAGATTCATACTTGAATAGTCACTGATCTTTGAAGTTTGTGTTTGTCCACAATTACACTCCTTTTCACATTTATTTGCATTTTCCATTTTTTTTTATTTACATTACTTACACTTGCTGACTCTCAACCTTTTCACACACTTAATTTTTTTTCATCACACTTGTGTTTATGTCTTATATGTTCACACTACACAAACATGTTCACAATGATGTTCTGCTCATTGAGTTCATTGTGCTTGTCCTTCCACATTTTGTACACACAAAATTTTTGAATATTGTTGTTTTCTCAACATTTTCACTATGATGTACTGTAGTACATTACAATTTTTTTGAACACATTGTATTTGTCTATTATCACTCTTTTGTTTACACACACAAACATAACATCATACTTTGAAATATCTCATTATTTTCTTTTTCTACAATATGATATATTTAAAACTCTTATGTGCCTTTTTGTAAATTAATACAATATTATTTTGTCAAATACTCACAGTGTTATAAAATACCACTTTAGTTGAAATATATTTTCAGAGTATTTACATTTATCTGATTACTTAGTTATATGCTTATTTGTAGTGATTTTTGTGAACTGTTGTTTCTTCATATATTTTATTAATAAAATGCTTATGTATTGATCAGATTAACACTTAAGACATTTAATAAGTGAAATTTTAGGGTATATTGTATTGTTTTATAATTGCATTTTGATGTTTTTTTTTACTTGTACTTGTGTGTTTTTTTTTTTCTTTCTCATTTTTGTCACTTTTGAAAATTAATGTGGTGACTAAGTAACGCAACAATTCTTTTCTTGAATTTCTTAAATAATTACTTTAGTCAATATTTTCTAGAAGATGTCCACAAACGTCTCTTTTTTTATTTTCGTGACTGCATTTTTACGATCATATTTACAGTTTATTTAAATTTCATTCCAAGTTTAATCCTACATTTCAGTACTTTCAAAGTTAAATATCATCATGTTTTTGCTACTTAAAATTTTTCTCCTACCTTCACATAATTATTAATTTTCTTGTTAGACACTGATATATTGATGTATGTCTGTTTAATTATCGAGGGATCCCACTTGATTGGAATGTATGCATGTTTTGTGTGCTGTCTGGCTGGACCAACAGGTATCACAGGTGTGTTTGGAATTTGGCTGTATCTGTCAATATATCGTTTTGTCTTCGTTAAGTTAATGTCTTTTAAGATCAACACTTGATAAATTAGGACTTCTAAAGTAAATAATAACAACTAAAATTTAATAAAATAGTAATTGATAATAAAATATAGATTGACATTGTATTAAAATAAATTACATAAACAATAGTTACAATTCAACAGAACTTACACCGTTTCGAAGGTCATTTTTACACATTATTTTATTGTAATTAAATTGATGTTCATAGACTGTATTGTACATAGATTCATTTTTTTCTCCAAAACAAAAATGTCTTATAGTTATTTTGTGTGGGTATATTTTGTATTGAATATATGTGTTTATTTTTCTCCTCTTATGTAGTATACATGTTTATATGCTGCCAGATAATTTAAATTGTTTCTACCACTTGTTGTTACCATGGTACAAAACTTGTGAGAAATAGCCATCAAAGCAATTTTTGAATGGCATATTATGGTAAATTTACATATCTCACAAATTTTATTGACTGATTTTTTCATGCATGCATTTTAAAAGGCCTTATAATTATAACCATTGAACAGCGCTGCTTCATCATGATCATGTTAATTTTTTTAAAGCATATTTAGAGTACTCAGTCACTGCAATTTTGAGCAGTATATCTTTGATGTGCACATGAGCTTGAGATGCTCAATTAAAGAGAAAAGGGTGTGCTGAAATGCCCCTTATTTGAAAAAAAAAAGGATGAGCTAAAATGCCCCTTTGTATTGTGAGCTAAATGCTCCCTTTTTATTTTGTCGACATTTACTTTTTATTGCTAGCACTTATTATTTTTATTTTTGTCATGACAATTTTTTCTTTCTGTGAACATTTTTAGGTGGTGGTCATCAGTAATTTTGCAATTGTATAATTTTGTCTGAATATGTTTATGATTTTCTTAATTGTTTAAGCCAGCCAAACAGAGCATTTTATTTAAAATTTTAAAGACATTAATTGTAACTAATTAAAAAAAAATTTCTTCAAAAATTTTTTTCCTGGTTGAGGGGAGTATATATGTGATGAAGATCACATATCTAATTTAAAAATCATTTACTTTGGCTTTCTTTAATGTAATCTATCCAAAATTCAAGAATTCTAAATCACTTCTGTTTTCATTTTCTGCATTTCGGCTTTTAAATCTGTATATTTCGCTTTTCCCGTATGCACTATTCTTTTTTGTTCTTAATTGTTTCGTCTCTTCAGACCGGTGTGCTAAAAATAGATTATATTGCGTCCGTTTGCAAAATCAACGGCCTTTTTGAGTTTCTTCTTGGCATCCTGCTGGCGTAAGTTATTTAGTTGTTCCCCTGCGACGACTTTAAAATTATTTGTTCGCGATTACGTCATTGTAATTTTATTGGATTAACTGTTAGGGTTGCTCTGGAATTGGCGCTATTAATCTCAGCCAAGTTATTGTTCTCGCCAATGTGTAATTCTGTGCTGGCGTAATTTTTAAAGGATTCCACCTTAATTTCACTGTCCATATAGGACGTATTTTTATTTTCGCTGAGCCACCACCGCCCGTTATAATAATGTTTCAATAGTATATGTTTAATAAAATAGTTTCAAGTATTTAACGTCTCTTTTTTATATTGCAACTAAGTGTATTCGTACCTGGATTATCATGTATCACAACGCAGTCTTAAATTTAAATCAGCTCAACCAAATAACCTTCTTTACAGGCGCGTAGCCAGGAAAATTTTTCGGGGGGGGGGGGGGTATATGTACTTATATGTGTATAAATAGATGGAATTTCATCACTAATCCAAAAATTTCGGGGGGGGGGATATATCCCGATATCCCCCCCCCCCTGGCTACGCCCCTGCTTTGTTACCTTCGTTAAACTGTAGATTTAAGGCACAAATATATTTTGGAAATAAATAAAAGTTTTTCTAAGAAATGGCTTTTTTTAAGTTTTAATAAATGTTAAGATTATTTAAATTTTCCTTTAATTGTCATTTTCTGTTAACGCTATACCTATAGAGATGAGTGGTGTAAATTGTTATGAGAGTTTCATTCTGGTGAAATTTTACTGGCTGCAGAATTCATCCTTGAGCCACTCAAAAAAACAGAAAATGCTAAATAGGATCTGAAACTGAATAAAATAGCATTAGGACAATGTTCATGTTAAGTCTTTCAATGTCATGTTAAGTGTTCGCAGAGATCCTTGCTACAGCCAGAAACAGAAACTAAATATTTAACAAGAAAAAATGCATGTATTAAGCAGAAAAATTGTGAATGCTAATTGCGTTTTCATAAAGTAGTGTGGTTCTCGTGAATAGTCCAGTTTCATAAAAACAAAATCTGCGAATTACTTTTACCAGAAGAATAGAGCTTTTCGTTCACTCTAATTCTATAAAATATTCCTTCTGGTATTCATTAATGTTCTCTCGTCTCTAATAATCTCATTTGCTTTACACAATTAAATTAGTCAACAATTAATAAAGGAAATACGTCAATCTTCTTTTTTTAATGGCTTTATTAAATATGTACTTATTTTCGACGTACTATATAACCTAGAACTACGCATGATCCACAAAATATGCCATCGAAAGCTTATAACTATTTCACCTATGCATAGTTAAAAATAAACTCACAATTCAAAAGTTATGCTCTTGATTTGAAACTTTGCTATTTCGATTTACTTAATCAGCATTTCTTACTTATTTTGAAAGGAATGGAGTTCAAGAAACAATATTCAATTCCAGAATAAATCCAATGATCTTTTGAAAATTAAAAATTATTTTTGTGTTATTTCAAACATACATTTGTTTAAAGAATTATTAACTAAATAATTATCTTTTAGCAAACAACTCATTTCCATTTCTACTTTCAGAACAAATGATTATCTCTTTAATAAAGTATTGAAATGTTCCCGCTATTTTTTTTTTCTGTACATATCGATTATTTCAATCAACGGTGTTATTTAAGAAACTAATTAGAGTTTAAATATCATCACTGCTTGTTTTTAATTTTCTGAAATAACATTGGACTGCTGGTAAAAGGAACTTTCTTCAAGATAATTCCTTAGAAAGGTAGGAAACAAATTATTCATTTATATTTCTTGTGAGAATGAGCGATGCAAATTTTCTCAAACAATGAAACTTAAAGCTTCTACTGGTAAAACGTAAAAAGATAATTTTAAATTATATCTAATTCATTTTCCTTCAAATAAACATGTTTTCATTACATGTATAAAGTTTATTTACTATATCACCTTTTTAATGAAACGTTGCGTGCATTTAAAAAATCTTTGTCTTGAGAAATGCTTTTTTTTTAAACTATTTTTGAAAATGTATTACATTTGTTTTACTAATCCGAAACCATGTTTAAAAAAACACTTCTAAAATAAATTTTTAAGCAAACACTCGAAACAATAAAATGGAACCTATAAGAACATGAAAACCTTATGATGCACTTGTCAACATAATTCATATATTTAATGAT
The DNA here is from genome assembly GCA_038373885.1 of Cheiracanthium punctorium. NCBI lineage: Eukaryota > Metazoa > Arthropoda > Arachnida > Araneae > Cheiracanthiidae > Cheiracanthium > Cheiracanthium punctorium. The sequence goes on from JAWZYV010013108.1 coordinate 883,516, forward strand.
TCTGCTTTTCGCCGGCTCGTTTATTCTAATGTAAAACAATAATATGTCAAATCGGATATCATTGATTTGACAGGTTTTTGTCTTCAGCCACAAAAAAATGTAGATAATTACTTGCATTAGAAGATCGTCAAAGGAAATTTACATATCTTGATGCGTATACAGAGGTGACTGGGGACCAATAAGACACGGAGGCTAATGAGACGAGTGAGTTATTCGCGAAATAATATAGTGATGTGTTCAGAACTACAACCATAGATGACAGTATCAGCCACACATTTGAAAATGTATTCAACGATTTTTTTTTTTCATTAGCTGTTTGTTATAACAAAAGGTACAAACTTTTTAAGTATCAAGTTGAGGGATTTTTTCAGTTTAAATTTTTCAATCCCTATTAACACTTTCTAATGAAAATTTCTAAATTTCTGTTCTTATGAAGTGTCAAACAAATGTTTTTCATTTCACACCATTATTTTGTATCAGTAGTCAGAAATTATTTTGCAGTTAGGTGAAAAGCAATGATTTGTGATATTGGGTTCAATGTCAGATTTCGTAAGGGGCATAATGAGACATTTTACAGTCGGTTCGGTCCAGCTGGAGTATTTGCTACCAGTAGAAATATTCGGTGGTGTTAACTATGACATTATAGCAGTTATAGTACACTTTGGCTATCTGCCAGCGCGGCGAGATGATATAATTCGTGGTGCTAAATACACCAATCTGCAAAGGATTATGTATGAAAATATGGATAACGGTTTTCCGGGAACCTTACACGAGCAATAATATTATAGGTTGTGAGCATGCGTAAACCGCCAAATAAAGAAAAGTCGCCATTGATGGCAAGTTATCCTTGCTGTTCCGTAGTTTTTATCAAAGAAAACATATGGAGTACTGTTTTCTTAGAACTTACTATTAACTATACACATTCGCAAGTCGCCAAATTATGAAAAATCGCCATAATTGACTAATACGCAAGGTGTTCCATGGGTTTCACATAATTAAAAATAGTGCGAAGTTTAAATTTTTATGTTCCAAGCAACATGCAAGAACCAAGCAATGTGTAGGTCGGTAACATTCTATCTGATCCAACCTTTGGGTTTTGTTTGTTGAAATTATGCCTTTTTTACGTATAAGCCTTATTAGGGGCCGGATGCCTCATACGAAAAGCAAGCGTAGCGAGTCTAGGGGCTCTGGCCCCTAGTGCATTAAATTTTAACACTTAAGAAAATCTTTAGGGCGATTTCTACATAGGAAACGTTTAAAAGTGTTGCTGAAAAAAGAATTCACTTTCTTTTCTTTTTTTCAATTTCATTCTCTAGGAGAAAAAAAAAACAGTTCTGCGGTTTCTCCACTTAAAGTATTAGGTCGAACACTGCACCCGCTGTTCGCGTTGAACACTTGAGAACTCGGACACAAATTCCCAAGGTACCAGAGGAAGAAATAAAAGTTCCACTAAAGAGGAGGATTACGGTTTTGTTTCAGAACTGTTATTGGGGGTTGGGAGAGGGGGAGTGTTTCCTTTCCAGTGTTTCCGGGGATGGAGGAATTCTTTCCCGGAGTTTTTCCTTTTATGGGGCAATTTTTTGGTCAGGTGTATCAATAATAGAAGAATTGATTTTCCATAAAACGGGAGGGTTGCGTTGCATGTTTGAAATACAGTAAATTGTGTATGTGTGATCATGGAAGGATATGCATTAAATATAATACACCGCTAGGGAACTGGCCGAGATTTTGCTATTGGTATCTTTTCCAAATGTTATTATTCCGTCGCACATTTAAGATGTATTTCGGTATTCACTGTAAAAATGATTGTTTTTATGATGCTTTAACACAAAGTAATTTTCCAAATATTACTCCATGTAAAAAATGTAGCAAAACAAAATAAATTTTATAGGTTAGGTTATATATAAAAGGCTTACTTAAAAGAAAAAATAAATAACACTAGATAGTGACTAAATTCCATTTAGACGCATAGCCAGAAGTTATATATTGGGATATATAGTACCCCGTCCCTTAACATTTTGCATCAATTAGTCAGATTCCAGGTCTTAGATTTTTCAGAAATTTCTAACTTTGGCAATATATTTTATCCATTCTTCCTGAAAATATTTTCTGGTTTCGACCCTGTTTACTTGAATTTAACTGTTTCTTTCACTAAAAGATTTTCTTTCACGATTTAGGAAAAACCACGACGTGTACAAAAAGACAAATCTCTGACTACGCATCTTTCTAGTGTAAAAGAATGAGTGTAATAGTTCAATTTTTTTCAATAAAGAAATAATACTGCAGTGGAAAGTGTTTTATAGTACATGTATTCTACATGATTTCTCTTCTTTGCTAAAACATAATGCACATTTTACTTTTGGTACGTTTCTGTAATGAATATATAAATACAGTATATAAATACAGCATAGATTTAATGCGCCGTGCAGTTTCATAAACTTTATTCATAGGGCAAAATGAAAGTAATCTTCATTATTAGGTATCCAAGTTCAGAAAAAGCTTTCAAACTTCCATTTAAATAAGGAACCATCGAAAACAATACCCTGAGGCATTGTTTATACTCCTCAAAGCAATTATGCTGAGTGCTGTTTATGCTGAAGAGAAAAAAAAAGTCTTCTTTCTATCATCGGCGAATAGATCTTGTTATTTCAAATGGAATTTAAAACTTTTTGTAATAAAAGGAAATTACTCAAAGAGCATTTCAAGATTTATTCCATTTTATTAGAAGCAAATTCGTTTTAATTAAGTGTCACTGTTATTTTGTATAAAGGAAGAACCTTTGACTTTTTTACTCTAGCGATATTTTTTTTCCCTTCTTATTTTGACCCATTTCATAAAAGAAAAACAAGGCACAATGAACCATGACTAGCATTCATTGTCTCTGTTTTTAATAAAATTTTGAAGTTTAATTTAATGGTATTGAAAATCTAAATTGCTCTATATTATTACAAACAGAATTATATTTATACATTTTGACTGCGAAATTTAGAATTAGAATTTAGTGTTTCTGAAAAAGTCAATTCTTTTCCATTTCAAATCTAGCAACTTTTCATTAATTAAACTGAAAACTGCTTATGATTTTGGTTTGTCTGTCTGTTCATCGGTACTACAATACTGTATGCACAGCTAATACCGTTAAATTTACATATGGTTTTATATTAACTGTATTGTCCATCCTAAAAAAGAACAATAGTGCTTTAACAGCTAATTTTTAATGGTGGATCAGAGGACGGGATCGATTGCCTTTCCGTTGAACCCAAAACTCTTTAACCTTCCAATATGTGACATTGTCTACATATTTGGAATGGATGTTGTCAGGCCCTGGTGGTTTGGTTGGTAGGGTATGGAACTCCGGATCGAAGGATGCGGGTTCGAATCAGGGGTTGCCACTGTGTGCATGCTGCGAGTGTGCCCGCTAACTTTGAAGGGCCGTATGGTCTCTGACTTGGTACGTAGGCAGGTGGGAGCCAGTTGCAAATCCGGCAATAACCCCTTTCTGTTGATGATCTAAATTGTGAGGAAAAGCGAATGTCCAGGAGACTTTGATCTATAATATACATACACAATTTCAGCTTAATTGAATGCACCCTATAGACACTAGCGTACTTTGAAGAATTTCCGTACATAGGCTATAATGTAAAAGAGCGCTCATTTGTTGCCCTGTCAAAAAACTATAACTCCCATACACAGCAACGTCTATAGATGTTGTGTGACGATGACCTACAAAATACATACCCAATTTGAACTTTTTCGAATGCACCATTTAGACACTGGCTCATTTTAAATGATTTGCCTCCGTAGGCCGTAATGTATAAAAATTATTATTGTGAAATCCCTTGAACAAACTATCCACTCTACACACACCAAAATCTATGCAGATCATGTGACCGTCACCTTTTCTATACATGCCCAATATGTGCTCAATCGAATGCACTGTTCAAATGCTAGCGCACTTCCAAAAATTTCCGTCCATAGCCCATAATGTAAAAGAAATCTTTTTTTGCCTTGTAAAAAAAGTATAAATCCTATACACACCAAAATCAATACCGGTCTTCCGATGGAGGTTTATAACATATATAACAAATTTGATCTCAATCGAATGAACCGTTTACGAGATACCGTGTTCACTCACATACACACAAACACACACACATTCATCTCGTAAAAATAGCATAAATGAATTCAGAAGACCTCCGAGCGTGTAAATACACCAAAATCTCAAAGTCAAATTCTTTCATGATTACAGTAGTACTTTCCTTGGAGGGTACATGTTTGAAAAGCAAAAAGACGCAGCGATGAAGATCGCTCCTTCTGTGTTTGTAAATCTACATCATTTCACAGCATTGTACTTGCGAAAGGATTTCAAAGAAAGAATTATGACCCATCTCCTTGAAAATATAATGCGCATTCTGATGAAATAGTTTTCAAAACATGCTGCCCCCTTCCCTCTGCGTGAAACTTATCTGCATTTTCCGATAAAGTGTGATGCAATTTTTAAAATATTTCACATTGTGAGCATGGATTAAAATACAACGATAATTTTGTAAAAGTAATAAAATGACCTCAAATAATCTGATATCACGGAGCACTTTCACTAGCAGCTGTCGTTTTCTATCTGCCTATTTTAGAAGAGTAAAAGGCAATCCCCTAAGGAAAAAATAATTCATATTCAATTAATAAAGAGTACACACTCAAGAATGTTCATCTTTGTTCACTTAAAATATATAACTCATTTCAGGTTATGTTTTTAATATTACAGTTGCCGCAGTAACAGAATCTATCGTTGCCACTTAACTTATTCAATTCAGTAATCAAGCTAAAATTAGGGGCATTCTTAGAGTTCATGAACACGGAAAATGAAAATACATAAGACAGAACATAAGACAGACACATAAGACAGAACATAAGACAGACACATAAGACAGAATATAAGACAGACACACAGGCAGATACATTAGACAGAAACAAATAGAACATTAAGCTACCGGCAATTTAAAAATACTCGGATTTTTAATGCCTCTGTAGCTATTTTGAATTTCATTTTCTTTTTCATCTGTGGCAACAGATCTTTCAAAATGACACGGAGCCGCACATACGCTTCACCTTGTGACAAGGAACATCTGGTATCATCGAAAAAGCTGAGCTGTTTTGAGAGCTTTCACCCCCGTAGATGATACCAATCGCTAAATATTAGTCCATGACTGTGAGTTCTGACATCATTAACCTATTTTTCAGGTCAAGATCTCATTTTGGATCGGATTACGGAAAAAACACTCAAAATACTGGCGTTAAACGTTAAAATAAATAAGAACTTTGTGAAAAAACACACATAAAATGATACTTATTACAAGACACGATCGTTTCGGCTGAAAATTTATGCCGTCTTCATCAGTCAAAGCCCTTCGTCTCACAAAACAGTTCCCACTGTTTTGTGAGAAGAAGGGCTCTGACTGATGAAGACTGAATTAATTTTCATTTGAAACGAGCGTATCTTGTTATAAGTATCATTTTATGTGTGTGTTTTCACAAATTTCTTACTTATTTTATCTCGTTTTGATGCTCTGCATTTGACAAATGGGCATCCTCGACATTTTCACGATATTGCGTAAATCATACAGTATTTGGAAGTGCTACATTTCCGGCATAAAAATATTTTATCAATTATCATATACTTTTTACATAAAATTGCATTTACTTCATGTAAGAAGCACAATCACATTTTAAACTGTAAAAAAAAAACATGATATTAAAAATATAGAGGAGTAAATGACGATTACACATATAATTTGAGAGGCATAAAAGTACTCTGTTCCTCAAAAACAAAGTCGAAGCAAATCCTGTCGAATGAAAACACAGTAACTACAATAAAGAAAGAAAGATAGTTACTGTTATAAAAAGAAAGAAATGCTAAAGGGGTCGTAAGAAAACAGAATGAATAGAAAAAAGTCGAAAACAGTAGGACAGAAATAGGAATAAAAGAATAAAAAGCGATTCATAAAAAACAGTGAAAATAAATAGCTAAAAAGTACATGATTTTATTTATATAATATGTAGTATCTAAATAATATTTTATTGCTATTAATAGACACATATTATGTATATACAGAATTACACGAATACGCATGAATGAAATACAGAATTGCAATCTATTAGCACATTCTAAATAACACTTTCATTTGAAACGATGAGATACAAAATACTGATAAAATATTGAATGTGACTGTTATCACATCAAACATTCCTGTTTCATATCACATGAATAATAGAAACATTTTACGTTAAGTGTGCTTCGTTACTAGAATATGCTGTGGAGAACAAGACATCTGAAGCATATGTAACACAATAAATTTCACTGAACTTGATGTGATAATGTTTCATCTGAATAATAAACACTTTCATTAGGCTAAGGCATATTTCTGTTTAAAATGAATTATTAGCAGTATACGAATTTAACTTAAAAATTAACTTCTCGAAAATTAACGAAAGGAATTTTTTCTTAACGTACTCCTTGTTCCTGATTTATTTTGAACATTTTTCCGTTTACGTTTCCCACTAATCTCAAACAGATAGAGAATTCATGCGTGTTGCAACTTTTTAGAACACACAGTATATAATACACTGCTGAAAACAATTAAAGGATAATGTAAGTTTTATATGAAACAACTGTAGAAGAGAAATGTTTTTGTAGAAAATGGACGAATACAGTCAAAAATGCAAATTTTTCACATTTTAAAACTTCAGAGTATGCAAATTTTTAGTATGACGTTAAAAACGACGCTTTAGTCGCAGCGAATGAAATGTGGCCTTCAACTTAATAAAAGATAAAGTGGAAAAGAATGATCGACATTCCGTAAGTGCTTTGTTTCGATGAGTGCGATATCTCAACGAAGGATTTCAAGTGAATCAGAAGCTTGGGGAGTTGTTGGTCGGTTAGAAGGGGGTCCAAACACAAGACGAAGTAGCAGAAGCCATTGGAGTGGCACTAAGCGTGATATCAAGGATCTGGAACCGTTTCATAGAGACTGGAAATGCCAGACGAAGACAGGGCAAGATCGCAGATTTGCAACAATGCCTAATGAAGATCGGTATTTAACGCTGAAATAGGAATGCCATTCCTCTTCAAAAACTTCATTCGGCTACTGACACAAGAGTTTCAACTCAAACTGTCTGAAACCGACTCCACGCTGCAGGTCTGTATTCTCGCCGACCAATGGTGCATGTTAGGTTAACAGCAAGGCATCGTAGGGCCCACTGGAAGTGGCAACAGGGCCAATTGGACGCCAAACAATTCATCCTCGTCCAATCCAAATCGTCGTCCAATCCCCGATTGGACGTCGTCCCTCGTCCAATCCTCGTCCAATCCTCGCCAAACAATTCATCCTCGTCGCCAAACAATTCATTCTCGTCCAATTGGCATGGAATGCCAATTGGACGAGAAACAAATGGCGCAATAGTCTTTTATCTGACGAGTCCCGCTTTCCTATTCATCTTGATAATACGCGTACTTTCATCTGGAGGAAACGTAGCACTAGAAACACTCCTGTGTTCGCGTTGGAAAATGCCAGATGGGGGAGTGATGGTCTATGCTGGTATCTCCATTGATGGGAGCGCTCATCTCCTCATCATTCGCAATGGAGCTCTGACCGGTCGTCAATATAAGGATGAGATTCTCAGACCTTTTGTAGGCCCTTATGCTGCAGCAATTGGAGATAACTTCATGCAAATGGATGACAACTGCAGGCCGCATAGTGCACGTTAGGTAGATGACTTCCTTTTCGAGGAAGGAATCGTGCGAATGGAATGGCCAGCGTATCCTCTGGACATGGCTCCCAAAAGTACATGTTTGGGACAGTCTAGGGCAGGGATGGGCAAACTTTTTCGGTCGCGGGCCAAAAATCGAAAAAAAAAAAGTTTGGCGGGCCAAGATAATTTTTTCTAAAATTTTAAAAACAGTATACAAGTATTACAATTTAAATATGTCAATGAGATTAATGAAATCGCGATTTCATTTTTAAAAGTTCCTTATATTGAGGTTCGAAGTGAGATGCACTGCTTCTGAGGAACAAGGCTAAATGCTCATCTGTCAGTCTACTTCTGAAAGAATTCTCTCTTAGGTTCATAGTTGAAAACACTTGTTCACATATATAAGATGAAGCAAACATAGCACTGATTTTCTGGGCGTGAAATATTAAATTTGGGAAACTTACTTTCGATAATGATTTGTAAAACTCTGGCATATTTAGAAACAACTGCTTGAGATGATTGCTAGATTGCAACTCAATTAATTCAAGCTGCACATCTGACCTCACTGCTTCACAATTTACGTTGAAAGGCATGGTAAAAATATACAATTCTGTTTGAATGGCACTGAAATCTTGAAATCTGCATTCGAACTCAAAATGCACTTTTTTCAAGTCATCTTCATGATTCTTAATATGGATATATAATATATAAATATATATGTTCTTTCAATTTCCGTCGAACCGGCAAATTGAAATTCCATCCGCGGGCCGGATAAAACCTTCCTGCGGGTCGGATTTAGCCCGCGGGCCGTAGTTTGATCATTCCTGGTCTAGGGAGACTAGTTGCTGACAGCCTACCTTCCCACATACTCTCCGAGAACTGGAAATTGCTCTTCTGGAGGAGTGGGACAGAATACCACAGCTCCTCATCAATAGCCTCATTGACTCCATGCCTGTAAGATGTTCAGCATTGTTGGCAGTCCGGGGAAATCATACCCCCTATTAAGAACATTTTCTTTTAAAAGAAAAACCTTTTTTAATTCATTTTATCTCACATGCACAAATTGTGTTTTTTTTTTTTTCCTTTCGAACCCAAATGCTCAATGCAATGTGTTATTTTCTGCTAAGCATGTGTATTTTTTTTTCTCATATAGACTACCTCGTCTGACGATTATATATCAATCATCTATAGAATTGCTCAGCCGCAAGATCCACTCATAACCTCAATATTCTTAAATTGTTTTCAGCAAAACTTATTCTTTCAATGACTTAAGAAAGGAAATAATAATACTTATCATTAAATCACGAAAAAGATTTATAACGTTTAATATTATCTGACGGAATTTTAGGCAAATCGGCCCAAAAAATAAGATATTTTTATCGTTTACTAAGTGCATCTAAAATATTATGAACACGTCTTTGCACTTTATTTAAAACTTCCTTATTTCAATTATCTACTTAAAACTTCTCTCTCCCTTCCCTTCCGATAGTGATTGCTGCTTCCTCTCTAGCCTATAAGTAGAGTACTATTTAAGTTTTCCTTACCTCAAGTTTAATTGTACCTCTCCAGCTGCGTTTTTGACAAAATAATATGAAAATCTTATAAAATTTAGTGAGTTTTTCCATTTCCAAGCCTTAAAATGTGAAACATTCTGTGTGAAAGTATGGAACTCGATCAATCGTTAAGATAGTAGTAGGAAAGCTTTGTAGTGAAATTCAGTACATTATTTTGCTTTTTGAAAATTTTGAAAAGCAGAAAACTTCATGCATTTAATTACTGGGAACAAAGATTGTTATTAGTGCATAATTTAAATAATGCTTTTACACTGGTTAATATAGGCTGTATCAACACTACATATCAAGTAAGCCATTATATATAATTAGTTGGCATTATCATCATATTATATAATTTTAAATAATACATCAGCTTCATGAATAATCTGCTTTTAAATTTTGGCTACTATATTTTTACATTCCTGGTTCTGGCAACTTTTAGGTATTCTTTCGTAGATTGTTCGCAACGTAAGATAACAAGAGCACTTACGGATGCGCATATTCCACGAGCGAGTGAAATTCTATGCTTAAGTACAACAGACGATCATAGCAATCAAATGCCACTTGATACTACGTGGTTGGCTACAACCTTTTCAATGGAATGTAAAATTCCTCTCTATAGCCTGGATCTCGCACCCACTGATTTCTATCTCTGCGGGCTGTTGGAGAAGCAACTAGGAGGACATCACTTCCATACGGATGTCGTAGTTAAGGAAGCCGTCTTTAATTGGCTCAGCGACTAAAGCCCTGATTTCTTCAGACTTGCTTTCTTCGGTATCGATAGGCAGGCATAAAGGTGGTACAAATGCTTTTATGCCGACGGAGGAGTTCTTGAAAAACAATCTACACCAAATGCTTTGCTATGTTTATGTATCTCTTGGGTTTTTGCGATAAACTTTTTGGTAAAAGGTCTTTACTTTTAGAACCAACCTCTTAGTTTCTGTTCTTGTTTTGGTGAAGCTGAAATTATTTCCTGCTGCCTCTTCATCCTCACAGACATTTTTCCATATCAAGATAAAGCACTATTGTGAAATTTTTAGCTGTTGTTCTGAACCACGGTCCCGAAATCCTATTATTTTTTATTTCAATTAAAAATATTCTGTGGTTGGTTCCTGAGAAGCCTACACAGGTGTTACAAAATTTTCACTTCAAAGTTTTACAGCATACTATGCACTTCAATGTAGACGACAAGTTTCATGTTTTGTTTTTTACAATATAATTCAACATGTGGTTCATAGAATGATAAATATTCATAGAGTACTGCAGTATTTCGTCTTTCTATTGGCCTTTCATCTTGCTATAATTTATATATTGGCCTTTAGCTATACATACGTATTTTAAAATAGCTTTTCTCATAGTAAATAATTACATACACATTCTATAAATCTAGGCCAAAAGTAAGATCACTTTTCCCTTTATAAATTTGATACTTCATATAGGGTTGTCTGATAAAAGTTTGCGTGCCTTTTTTATATCGAAATACTGATGTATATTAAGTATCGATTGCACAAAAAATCAACATGCCTTGATAAAATGTTAGATTTTTTCCCTTTTATTCTCTTATAATCGCCTTGAAATTTTTTTATTAATATAAAACAAAATTCAAAAACTTTGGGAAAAGCATTAAACATTTGAACACAAATAAATTTTGAAACATTTTTAATTCACATAAAATTTCAATTCGAATATTTCATTCGATAATCATTTCATTCAAATATTTAATTTGAAAAACAAAACATTGTAAATGTAAATACTAAACATAATTAAATGACAGAAATGCGATATTAGCTAATTGCTGTTATTCTTTTATTGGTTAAAAAAAGTTTTACATATAATATTACACTGTGTAAGCTTTGTCATAATTAAAAATTATATATATAATTTATTATGATGGGACAAAAATTTTCACAGACAACTTTGTCATAATTAAAAATAATATATATAATTTATTATGATGGGACAAAAAATTGCACAGTCAATTGTTAATCATATGCATGAAAGAATATATACATATGTTACATTTTCAGACAAATTATAATTCTCCATTATAAATGTGCTTCTATTATTTGCATGTTTTTGATGAACTATAGATTTCAAGGAATTAAAAAGAAACATGGTGTTTCGTGAAGTTGTATAACACTTCTCTTCCCAGTCCACGATATATTTTCTATGCTGTGTGCACAGTTTTCTAAAAAAATAAAGTTTGGAAAATATATATTTCTAAATATGATTTACTTTACTTCGGCTGGAACACATCTTGTTTCTGTAAATATCACTATTTGAATAAAATGTGTTTTTATCATGGTAACATTCATGACATTTCGGGGGATGTTTCTCTATACTGCATTGCATACAGCATCTTATCCAAATTTTAGTTTTCTCTAGATTTTGTTTTTTCCTGTTCTTTTTCTTTTTTTTTTGAGAAATATTTGTGAATATTTATAAGTTGGTTTTTGTGCAAAATCTTTCCATGAGCATATGCATATAAATATACATGCGCTTTTGAAATTCAGGGAATGTTTCGTACATAGTTTTTCCTACTCAAATACATGTAGCGTAACATATCTGTTCTCTTAAAAGTTGTTATTTTATCCTCTAACAAAATGTATTCCCAAGACTGTTGATATATACTGTTATTGCTGTTTAACATTATTTCAAGACGTCTGGGGAAATTCTATTAGCTTACACACCAGTTTGTTCTGAAAGAAACAAAGCATATATCAGTTGCTCTGGATGAATAAAACAGCCATCTGTGTGCGTTATGTCTGAAAAATGGTTACAGACATTCTAAAGAGTCCCCTAAAGACTTATCAGAAGCTTAACAACGTCACGCATTTCTCTCAGTGATGCACGAAAACTGACCAAGTTCCTCTGGGACATTTTTAAAAAGAGATTAAGAAGGCATTTTTTACGAGGATGTGCATTATTTTAAGCTTAGAACATAAACATAAAACTTAACAGGAGAGCTATTCGATATGAGTTGCGTATGGTAGTATGAGGAGGATTTCCCCAGGTTCATTACCTCAAGACAAAGCCGTGATAAAAGAGCATGACATCGTAAAGTGGCATTTACATTTTATTTAATATAACAACATATATATAAACATCAAAAATATTAAGTCCTGCGGTGGCCGGGCAGACCCCAATGAGACGCAGCTTTTCAGGGCAGCAGCAAAGCGAAAAATGTGTCGAGAAAATGCAAGCCAAGTTAGTAGTAACAGAAGCAAAACACGCCAAAGGGCACGCCAAACAAAGTGCGAAAACAAAGAGGTGCCAGCAGGCGTTAAATACACTTATATATAATTATTTTTGAATCTCCAACGCGCCAACGGGATAAAACAAAAATCTATCAGCTAAATTGTAACCCAAAAGAAAGATAATGTTATTTATAGATTTGATGCCTTATATGGTCATAAACAAACCATCGAAACTGAAACGCTAGGCTTTGCAAATGCAAAAGTGAAATAAAAAAGGAAAAATAAATGAAAACGGAAGATTGCTTTTAAATAAGACAGGTGCAGAAATAAAACTTTACAGGCGAAGCGAAGAAAATCCGAATCGAAAGTGCAAAGAATAAATTTTGAACACGGATTTATTTAGAAATAATTAACAATTAAGTAATTGATAATTAAAAATAGATACGTGATGATCTGCACCGCAGGTAGCGTAAGCTTTACGAAGTGAAAACTTCAGTCCGTTTCGGTAACAAAAGTGTTAAAGCACGGTCTCACACGCAATCTCAAATGAAGTGTTTGTAATAAACTGTGACATTCTGTGCGCTTCACGATATGAAGTAACGTCGTTGCGACCTCTAGCAGAAAAGTGCAGAGTTGCATTGAAAACTGTCATACATTCACTTGCCATCCGTGCATTGAGATTTGTAGGATATGAAACAAAAATTTCAGTTCTAACACGACACTATGCATTCAGATACGATAACTAGCCGCCTTATATTTTTATTCTTTCAAGAATGCTTCTCTGTACAGAACTGTTTAACTCATTTCGCAACACGGTGACTTAGCAATAAAAAAAAGTGAAAACGAGTAAATTCATTGTGATTTCAATGCCAACTATCACCATCTAGTGGCCGAAAGAGTACACATAAGTCAACATATGATTCAGCTCGCATTTCCAAACAACAAGTTTCATGCAATTTTAGTGTAATGCCGTACTTTGGACCATAAAACGGCATTGTGAATTCTAAAAGGACAGATTATTCATGTCTATTTTTAATGTTAGACATATGTTGTGATGATACAAAGCGTCTGATGCTTTGAAAAAGTTGTTCATTAAATGCTTGCATTATTCTCTGTTTGTAAAATTATGTTCCAGTGACGTCTCCATCTAGTGGGCGAAAGAGAACACATAAGTCAACATGTGATTCAGCTCACATTTCCAAACACAATTTTCATGCTCTCTTTTTCTAGAAAGTAGAAAAAAGTTGTTCATTAAATGCTTACCTAATTCTCTGTTTGTAAAATTATGTTCCAGTGACACCATGTAAAATCAAAATTAATAGTTCTGACTGAAAGCCCTCCTGGTGGTCGTTTTCAGCTTCTAAGCAGTTTTTAGAATGCAGAAGTTCTTTCCTTTTTTGATGAGGCATCTAAATTGTTGAAGAAAATTTACTGTAAGCTTTCAAGTAGTAAGAGATGTTGTACTGTAAACAACTCATTTCCGGTAAGGAATCAAACAAACGTTCAGTGTCAGTGATTTAAAACAATAATTAACAAATATTTCAATGTGACTAAATAATTTGGGAAAGACAGGTCTAGTGTAACATATAAATCTTTGAATAGGTTAAGTCACAGCAACTGTGCAACCATGTGGGTTATTAGATCAACCGTTTAAGTGTGTTTGCGAATTTGAATATACCAAATTCCTAGCAGTTTGCTTTTGTTTATCGGATTCAACCTATAATCTGGAATTTTCTTTGCTTAAGTCTAATTATCTGCTTTTCGGTGACATAACGAAGCCAGTTACATGGCCTCTAACACTCATTCTCTCCTAGACTTTTGCGAGTATAAATCCTAATCTTATCTAAATTTTAGAAGGCCTAGCTTTAGAAGATGGCCAAGTCGTGGATAATTGTATCCTTGTACCTATTTATTTAGACTGAGACAGACTGAAGACTTTTGAAATACTTTCGTACACGGAAGTATTTTACTTCTAATAATTCATGAATGTACTTCAGAAGGAAGCATTTGTACAGTTCAAACAAAATACGTACATTGTCATCAAAAATCGAACAATCTCTGATCCTAGCAAATACCTGAAAAATTAATTCCCGAATCCTCTTCCTTAGAACAACAATTTCAGTCTAATTTTTACACGTTATTACTTTTAAGCTTACTTATACTTTCCAACTTCAACAATGAACGTAAGGAAGTAAAAAAGTTGTTCCAGTTAGTTGTATGGCACATCTGATCACGTCTGTTAAAAAAATGAGGCATGATGGTAAAAGGTTAGGCAACCCTCGTCTAACTTAATAAAACTTTGAAAGTAAAAGATATAATATTCTTGGTTATCATGACTTTGCTGTCACTAATTACTATCAGTGTAATAATAGGTTCTTTTTAATATTCATTAATAGTCTTCTTTAATAAATTCAGGTTTGTGTTTCTGTAAAATCAATTAAAATGCGTTAAATTTAATTAACGAAAGTACCACTTTTAAGTCTCATAATGGTCTGCCTCGTTCAACTATTCAAATACATGGAAAAAAATGCTTTCTTACATACCGCCACTGTTAAGGACATTCATGAGTAAAATATCCACGGAGATATTTAGATCTAAAATCCGAACTAATTCCATCAAGTAGTTTCAGTTTAATTAAATAAAACTTTATGCATCAGGAAAAAAATACAAATGCCCATGTTATAGGTATTTTGAGTAAAATTCTGTAGTTAAACTTTAAACGTACTTAATTAAGTCATAAAGCAGTGACTGAAAAATCTTACATAATACAAGTTCAATAAAGTTTATCATAAATAACCGAACATAAGTTAACCTTATGCCTTTTAAACTTTTTCAAAAGATAAATTTCGTATATCCATTCATAAAATTTTAAATTATTTACCGAAAACCGTTTAGAGAGTTAAATTAAAGCATTGCATTTACTCTTGTGATATTAAATATTTACAAAGAGCTGGTTAAATTTTGCTTCTGGCGTTCTCGTCTTCTTCTTGAAAGCGACCTCTAAACTCTCAAAATTATTAAAACCTTTGATATACGTACTAGAACTTGAAATATATCGATGTAAATGAAGACTTCCCGAGATACTTAACGAGAATAAATTGAATGTAATATATTTCCATTAAGATTAAATATTTTAACCTTTCATATCTCGCAGCGTTTCTTCAAAATCTCTTTTAAATCAAACAAGAAAGGAGAAAATTTGGAGTTCTCGGTTTCAGTTCAATGTATGTAAACATTTCAAATTCGTCCCGAGTATTCCGATCAATATCGGCTTTCATCTGCTTTTAATTTCGTTTTAGGGATAATTATTTACTCTCCTAAATTTTTCATGCTTTGAAACGCACACGGAATCTGTCAACTCAACCGGCAAACAGCGAAAAACGCAGATGAAACTTCAAAACAGAAGTTATTGTTCAAACAGACAGTAGGAGCACAATTTTCAGTAAAAGTGTAAAGGAAATCGCAACAAAAGATTTTGCAAATACTGTCTTAGTTACACTTACATTTCGCGTTGCCTTTGTCACTCGTGAAGTTGATTTTTCGTCCCCCAACCAAACCTAGAATGCACTGTTGGCCATGGGCGCCGGGAGGAGGGGGGTGAAAAGGGGTGCACTTGCACCCCCTTGGAGTTAGAATAATGTTATTAAAGCCGAAAATATAAGTAATTTTTATTGCACTTAGGACAGTTTAAAAAAAAGCGAGTGTGATATTTAGAATTCTACATGTAATTGCCACATTAAATAACATGTAGAATTGAAAATATTACACACATATTCAGTTTTTTTTTCTGTCCTAGGTGTAAAAAAAGTAAAAGTACGTATATGTAATTAGATTTTAAGACCTGTGTTTATGGTTAAATATTTTCTACCATTGTACATAAATTTGAAATTTTTGAGAAGTCATCCACATATTTATTTTTGAGAGACCACTCATAGGGGATAATGTTGACGCACGCACTGTGTGCCCCCATAATATAATGACCAACGATTTCGGCCCTAATAGTGTTGAATGCCTCACAGAAAGTGTGATTAGGAAAAAATATTTTAAAATAATTACGATTAAATGCAATTACTTTAGGTCTTAAAGCATTTTCCTTTAACATTAGAGAAATAATTTTTCAGAGATTTTAACTTTAACACTATTAATTTAAAATTAATGAAAATTTGTAAATTGATTTTTTGATATGGTAATTTCAAATATTAAGTGAAGGCATCACTGAATCACTTTCGAAACATGGTCTCTGCTTTAATATGTGGATGACCTCTTAGCCAATTCTAGTGTAGTATATTTAAGGCAAACCTGAACCTGCATCTGTCAAAGGGGTGGGAGTGTCTTCGGAAGAGGACTTTTTAAGGGGTTCTAACGCGTTTTCACGTCATGTCTAGAAAAAAACTACCCAAAACTCCAAATCGTTAGATCGACAGCCGCACGTAGGCTAGAACTATTGACCAACTAGGACAATTCGCCTGCTTAAATATAAAACAATGTTACTAAAATTGAATGTAATTTAAATAATGAAGCATTAGTATACTTAAATTAAGGTATTATTAATTAGGCTAAATTAATAATTTATGATTTTACGTGTTTCAGCCAAGACAAAATATTATGACGATGTTTATTTCACATATTGAGGCTACATTTTTTCCAGTCAAGATTCTTCTTTTTTGGATTTGGTGCATTTCTGCTGACGCTTTTTATTTCTAACCCCACATTGCTTTAAAAAAAATAAATAAATACAGGCCCTGATTATTTCACGGGCACTTTGGGGCACGTGATCTGGATTCATATACAGAAATAGGCCAAAAATCTAGTTTAGGTCGCTTTGTAAGGGCACAAAACTTGATCCTGCTTTGTGTAAGGGCACTAAATTTGGAAAGTGTCTTCGGCACAAAAGGGTTATAGTCAGGTCCTGCAAAAAAATGCTTCTTTATAAGTACTTTATTTATTCTTAAAGTTTGGCCTATGAATTCATGGGCACCCTGTATATGCATGAATATCTTAGGTGCCCCCCTCCCTGTAAAAAATCCTGCCGTGTACCGTAGTGAAATTGAGTGTTTTCAGAAAATAATAATAGTTCATTCTACTACTTAATTAAGGTTATTGCCTACTTTAACGACATCTAATGGGCCAGAGAGAATGAATGTAAAAACGTGTTAGCATGTAAGGTAAAAACTGATTCCAAGAAAAATTTTACATCCAAGTATAGGTATTTAAAGTAGGGGAGGGGGAGGATTAAGTTTACTGGAGCACAGAAGACCTAGACAATATTTTGAAGCAGACCCACTTGAAAAGTAATTGGTGACCCTTATTACAGCGATAAGCGCAAACAGGTTATCTATTAAAATAATAAAAATCT
Organism: Cheiracanthium punctorium; assembly: GCA_038373885.1. Taxonomy (NCBI): domain Eukaryota; kingdom Metazoa; phylum Arthropoda; class Arachnida; order Araneae; family Cheiracanthiidae; genus Cheiracanthium; species Cheiracanthium punctorium. The sequence goes on from JAWZYV010013108.1 coordinate 901,365, forward strand.
TTGTAAAATAACACCATAACGGTTACTTGAACGGCCATACAGCTGTTCATCTATCAGTTAATTCAGATATGTAAATAAAATAACTCGACTGAAAACTGATTCACAAACACTTTTCATGAGGTATTTTATGATTGAAAAAGATTATTTATCTTTTTTGATTTAAATATACATTCAACATTTTATTTATAATAATTATGTAATTATTTTCAGGGAGTAGGAGCTCTTCGTTAGGGGTCAGAGACGCTTTGTCCTTTATAAAACTTTATTCATTTAATAATTTGCCTTTGCTGGAAATATGCACGAATGTTATGATATTTGAATTCTATCAATTACATGGTAATTTTAAAGAATTTCTTTTCAAGGTCAGTAATTTCTTTTTGGCCTCTCTATTTCATGTAAGTGCACAGACTAGCAGTGCCCCGAATGGACCGCGATAGCCCAGTTGGGAGTGGCGTCATTCTCGTGGCTGAGGGAGGGTGCGGATTCGATTCTAGGACCAACCAAAGACCGCCGTGCTCGATAAGATCGACTGGGGCACGTTAAATACGTCGTGGTCACAATGTTCTCCAAGTTTCCATGCAAAACGATACTTCTAGGGGTGTCAAAACTAAGTCTGATCTTCTGCTGGGTACTTGCTTCACAATTAAGAAGTCCCCCCCCCCCTCTCTAACAATCGGCAGTGCTGCCATCTATCGTCTCCTGAATGAGGTAGAAATGAGCTCTTCGGGAGTTTGTGGTAGAAATTAACACTCTTGGCTGGAGTTGCCGCTGTCGATCTAATCTGGATTTGGGTTGGTACAAAATGCTGTAAAACAAGGAGAAGTGCCAAGCTCCCCTTAAACCATGAGAAACAGACAAACAAACCAGTGCCCCAAACGCTTTGCCCTTTATAAAGCTTTATTCATTTTATAATTTCCTTTACTGGAAATATGCACGAATGTTATGCTATTTGAATTCAATTATTTAGAAGATAAATTTTTAAAATATCCCTTCAGCGTCAGTAATTTATTTTTCCAAACCATATATTTTTACAACTATACTAATATAAATATGTTGAATCATAAAACATGTAAATTTTTTATCTTTGGTAATGATTTGCCGTTTGAAAATTTTGAAAATTTTATGCTGTGGGCTACATGTTCTCGTATTCTTTACCAATATGAATTGATTTTAGGTTATAATCCGCTGTTGCTTGCACATCCATATAACAACCATATTTGCAAAAAAAAACTAGAGCATTTTTTTCCATGTATAGTAATACAGTTTTCATACTTTACTATTAAAGCGTAATTCATCCTATAAACATTTCTATTGCTCAATTATATAAATATTTGAAGTTCTTATCAGAGGTTCCTTAATTCAAAAAAAAGAAATTTCTTGGAAACCACTTAATTATGTTAATCTTGTTGACTTACTGTTTTTACGGGTGTTGTGCATAAAAGCTTAAAATTGATTCAGATTTTTTTTTTTTTTTTTTTGGTTACATTAAACTTTCTCTTAATTCAAAGCGTGTGTTCAATAGATTCTACATATTTAATAGCCATAAATATTTAATGACAGTTTTTCGTCAATTTTAGCGCATAAAGAGCAACCTCGTGTAAAAATTTCTTTTTTTACACATGATATTATCAGCTTTTACAAGAAAAATTTGAAATTCAAATAAGTTAACGTTAAAAAAATTCATGGATGGTAAACAAGTTGGATTTTTAAGTAGTCTTACAAATAATTAAGAAAAAATGCTTACTATAATGATATTTTAGACATAGCCTTCTAACTATTTTCAAATTTCTCTTTGCTTTTTTTCAAGCAAATATTGATACACATTTTCATTTTATTAAAAGCAGCATTTTTATGACAAAAATAACTTTTAAAAGTTCATTACAAATTAGAGTGTAGTAAAGTATAAGCAAACAAATGAATAAGCATGGATTCTTTTCAAAATAAAGTATTTCCGTTTAAAGCAAATTGCTATGACTCCACCTAGTAGAGAAAAACAATCCGATTTTTTATTTATTTTTTCGATTCTTTAAAGGCGAGAATTGCACTCGATATCTTCATCCGAGTTCAAAAAATATTCCCATTCAAGTGATTGATTAAAAAGAAAGTGAACGATATGAATTTTAAAAGTGTTCCAGTACAAACAAAATGATTCGAGTTTTAAAGGTAATCCGAATTTAGAAAAACTACTCGAAGACATAAAACCATAGACAGTTGATAAATGCACTCAATTTTCGATATGAGGACACGCGTTAAAAATGGCTTCATAGACTGATAACTACAGATAGCGTTACATGATTTGATTACTTCCGTCTCTAACATACTGATTCAAGTTCTAAAAGTATCCGATATTTTCAATACGATGGCATGAGTTAAAATGGCTTTATAAATTGCATAACTACAGATAGCTATATACGATTCGGTTTTGAAAGTACCTTAGTGAAAGCATTCATTATTGAAAATATTCGAGTTCAAAGTGTTCGATTAAGTAATTCGATTTTTACTACCATTAGTCGCAGATGCATATAGCTTCCTCAAACCCTATGCAAATCCGAACGCCCAAGTTAACCCTTAATTGCATTGTGATGTATATTTACATTATATGTTTAAAACATGTTCCCTGCCGTATTAGATGACAAGCCAAATTTCTTATCTCGAACTTGCACATAAAATATAGTTTTCGATAATAAATGCTACATGTTGTGAATAATAAAAATATCAGATATTTCTTACAAACGGCGTGTTTTTCGAAAGATTAATTAGTTATTCACAAAATTGACATATAAAATTTAGCTTGCACTCGCGAATATCACATGATCGGGAGCGAACGTGTTTAAAATTCATACAAAGGGTTCAAGGAAAAGATACATATACCTAGCAAATTCAATTCAAAGCCAAAAATTATGTTGATACCTCTCGTCAAAAAAGTTTTCGGTTGAAAGCTAAACAATAAAAAATCTGATGTGTCCAACACATGACTTCCTTGCACGTCCATTATATCAAAAATATTTTAGACGCACTTCCTCTAAATTTATTTGTTGGCTAGAATAGAATTAGAGATAAAATATCAATAATAGTAAGGTTTAGCGATTTCTAGCCAAATATTTCGATATCGCCAAGCTGAGTTCAATTTGAAAGATTTCCTTCTGACACTTTTTTTGGCGATATTTCACCAAAAGCCGACAAACTTGAGATAGTCAGCGAGATTTTGGGGATAGCCAAAGTAGTCATTGACCACAGACTTTCAATGAATTGAATGCATCTATACACCTCAATGTATTCAAAGTCATTTGGCTCACCATGTAAATAAATTCTCAGTCGATTGCTGTCAAAAAAGATATTGAAAACAGTTAGATATTACAATAGTTCTAAATACAAAGTTAAAAAATCTACGGGTTAAAGTTTTAGAGTTATACAAAATAGGAAATAATTTTTGGTGCCAAATTTGGCGATATTTCGGCGAAACTCGTCAATGTCAACGACATTTGGCGAGATTTTAAGCATGGACCAACAATGACAGGTTATCGCCAAATTTGGCGATATTTCGCCAAAACTCGCCAAGAACGATGACAAATGGCGATACTTTGGCCATGGACCAAATGACTGACTATCGCCAAATTTGGCGACATTTCGGCAAAACTCGCCAAGGTCGAGGACAGACGGCGAGATTTTGGGCATGTACCAAACAATGACTGTCTACAGTTGTATTATATTGAAGATGTCCATAGACATTAAGGTACTGAAATTCTTTTCGGTGGTCCTGTAAATAAACTCTCCAGTAGATTGGAACCAAAAATCGAGATGCACAACTAGATGTTACAACATTCTTATATATGAAATTTCATAATAGTTTTTGAGATTTGAGAGTTAAATATGCACACACATACACCAAAAGTCGCCAAGCTTGGCGACTTTTGGCATAGTTCTTGAGGGAGGCACGTGACCGTGGTCGGACCATTACCTAACTTATGTGGTAGGACAGTATTGTGCTTGAAAGGGATGAATGCCCCTAAAATTGCTATTGACCGTAATGTATTGGAAATCTTTTGAGTGTTCCTGTAGATAAACTATTCAGTCGAATGGAACCGAAAGGGAAGGTGCACAACTAGATGTTACAACAATCCTAAATATAAAGTTTCAACATTCAACGCCTAACAGTTTTTGAGATATGCGAGTTTAATGAATTTCGGCCCATTCAGTGTAATGTATTTCGAATGTTTTGGGCAGTCCTGTAGATAAACTATCGAGTCGAATGGAACCAAAAGGGGAGGTGCACAACTAGATATTAGAACTATCCAAAATATGAAGTTTCGACATTCTACGCCTAATAGCTTTTGAGTTAGGCGAGTTTAATGAATTTCGGCCCATAGAGCGTAATGTATTTCGAATCTTTTGGGCGGTCCTGTACATAAACTATCCATTCGATTGCCACCAAAAGGGGAGGTGCACAACTAGATCATAGAACAATCCTAAATATCAAATCTCAACATTCTGCGACCAATAGTTTTTGAGATATGCGAGTTACATACATACGTACGTACGTACGTACGTACGTACGTACAGACGGCATGGAAAAACTGGCCACAGTAGACTCGCCACTGGTCAAAATGAGTTGCAGACGCGTTAATATGATCGTGCATGCTAGCCTACGATGAGATGCATCGAAAAAATTTTTTGAATTAAATTTAGAGGTAGTCAAAATTGGTTTTTATGTCGAAGTTTGGCCCCCAAAATTTTTCGGGATCACATTACTTCCTTATACTACGTACAAGGAAGTAAAAATAGTCGCTGGTATTAGATAAGTTAAAATTCAACGCTATCCTATACACTCATGTCCATAAATTAAGGATAATTCAGAATCACACAGAAATTGATCTCTAAAATAAAAATTTCACCTGTGGAATGATCACACACATCTTGAAGAAGAATATGCAAATTACAGGAAACCACTAGATGGCGTGGATGGTACATCACAATGACGAGAGTGTAAGAGAGGGGTATATAAGGAATGGTGGCAAGTAAGTAAAATTGTTCACAAGCGCTGTGAAAGCCTTTCAGTGCAAAAACCGCATAGTTATGGCACAAAGGAGGCATTTGGATGATGTTTTACGTGGCAGATTTATCGGACGACTGGAATGTGGACGTACCCAGCTGGAAGTATCCGAGGAACTTGGAATCGCCCAGAGTGTCATCTCCAGGCTTTGGCAACGATTCCAAGATGATGGTAATGTGAGTAGACGTTACAGCACAGGTCGCCCCCGAGTTACAATGCCGAATGAGGACCGCTATTTGGCAGTTACTGCCAAAAGAAACAGACGGAGTACAGCATCAGACCTGTCTCGTCAGCTCTCTTCAGCTACCGGTACGACAGCTTCAAGGCAGACCGTGTACAGACGCTTAGGGAACATTGGTCTATATGCTCATAGGCCTGTCAGATGTGTTCCACTTACCGCAACTCACTGTCGCCTGCGATTAACCTGGAGTAGAGAGCATGCATTGTGGACACCGCAACAGTGGTCTTGTGTGATGTTTTCCGACGAGTCCAGGTTTAGTTTGGAGTCTGATTCTCGCCGGACATTCATCTGGAGAGCGCCAGGTACCCATTACCACCAAGAAAATACCATTGAAAGACACCGTTACGGTGGTGCAGGATGGCTCGTTTGGGGAGTAATTATTCTTGGTTCCAGAACTGACCTGCATGTTCAGAGTGTAACGATGACAGGCCACATCTATCGGGATGTCATTCTGGAACAACATGTACGTTTGTTTCGGGGCGCCATGGGTGCTGAATTTGTGTTTATGGATGACAACGCCCGTCCTCACCGTGCAAACATTGTAGACGAATGCCTTCAATCGGAGGATATCACCCGTATGCATTGGCCAGCATACTCACCGGACTTGAATCCAATAGAGCATGTGTGGGATATGCTTGGCCGACGAATTGCAGCCCGTCAACCCCCTCCCACCTGTCCACCGGAACTTCGGAGTGCATTGCTTGATGAGTGGTGTAATATTCCCCACGATCAGATTGATCATTTGGTACTCAGCATGCCTAGGCGTTGTCAGGCCTGTATTGCATCGTCCGGGTGACATACACCGTATTAACCATCCTACTAACCATGTTATACTGTTTTTTGTAAATAGGTTCTTTTTTGAAATTTGGTCAAGGGAGTAAAACTTGCAATTTTTATTAATTATGTCAAACATATAGCATCTTTTTTGCTCTTTACTTTTTGTTTAATAAATAGACTTTACAAATAAGTCAAATTTGTTTTGCTTCTTTCTCTTTCTTTGCCTGAACTTCATTATCCTTAATTTATGGACATGAGTGTATATATATATATATATATATATATATATATATATATATCAGGGTGTCTCTACCACAAAAAGTAAACTTGATTTCTTGACCTTTTCTTGACCATAACAAATACGAAACTCTAATATCAAAAATACATCGTGGCAGGGATGCAGAATATGTTCTATCCGGCGTTCTAGGATTGGTGGAAATTTTGCAGAAAAATATACAACTGATTTTGATTTTAACAATGAATTACAAAATTCTTCGAGTTTTTCTTTTCTCTGCCCATTTTTAAAGTGCTTTTTTTTCCAACTTTTTCACTGATCAGCCGTTTGCTTTCAGTTAAGTTGGACAAATTGCTATTTTGTAAACAAGTATGTAGCTTGTACATTGTAAATCGTTTTACATCTGTGGTAACACAGAACTTATGAAAGTCTATAATATATCATAAAACTTTTGGGAAATTGAAGTAATTAGCTATGAAACATGGGGATCAGCGATAATTATAATTTTAAGTGGAATCCAAGTTATTGTTTTTAAAAAAGAAAATGTGGAAAATAATCAAAACACTATATTTGACAGGGAATGAAGGGAGAAAAAAACTACTCTTAAATAATCTTAATTTTAACTTTTTTTTGGGGCGAGAAGATGGATAACTGATATACTTTTCTCAAGGTTTGAAGGCACATACTTGCCAACTTTTGAAATTCCCAAGGTGTAAAACAACACGCACTTCACATATTGAACTATTGTCAGTCACTATACAACTATTTGGCAGACATCATTTTTGAAGATTTCTGCTAAATAACATGTAAATGACATTTTAAATGAATTTTATAAATAGCAAACGAACAGTATTTTAATGTTTTCCTATAAAATAAACGCATGAAAAACTGTTAAGATTTTTCTGTCACAAAAAATTAGAAACTAAGAATTTGAAAAAGCGTAGTTGAGTCGCAAATCGTGACCTAGTGCTTCATTTCTTGACCTTTTCTTGACTTTCGTGACCTTTTTCCCATTTCTTGACTTTTCCGTGTCTTTCGTGACCTTTGCATGATGGTAGACACCCTGTATATATATATATACTTTAGCATATATTAGAAAAAATGCCCCCAGGCTAGCCATTGTTATCACAGAATTAATGCATACAATGCAACGTCTCGACAGAGGGAGAATTGCAAGTCACCAAAACCATAGGTTTCTGACTCACAGCCTGAGGTTTTGCCAAGGAAATATGTTATAATTACAAGCCATAATCAACAGACTTTATTATAAATGTGTTTAAATTGCTACAAGTGTATTTAAATTGTTATGAGGCAAATAAACATTCACTCCACTTACGGCAAACCTCAGAGGTGTAATTTGCCTGACCAATGGGGAAACAAAATAAAAATTTACTTACAAATTACAACTCGAAAAAGCCACAGTATGCAAACGTTGAACACAGACAAATAACAAGGTAATGATAGTTCCAAAATCCTAAGACTCATAGCCAGATTTCTTTCCAATTAGTGTGCAGTGTGTCTGTTCCCAAATTTCAACGACTTATCCTTCCCACAAGTATAAGTATATATATATAGTATATATATTTATTATACAGCCGAGTTATATATACATATATATATATATATATATATAACTCGGCTGTTCCAGCCTCGTCAGGGGAGATTCCTCTGAACCCCCCTAATTTCTAGTTTCCTTATAGCCATATTAAAACGATATTAATTGACTATGACATTTTATCTCTCATCTTTCGTGTATTTCGCCTGGTAACCCTATGTTGAAATTTTTATGAGTGTAACCTATTTATAGAAAAATCCATGCGATGCATATTCTTCAGCTTACGAAATATTGTAACAATAGATTAAAACTGTTGTGAACTAATAGTATTTAAATATTTGTAAAATTATGTCGCTTTCTTATGTCGCGTTTTTGGGACACATTTTTCGGACAGTTTTCAATAAAGGGGGTGAGAGATAAATGGTATAGTCATTAATATATATATTATATTATATATATATGAAACGGCAAGCAAGTCGGGAATTCGGTTTAAGCCCTGAGCTGAAAACGGTCTTAGTTTCGGTGAAGTAAGCAGTCGTGGCCAACGTTGAACTTAGATAAATCAGCCCGGCCGGCTGCTGTTCGTTGGTAATCCGAGGCGGAGCAATGGTATAATCCCGACCGTCGTGGCTGTGGCTGTAGTACGTAAATTAATAGACACTCCCGATTTAGAACATAATTCATTAAAATCTTAACATTTTTTCATACACATCTATCTGGTTACAGAGATCAGGAAAAGCCAGCTGTCTTGATGGTGTTTACTCTTTTATTATCTAGGGTCACATAATTTATAATCTAGTCACATGGTTCCAAAAAGATGCAGTTATTGGTTATGAAAACGGCAATGTCTCCTGAAATGTTCGTGAGAGTTCTGGCGACTATGAGACCGGGAGGCGAAGGGAGATATATCCATTGGGTGTGTTAGCCCGCGACACGCTGTTCCCAAGTGGCTCTGGTCGAGGAGAGCTGCCTGACGGGTACGAGTGCGGAAGCTTGCCGGGGCTTTTGTGGGTGGGCTTCCGGCTGCTATCTGCGAACTCGCGCCTGGACGGCGGTTCGATTTGACTAACCCACAGTCACACTTATCATTTAACTTAACTGATTTTTCTGCAACGTCGCCGACGGACTTTGTTGAACATCAAGCTGTAGTTTTTACTACTTTTACTCTACTGGATTGAATCACCGGCCCGAGGACTGTTTGGAGCGAAGCCTGTGTTTTCCTGGACTCTACTACTGGACTGATGGTCAGTTTGCGGGTGGCAGCCGACCAACGGTGAGATGGTTCTACTGAAGCTGTTGGAGTATCCGTTAAAGAAGAGCTGCAGGCCGAGGGCGCAATGCCGTAGCAGGGCTCATCAGCTGATGGAGGATCGTCTCTTTACGGATGTGGCACCGTTTTAGGGTGACGTTGGGCACCTGCCTCAGTTCGTTTGCTGGTATCGTCCAGGAAGATCATCGCTTCGCGTCAACCGCTCCTACGATTGAATTGGACCTTTTATTCTTCTTTTTTCTGGAGATCTTCTTGGCCATGCTCTGACTTTCCTAACTTTTCTCCGCTTTCTCGGAGAGCCATACTTTTCCAGTTTCCAAATTTTTGGATAGCCTGACTTTTCTATTTAACATCATTTTCACATGGTCGTACTGAGCAACCCGATCAATGAAGACCGTGACTTTCACGGGGGGATATCGGGTCAGTTCCTTTATTTTCATCTCTTCGTCTCTTTTGGGTCTTGCAAATTCGCTGCTCGCCTTGACTGTCGTTTTTTCCCTCGACTATTGACGATCTTTCCATCTTAAGTTTGCTTTTTTCGCTGACTTGACTGAATCTTTGCCCGGACTTTTGGGCCTTTTATCTCATGATATTGTTTGACGCTCTTCTATTACATACTGGAGATAAACGCTATGCGCAAGGTGCTCCGTCAACCCCCCCCCCCATTTAGTCAGTCAGGAGGGAGATATATCAACTTCGTTTTATTAAATTTAGATCCCGAGACAAATACTTTCAATTTTATAGGACAAATACTTATTATTTTATAGGAGCAAAACTATTGTGCTCCTATAAAATTTTGGAAAAAAAAATTAAATTTGATAGGAAGTAATTTTTAGGAGTTGGTTTTACCGGGTGGCTGTAATTAAAGTACAGGTGTTTAGAATCCGATTGTGAGAAAACTGGGGGGGGGGGGTGTCAAACTGAACCAAATTTCCAGAAAATGCTTTTTAGACCACGGGGTTTTGATACAAAAAAATAGTTCGGATTTTAGTCACCAGGGGTCTAAGTGGAGCTGTTAGATCCATTTTTGGCATTTGGCATTATAGGTATAGGAAGTGCGCAAAGTAACATTTACTACCCAGCAAACACACACAAGTTCTCTGAACGTCTATTAACGTTCAGAAGACGTCTTCTGAACGTTAATAGACGTTCAGAGAACATGTGTGTGTTTTCTGGGTAGAGTATTGGCATCAGTACCATGTGTGGTCCATTATGTTTTCCTTGTAGATGTTCCAAAAAAAGCATTCTCTGAATAACATTCGCTACTGTAGAATGCAGCAGATCTCTATTGATCTGCTTGACATGCAGTGTTATTCGGGCCCTCAGAGTGGCTAAATTATCCACATTCTCTTAGTACACCAAGCTGCGTAGATAACCCCACAACCAAAATTCACAAAGGAGCCAGATCAAAATCTGCATGTATTTTCACAATGCATTACTGCGTGTGAGAGTCGTTGCTAAGATCTTTCATAAAATTCAAAATGCAAAAGGGAATGTTAAATGTGGTGTGAATCTCAAAGTGCGGGTAAAATGTTAGTTTTCTGTATTCTATGCCTATTTTACTCCAAAAATGGACCTTGCAAGGCCACTTTGGCTCCCTGGTGGCGAAAATCGAACTATTTTTTTTAAATCAAAACCCCTCGATCTCGGTAGTATTTATTGCAGAAATGATGCATTTTGACATAACAGATTTCTCACAATCGGACTCTAAACACCTCTATACTTTAATTATGGCCAACCTGTATGTATATGTTATACATATAATGTCACTAAAAACAATTGTTACGACTGGACTAAGTGTCTATTTTAGAGTCCATTTTGTCCATGATATATATATATATAAATGTGTGTGTGTGTGTGTGTGTGTGTGTGTGTGTGTGTGTGTTGTGTGTATTTGAGTAGCAAGCATGTAGTAGGAAAAGATTGAAATTAATTAAGCAATAATTATGCAAAATTCGAATGAAACACAAATAATTTAAGAATAAAATATATTTCTCAGAAGAGTGATATAATAGTTCTGTTATGTGTTAGAGATAATAATTTCGCGATATTTCCGTATCAAGGGAAATAAAGCTATTTTTTCAAAACATCTGAATCGTGAGAACATTAACTAAATTCAGTGGGAGTGTTTGTAGCTCTGAAGAAATTAGGAATGCTATCATTAAATAATTGTAGAATGTTTTAAAACATTTTTTAAACATTTTTATCAGATAATAATAACAAACATAATCAAAAATGAAAAAAGAAAGTTGACTAGATTAAAGCAAAAACACAAGCAAAAAAACTTTAAAACTCACAAAAAAATTTAGTTTAGATTAAGTGTTAACTGAATTTTGAATCGCAAAAAGGGAGCAGGCTTATGATCTTCAAAATTCGCATATATACCAAAAATAAACATCGAAAAAATCTTAGCTACCTTTGGAATCTGATAATTCTACCTACTGCAGACTTCTGCCATTTTTTCTGGTTGCTTTAAGCTGCAATAGTATCTGCAATAGAATAAGAATAAAATGAGCAGTGGAAACATTTGCATATTGCCGATAGATAACAACACACTATTACTAAAAATTGTGCAAATAATAAAACAATTTTTGATTGCATTACATTTTTTGAATGTACTATCGAAAAAGTTTTTATCAAGACAGACACACAATTTTTAAATATTCTTAAAAAATAGATTACATTTTGCAATACAGACTACATCAAGGTACATTCCGTTTAGCCTGCTGCTAGCATTTAGAAGAAAAAAAAAAGATTAGCTGTAATTTATTCAAGTTTTCAGTTGAATCTTAAGGATAAGTTACATGTAAAAAAAAGTACATTATACGTAATTTATGCAAATTTTCAGATGAATTTCAATTATAAGTTACACGCCAGAATGCATAATATATGTATGAAATATTATCAGTAACTTTACGCAGGTTTTCATTCAAATTTTAATGACAAGCTACATATGATATTTCAGTCACTCAAAGTGTAGAAAGGAAAACTGTTTTGCTGCATGGAGATATTATGATTTACATTTTAATTATATCGAACAACCCATTTAACAGAATAACTCGAAATTATCTACCTTTAATTAAGAACAGAACCGAAACTTCATTCTAGAGCAGGGGTGGCCAAATCACTGTACGTGCACCAAAATTGGCGCATTACGTCCTTCTACCTACTGGTTACGTGGCCAGAGCGGACGTGGTTATAGCAGACAGTGGTTATAGCGGACACGTGAGGGGAGCTGGGTGGTCATAGCGGACATTCTTGCACATATTGTGCCTTTGAATTAAGTTTAGAATAAGAATAAATGAATAAAAACGTATAAAATATAACTTAATGCCCTGAAGGGTTTTTATAATTTTCAATTAAGGGGCAATAATTATGGCTAAGTGATTTATCGGAGATTTAATATATAAATTTTCATTTTTAACCAAGAACTCAGGTTTAACTTGTTCCGTCCCGCGTCTCATATTGAAATAACGCGTACTTCCCCTTCTGTGACAAGTGTTGCTTCCAAGATGGATTTTCGAATACCTCGCTTGTGTCCGGAGTAGTGCTTAGGCAATCCCTGGGTTCCAGGTGAGCACTGAAAGAGCTTTCAAATTTCCCGTATTTTCAATTTTGTTTCTTCCTGAACACGCACTTTAAATTGAAATTAGCGAACTGTAAAATAGAGAAAAAAGATTTTAAAAATCCAATATTTAAAAAAAAAAACTTTCTACAGCCTTCTAAACATGCGATAGTAAGATGATTCTAGACTATTTAAATATTTCTTCTAAAGACAATTTTTAATTATTACTACTGATAAAAGAACTCTCATTATAACAAAACTTGGAGGGTAATAGAACTCTTATTATATATAAAAGAACTTTATATATAATAAGAGTTCTATTATCCTCACATTTATTTACTTTTACTTGTTTTATATATTTTACTTCTAGTATTTATTTTTACTTGCAGTAATGAAACTAATTAATTTCATGGCAATTGCACCTGTTCTAATATTTAATTGACTCTAAAACACAGTTTTCCACAAAATCCCTGAAATTCGTTCATAACTTTCATTATACTGTTACTTACTATTAATTTTTAAATATTTCTCTGAAAGTTTTTATTTTAATTACATTTCGCTATATTTAGAATGCATTCGCATTATAATATCTTAACAATTTAATATAAATAATTAAATTTGATTGGCAAAAATGTATTTATCCTTGTAATTCGATAATCGAGTGCAAAAACAGAAAACTTCGGAAAAAAAAAGTTATCCCACGTGAAAGAGATTTGCCGCTTAAAATACTGTTTTAATCTGTTCTGAGATGGGGGAAAAATATGTCCGCTGTAACCACGATGGGTGTCCGCTCAGACCACGAAATCGTATGTGTCCGCTATAACCACGTTCGCTGTACCCACGCCACCTACCTTCTAATTGTTTTGGGAGAGATTGAAGACATTAAAAATAATTTCATGCCCGAAAGCATCTGATCTCTTACAGTTTAAGATACTACATCAGAAGGGAACATCTGTACACGCCAAAAATCGTAGCATGTCTGATCCCCCTACCAAATATCCGAAAAATTAATTCTAGAATCCTCTCTCAAATCAATTTCAATTTTATGTTAGAACGTTATTTCTCTCCCCCCCTCCCCCTCATCTCCTTAAGCCTAATGCATGTTACTATTTTCCAACTGTTCTCGTAAACGAAAGAAACAGGAAAAGGCGTTTCAACTATATGGCGCATTTGAGCTCGTCTGTGGAAAAAAATTAGGGGGGCTGTTCTAGAGGATCCGATGCATGTATATTGACATCTCTAACAATTTCACATTTTCTTATTTATCTACTTTTTCATTCTTTTCGATTTACGTTTATAGATTTCTTATTTAAATTCATATACATTTTGTATGTGAAATAGGTTGATAGCGGGCCAATTAAGATATTCCCCAGTAATTATAGCCTAAGCTAGAACGTGACCAAAATCCGACTCTGATCACTATTCCACTGCCATTAAGAGATACTCTCATGAATAGGGGTATGCACTACAGTGCATTTAACTATTCACCTTATGGAAATAGCACGAGTACACCGAGAATCCCTTCTAACAAACTGAAGTATAATTCTTGTACACATATTAAATAGAATTAAAGAACGCGTAGTCTCTATAAGAAATAAAAGTTAAAATAAATAAGTTTCACTATAAGAAATAAAAGTTGAAATAAATATGTTTCACTATAAGAAATAAAAGTTTAAATAAATTTTATGAATCTAGATTATCCCTCATAAAATATCTACGTGCAATTACTTACGAATGGTGAATGTCGCTGATGCCGTGATTTAAAATTTTTTTTTGTAGATGTAATCGAGTGATATTAGCAAGTTTTGTTTTTTATTTTCCTATTTAATTCTCACTAATAACATTGCGGTCTCTCAGCAGTGTGTTTCAGCGTTAGTAAAGAGGAACTATAACACAATTCCCATTTTCAGCTTAGCTAATAGTCCGGGAGCCAGCTGGCTTTTTTGATGACCAATAACGAAAAATCTGAAATCTCGTTCTATAGTTCATTTAGTAATACATATAACAAAAGTGAACTTCAGCTGGCACATTTGCGGTGGGTGCAGCCGCCCCCGGCCGCCCAAACATCTAAAATAATTAAAAAATTATCATCATAATAAAAATTTGAAACTTTGTACATGTGTTTATCACGTTGTATACAAATGGAAAAAAAATAGTCAGCTGGCTTTATAGCGGTGGACAGGGGCGTAGCCAGAAATTTTTCATGGGGGGGGGGGTTACGACTACTACAACTCATATATATGTATACGTGTGTGTGATAATGTAGTGAACAATATACATTTTGTAGGCCAAAAAATTCCCCATGGGGGGTTATGACCCCCTAACGGGACAGTCCCGTTTGGAGGTTTGGGGGTTTGTCCCAGTTTGAACGGGACAGTCCCGTTTTTAGGTGGCTTGTCTCGTTGTCACCAAGCACAGATTTGAAACCCGTAATGTCCCGTTTTTTGAAAATGTTCTCTGCAATGTCCCGTTTTGAGAAAGAGAGTAACCCACGGTAACCAGGCGCGTAGCCAGGAAAATTTGGGGGGGGGGGGGGTATGAACTTATATGTGTATAAATAGACGGAATTTCATCACTAATCCAAAAATTTCGGGGGGGGGATATATCCCGATATCTCCCCCCCTGGCTACGCCCCCGACGGTAACGATTTCAATAAAGGCAGCTTAAAATCTAAAATCCAACGGCAGTGTCTGTCAAAAAAAAGAACAACCCCCCTCCCTCCCGTCTCGAGACGCAAAGAAAACGCCGAGGTATGTATTGTTTTTGTGTTTGCTCTTTTAATGTCCATTTTTTGTCAACTATTCCAATTTATTTAATTTTTATTTCTTTTTTTAAAGTCATGTTCCTCTTTTGCTTATCCCCCCCCCCCGATCTCCACTTTACATTCCCTTTTGACTCTGGTTTTCTAAGAATTTTTGTCCTTCCGAATGACGAATTCCTTTTTTTCTGTGTCTTTTTGTTTACATTTCTCACTTTCCTATCTTCCTGCCTTGCGTCGAATGATGTTTTTGAAGTCAAAGAAGGGCCTACCCCGTGTACCACCCGAAACGTACGTCTTGCAGTATTTTTTTAGTATATGTGTGTTTTAGCATAGATTTTTTTTTTCATTTTATTTTGATATTAACATTAACACAAGCATTTTTGCACGTTTTCTTAACAACTAAAAGATACCCAAACCTGTAAATTCAGTCTAGCTACAACATTACCTTAAAAACAGTAGATGTCCCGTTTTGAAGAAGAAAAGAAATACACTATTGCCAAAAAATTAGTAGATATCCCGTTTTGAAGAAAAACATAAATGGTCACTTTACTGATAGTGCGTCTACCAATCGGCTGAAGATACCTAAATCCTTTTTTTACTCTCAATTATATAACAAAAATACATATAACAATGAGAAAAATGTATGGAAAAGGGCCCAAAAATAATCCTAGAGGGCAAAATGATCCACATATGTTTTCTTAGATACAGGTCGCGCTACCTATCGGATAGCACATAAATGAAGGCACATAGGTGAAAGTAAAATGATCCTTTGCACTCTTCAGACTTCTATTTTTTTTTTTTTTTCGTTACTAAATTTGAGCTTAAAGTATTATGAAAATATGTTTATGATGCAAAATATAGGGTAAAATTTGTGGGAAAGGGTCAAAGATTTATTTAGCTATTTATGTTATTTTGTGCAAGTTTTCCCCTTAAGGGAATCGTTTTGGGCCACCTTCCCCAATATATAAACATCGAAGAAAATTTTGCTTAAATTCGAATTTATTTTGTAAAAACGAAAATTTCGTACCTCGAGTTATGTGTAATTTATTTTTTGCTCATCTATTGAACACGAGTTACCTGAAAGACATTGTTCGCTGAATTTTTCGGGGTGTAAAAATGTTCAGCTGATGCAAGTGAAATACAACAGGCGTCTCTACGTGTAGCTAAACGCTGTAACTTTAAATCGCCAGCTGAGGACTTTTCCACCACAAAAAACTCAGCGGACTATTTTTTTCATAAAACTGATAAAGTTAACTGCCACCTCACCAAATTTCAGCTTTTTTATTATTGTTTAACTTAACGGGCATTCTTTACATGTTGATGTCCGATCCTCCGCTATACAGCCGAATGCAGATCATCATCAGCAGCTGACGTATAATCCACCGCTATAAAATCAGCTGTCTATTTTTTTCATTTGTATATAACGTAATAAATACATCTACAAAGTATCAAATTTTTTATTATAATTATTATTTTTTAATTATCTTTACTTACAATATAAAATGAATCAAAGTAAAAAATCTCAGATTTTTTGCAATGATGACCCCAAATTGGCAGCTGGCTCCCGGACTATAACTCAAGCTTCTTGGTTTTTGGAAACTCAGCAACATAAAAATAAGCCGTTCTTTCAAAGGCGAGGAAGCATATTATGATGTAGATTCAGATGGAATTTATTTCGCACTCGATAAAGTCGTATTTTATTTTATTCTGTGGTATAGCGTGGAAGTAAGCGATACCCAGGAACTCCATGCCGATAGACCGTTTCACGACGGTACTTTATTGACATCATCAATAGCGAAAAGGTACATTCAGTGAGTGCGGAGCCTGGCAAAAATGGTGACATGAAACGTGACCTTATTGGGCAGAGACCAAAGAGTTAAGTAAGTGTGAAAAAGGTCTGAGAGAGAACCGAAAACCAACCTGGCGATATAGCTGAGCGCCAAAAAGGGAGTGTCGCCAAATAAATCGCCAGATTGTAAAAATGAAAGAAATTGGGCTTTATATGTGTATGCTAAAATTTAAATGTGACACGCCACAGGGGGCATCAATACAGATAAAATGCAGCCTAGGCAAAATTATTGAAATCCTGTGGGAACGAAGAAAATTGAATTAATTCAGACTAAAGGCGCCAACAAAAAATATGGCAAAGGTTAAAACCAAAGTAATTTAAGAAACAGTTAAATATTATTATGGATAGATGGGAGATTTAAAAATGGCAAAGAGTATTAAATCCTTTATTTAGAATAAGTAAAAGGAAATCAGAAGTAATTATAAATGTGTGAATAAGTGTATGAAAAGTAATTATAAATATGTGATTAACTGCATCACATACAGAGCCTTATTATCGCAAGGACAAATCGGGACTTTGCCCAGGACGCCCGGCTCGAAGGGCCCCCAATTTCAAATTTTGTTCTGAAATACTCTTTTTTATATCAAAATTTCATGAAAAATAAAACAAATTCCATAGATGGGGACACCCAAATTCATCAATGCCCGGGGCCCTTTCTGGTCATAATCGGGCCCTGATCAATATATTATAGCAAAAATGCTTCTGTTGTATAGATTCGTTTTAAACATCTGTGTTAAACTGCTGAATTAAAAATGCATTCTTTCAGAACGAATTTAACTACTTTTCGGAATACTATAAAAGTATCATACAAAAATTTTCATCTTATTTAGAGGTACTGATACGTTGAAGAAATATTCATTCTTCCGAAGTTCACAACAGTAGTGACAAGTTTTCAATTTCAAATTTTTGTTAACTTTATACAATATATTTTCTCAATAATAATCTATAATCCTACAACGTTTTATGCATTTTACCTGCAAGCTTCAAAAATGTCTCTCCGACCCTTCCCTAAAATTGGAAAGAAAATTAGCATATTGCATTCAAACTTTGTTTTCATTACAGAATATTTCCAAGATATTCAAATCTATAAACCTTCCAAGACTAACCGGGGAATAAAACCGGTAGCCATGAATAGGAGAAATATTTACCTGGTAAAAGATAAACAAAATTTCACTTTATAATAATGCACTGTGATTTATTTTATCACGCGTAAAATGAAAATTTCTTTTGCGTCATTTTCGATGTCCCTTTTTTTGAATAAGAAACATATTTTGCATATACCTTTCAATATATTTTCTGCTTTTTATTTTAAAGTTTATTTTAAAAGTAGCATGGGGCGGAATATTGAGAAACGGATTCCGTTTTATCGCCCACACGGTTTCGAATGAATATAAATTTTTTTCCACCGTTTTCTCAGAACAGATTTCAGGAAAATCTAAATAAATGTAAGTACAGATGTAAAGTAAAATTTTTCTGGAAAATAATTAGAAGACATGCATTTAAATTTGCTCAAAAATGTTTATTAATTATACTTGCTTATAACCTGCATTTCAACTCTCTTATTCCCACTATAAAATATTCCCTAGCAAAAAAGCATGTTGAAATGGTGTTCTTTTAAGTCAAATAACTTAAATCTAATAAAAAATTGCCAGAAAAAGTTATTTTTATTTCTTTTCTTTCTGTGATTTTAAAGCCCTTGTAAAAATTGTAAATCAAACTTTTAAAAAAATTACTTTGTATTTGGTGAAAAAGCATATATTTTCTTACATATAGATGACAATTATTAATTTTTCTTCATATTAAATATTATAAAATAGTTGAAAATTTTAATAGTATAACAAGTTGTAAATAGAACAAATTAATATAAACCTGCTGCTTCCAAAATATTTTAATGTTTTCAATTAGTTAATGCTGGCATCTTTGGATCCAAAATACTTCTGTTATTAATTAAAGGTGCAGTTAATGGTTTTATGACTTCAAAATTACATTACATTTCGAAGCACTTTCTCTGTAAAAAAGTAGCGTTTAAAGAATGGTATCATATTTGCTACCATGGGCATGATAAAAAAATCCAATGATGTTAAATATTCGAAAAAATTAATAATGCTTCTTCACCCAATGCGCTATGGACTTGTACTAGTACTAAAGCTTGATGTCTTATGCAATTTTCAGAAAAAATTCATAAGCACAAAACTCGCCTTCAAAAATACGATGAGGAGCAAGCTGTTTATGGAAATATTGCAATATTCCCTATGTTTAGCATTTTTTTCCTGAGTGCATCGTAACTCCTATAGGTGCCTTGTTTGTAACAGTTTATAGTACAACTTGTAATGAGACATTCTAAATTTTTCCGAGTCGCTGTGCAGGGATGATCAACTTTTTGCATATCATACGCCATTTTTTTTTTCACTGAAGAGTTCAACTATGCCATAAAACTCAAGCACGTTTTTTACTTCCTTACTTTCGCTAGTAGATCTGGTAGATTTGGAAAATAGGCTTTAGTTTAGGGTAGGCTTTAGGTAGAGGGTTTAGGCTTTAGTTTAGGGAAGCTAGGTAGGTAGGTAGTTAGCTAGGTAGAGGCTTTAGTTTAGGGAAGAAAAAGTAATAATGTATCAGCTTGAAATTAAAATTGTTGTTCTGAGAATCTACAACTGATATACTATCTGAGGACTCTAGAAATAATTTTTTGGATATTTGGTAGGGCACCAAAGATGGTTTGATTTTTGATGACAATGTAGTTTGGAAGCATTTGTGGTGTACAAATGCTTCCTTTCACGTAGCATCATGAATTATAAGAAATAAAACATTTACGGAGACGATTTTATTTAAGTCTTCAATTTGTCTCAAAATAATACGCAGATTGAGATCGCCAAGTTTGGCACATTCTCCACGATTTGGTCAACCCTGCTCTGGAGATATTACATTTTTAAAAAGCTGTTCAAAAGCTGCATGATTTCCAAAAAGAATAGCTTTAAGTGGAAAAAATTTGAACCAAATAAACTGAAACATTGAACAGTACATTGGTAAAATATTGAAGCCTTAAAATGATGTGTTAAAAATCGTAATGCCAATGGAAGACACTTTCCAGTAGTAAGAATTTACGCCGCGCCGATTACCAGCTGCTAAATGTGTGTATGGTGCCGGGTGGGTGTTGTGTGAACATCCGTATGTTAGCCACTTGGCCTAAGGGCTGCTGCGCGGAAGTTCACGCGGAAGTAATTTTTCAGCTTCACCACCTTTACCGTCTCTCTAGTTTTTGCTGCAATGAGCTGAAAGATATTGTCATATGATGGTGAAAAAAAAAATTAGACATGAATAAAATTTCAACATTCACAGTAGTTGAAAAAAATTAAATGCAGCGATTGTTGATGCGCTTGCTTTTATGGCTCTGTAAGAATGTCCAACGTTCAACGACGACTTTTTTAGAGTTTAGATAGGCTGCACTCAAATATGTGTGAATATTGTATAGTTTACTTGCATGAATTGTCTTTTTTATCCAACATCATTGAAGAAACAAGGTGATTCTGAATAAGAATAGAGGTTCAGGCTCTTGGAGGACTGACAGTCGACCCTGTAAGAGAGTTTGCAACTGTTAATGTCAGTCTGTAATATTTTTAGATAATCCAGCTACTACAGAATCTTAGGGGAATACTGTGATGCAATTGTTTAAAACATTATTTTATGGTGTTGTGCTAGCATTTTTCTAACTAAAGATCGATAAAATGAAGAGATCCTCAAATATTTAACTCTAAAATATTTGTCCATTAGATAATGCCTCTAAGAATTTTAGCACTTGAAAAATCAAATCATTAATAAACGTTTTTAGGCTGTAATGGCTGATAAAACAACACTTCAGCTCCATAATTTTTTAATTTTTTTTTTTCGGTTTTTCAATGGCATTTCTCAGTTTCATAACTACTTTTCTTTTCGCGTAAACCTTTTTAACTTCATTTGAATTCTTTGCAATCTAGAAAAGTGAGCTCGAAAATCACTTCGTAGAAAATTTCGTCACGAAACACATCTTTTTAATTCTATAATTATCGCAACCGCAGAATTAAAGAATGCATTTCTGAATAGCAAGTTATGTCTACAAGAAAGAAAATTAATTAAATACATATTTATTCCAATCTTCGTTCTTTTGTGAAGCGAAATCATGTCACGTTTTCAGAATCTATTCGCCAACAACGGCTACTAAATTTGCAGACGCTGTATTTTCTCTTTTTTTTTCAACATGCGTGATTTACATAGCATTATCTTTTATTAACGCACAATTTCCTCTACCATATTGCTAAATAAGCTGTATGGCCATCTTCTAAAAACTTAAATTTAATAACGCCTCTAAGAAAATTGTTTCAGCAGGAGGAAAAAGAATCTGTAAATTAAATTTTGCAGGGGCGCTTCTCACTCTGTCTTTTTCTTAAAGTAAAAATATTGCTTGTTTTTTATAAAGTGTTGTGAAAAACAAAATAAAGAAAATGAATATTCAAGACAAGCAATGCACAGTTACTTGGTAAATCTGATTAAAAAGATTTACTTGCCGGAATCCTTCTTTTTCAATTTTAGGCAAAATCAAATATATTCTCATGAAAAATTTTTAGAACCTCCTACATGTTTATATTTTATTAATAATTTAGTTGAAAGCCTGTTATTCGCATTTCATTCGAAATGGGACTTTTCCGTATATCTCATCTTAGCGGCCAATTTTTATGTATTCTTTTTTTTTTCCCTGAAAAATTTTTCATCTCTAATTTTTTTAGGGATATGACGCTTTAAAGAAATCACATTTCTAACGTAAAATGTTTGAAAATTATAATGGTAAATCTTCCGAAAAAAGCTTAAAAGTTGTCAGCTGTGATACTTGAACAAAATCGTATCGAAGTCATTTTCTTTCGGTGTATCAATGCTACATAAAAAACTGGAAAGCATTTAAACTTTTGAGACTTTTAAAGTAATATCTTTTAGGCTTTTCTGCATGTCTGCACATAATTTTAAACTTATTAGCTGGCGATAGGGATGGACACGAAACCGCAAGAAGTCTGAGTCTTAAGGCCTCATGCTTTCGCAAAACGGGTCTGCAAGACAAGACCTCGGGTTTGTGAGACGAGAACTAACCTTATCTAAAAAATATAAAGACATTTTGCATTTTCGGATTCGGAAAGCAGCTAAAAACTTTCATTAAATCTTTATGTACAGATGTGGGCATCTAGCTCTGTGGATTTAGTAACATGTATATGTGCCTGATATATTTGGTTTTAAAAAACAAATACTTGCTAGGAGGTCCAGCCACATACGCATAAACGAACCCATGTTAACAAGCATTGCCTCTCGTTGAAATCCCTACAATAAAGCATAGTTGGTTGGCATTGGTTATCTAAATGGAAGATGTAAGACAATTCGTGGCATAGGTCAATAGAGCAACGTGCATCTGTTTTGCGACGTGAGATGATCAAGTTTTGCAACAAAATATAGAAAACCGGTAACGCAGGTCTAAGCATTAAAAGCAGTTATGCGTTATAAGCTGTTGTATGTGAAGCTGGGTCAATCATTGTTCTCCATGGCAACTGCCAAGAACTTTCTCGCTCACAGTACAATTTTTATGACTGTTCATCTACTATAGTACCCGAATTTGTCCCTGATTGCTTTTTTTTTTTTTTGTCCCCAATCTCAAAGAAGAATCATGTAAGGCCTACATTAACACACGTACTTGACTGACGTACTGGCCATGTGGCATACTCTCTTTTAGAAATTCACAGCAAAACCTCATCTGGCAGTTTCTAACAGCGCTACATACACGTAGGAAGTGCCTTATGGCTATCGAAGATTTCGCTGAAGTCCAATAAAACTATTTAGGGAACTCTTCCGTTAACGAAACACCATTTGAAATATGATCAAGTAAGTAACTTCGATACGTTTTTATGTTTATTTTAATAAATGCTAACGGGCTAAAAAAAACTTTCGTAAAAAATTGTAATACCGATGGCAGCTGGCTGAAGTATTTTAGCTTGACTTCGAGTAGTGTTCTGTCTGATATCAAAAATGTATCTTATTTTGCTCGTGGATATAGTTTCCTTTATTTTTTCACACCATTCCCTGAACATTTCAGACACACTTTGAACAAATCTGAAATTTGTATAGATGGTTAGGTATCTTTAACTGAATCTGCCACTTCGGTGAAAGATTTTTGATCTTGCGTAAAACAATTACTTGTCAGTTATGCAACAAATCCGTTCTTATCGGCAAATCTTCAAATTAAATATTCTTTACGTTATTTTTATACAATAAGTCTGCTTATGTAATTTTCAGTATTACATAATTTTTAAAACATTTTTAAACCGCTTAACTTTATAATATTGAGCATTAAAATTCATAAAAGGTACGCCTCACCATGGCACTGTGGCTATGCCACTGAAAATGGTAGAGGGCCGAAGTGTGAAGGTCCCGGATTCGGGTCCTATTTCGCGGCTGTCGATCTAACGGTCTGGAGTTTTGGTAGGTTTTCTCCAGATGTAACGTGAATACGCGTTAGAACCCTTTATAAAGTCCTCCTACCAAGCCCCCACCCTGGCAGATCGCCCTAGTGTAGCGTTGTCATAATCACACACACACAATTTACATAAAAGGTACAGAATTATTCGGAAATTTTTGGTGTTCAAAATCCAAACGTGCATTGGTATTTTCTAAGAAATTGGATAATTATTTGTGAATGCAAAATATAAAGTCTCACTTTAAAAAAAGGTAATACTTAATATTCTGATAAGATGCATCCGTATTTCAAATTAGAGCTATTTCCATGGTACTCTCATCTTCGTTCTTGTATCTTAATTCTCAACTGTTGAAAATGAAATTTTTCATTTATGAGCTAGAAATTACAGTGTTAGGAGATGCTTTCGTGCATATAAAATTTTTCATTTGTCTGAAAATATTACACCGTATATCTAACATAAGCCAAACGCTGAATGTAAAGCTCATATCTGCTTGGAATTAATTAATCTTTGACACGTAAATATAGTCAACGATCAAGAACATTCACCTTCTAAAGGCAAAGATTCTTTTAAAATACTAAAATCTTTCAGGAAGAAGTACCTAAAGTGATACTTTTAATGGAAGTCGGGTTGTGAAGTACTATGTTGTAATAGTCATCCAATAATACGGAAGAGATATTGAAAGAAATTTCTCATTATCCCATGTTGATATCAATTTTTTAAAAAAGCTAATGTTTCACAGCTGCTTTTTTCCCACAGTATGTGTGTATATAAATATGTGTTTATACAAACAAACAAACACAAATTTAACACGTTTCATAATAGTATGGGGATTATACATGTTAAAACACTATAGTTACTATGTATTAAATTTCAAATAATCATTATATTTAAGTATCGCATATTAGAGAATCATTTTCACACAAATTTACTACAACTTGATTCTAAGAAATTAAATTGCATAAAATAATTAAATTAAATTGCAGCTCATTTCCAGCTTCATATTTTGTGATAGAAGTAGATATTTATGAATATTCCCTCATACATCAAAAAATTTTTAAAGTACGCCAAATTTCTTATCTTCATCTTGCAAATAAAAAGGTGTGATTTTGGAGTAATTAAAAGAAATTATTTAAAATTTAATTACTTTTCCTGTGTTAATTTTTTATTACACAATTGAAGGTACATAATATCTATTTAAAAGCATTTTATTAAACAGTATATTGTAGTAGTTACATATTCAGCAGCTTTAGCTCATAGAAAAAGAAAATTAACTCTCCTCAGTCGTAAAGTAAGTGATACAAAATAAAAAGCCCAACTCCTTGTAGGTAATCTATGTAGGTTAATTAATCCTCCTTTATCTATTCTCATTAATAAAAGGAAAGCCTTATTCGGAATTAGCTTAAAAAACCGAAATAAACCTATTTTCTTACTACAGATTCTACTAAGAAAACCGGTCTATAATTTGGAATTGAAGTGTTTATGGAGAAATAACATTTGGAAATGAAGCAAATTCAACGTTTCCCTGTAAAACTAATTTAAAATGCTAAGAGTATTTTCTTTGGAAACTGGTTTTTTTAATCATTTTAGTTTTTAGTATGTTTACCTCTATAACACTAGATTTTAATGCTTCTGTTTGTAACATTTAAGAACAGTTATTTCCCATTTACTCAAGAAGATATGAATGAAACCGGTCTATGCTTTACCCAATGAAATTAAGCTTTAAATTTAAAAAATATTAAAAAATGAGGTTTTACTTGCTCTTCAATTTCATCTCAAAACATTCTACTTTATTCTTTTTTTAACGTATTTAACATATCTATTTGCTCTATTCTTTGACATAAATTGTATCTAACAATGCTATTTGAAACAACATACAATAATAAATACATACAATTCTTCAAAATCCTCTTAAAAAATTATATTTAATTTTACTGTTTCTTTAGCATTTACTACACCTAGTTGCTCGAAATTTTTGACATAAATTGTGTTGAATAATAATAGCTGAAAGAACACACAATAATAAATATTATCAGATTGTAACGAAAGTTTTCCGCCATATCTGCCTGAAAAACGAACTTCTAACTCCTTAGATAACTAATTTTGAACTTTCGGTACCAAACCTGCTCAGTGTCACATGACACAACAATAGTACTTAAAGCTGTACTCATAATTTGTTGATATTATGTAGCTGACTTTTTGCAACACAAACGGAAGTAAATGATGGTTCTAATCCTCTAGAGTGATAGTTCCATTTGGGACACCTTATACTATATTATTATATATGGATAACTATATTTTTTACAGATTTCACACTTTTTACAGATTTCACAGACTTCTCAATTAATTATGAGTAAACTTATGAAATTTTAGAGAACGATACAAATATGATGATCATGTTTCAGCATTTAAATGATTATGCATTTCAACATAAGAGATAAAAATAAACCAGTACATTTTATATGCTGGCTAAAATGTTTTAATCTTCTTTTTAAAAACAAAAATATATATGAAGTATTAATAGATGTTTTATTTTTTACCCAATTCCGGCTTTTAATAAGCTTAAATTGCCACTGAGTAAAAATTTTCTTGGTACAACGAAAGCATCTGTTTGCTTCTTTTTTAATCATTTACGCATAGGTGAACATTTACATGAACATGAACATTTATTTCTGTTCTATTACGAAAAATCCAGCAGTCTATTTAGTAAAGTACAAAATAAAGATTTTTAAATTGTTTAGAAAATGGTAGTTTATTATTACTCTTATCTAGTAAATAATCACTAAAATTTAAATTAATATTAATTAAATATCGTTCATAAGGAAAAACACTTGAAAATTAACATCGTAATTATAAATGTAGCATAACTATACATTTTTTTAATCTGAAAAAAAAGGAAGCATATAATTTGGTTTTATGTACATATCATTTACGAAACTTAATAAAAGCTATTTAATTTTCAAAAATAACTCACAATAAAGTATAATAATTAAAACATATTTCCGTCAAATAAAAAAAAATTCATATTTTCTATTCAACTCTCAGTAGTCTCAAGGGAAAAAAACTTAAAAAATGTATTAAATCTTTTTAAATTAGTCTATAAAGGTATCAATAAAAGTTTAAATTCTTGTCAATCCAACTAATATTATAACTGTCAATGTTTGTATGTATGTTTGTTACTCTTTCACGCTGAAACGGTTGGACGGATTTGGATAAAATATGGAGTAAGAAAGTTAAACTCCTGAATTAACAAACAGGCTACTTTTTATAGCGTGAAAAAAACACTGTTCCTATAATATACAAAAAAAACTATCTTTTATCCAAAAAAGGTATTCAATTGAGTTTTTATTTTACAAAGCCGTCGACCGATGGCGCAAACTTACAGAATACGCAGTTTTTAAATTAAAAAAAAAAAAAAAAACATTCTATCGTCTGCTATGTCTGGATAAAGAATACACCAGCAGTTTTTCCTGCTCACGTGGATTTATAAGCGGACTTCGTGCCAAGCACACAAATCCGAAATACATGCTACAAGAACAAACAAAAAATAAGTTTTTGAAGCTTTCATTCAGTTCGACTTATGCATTTTTCTGCAGCGTCTTTTTCCCTTCTATTTCTAATGTATTATGTCCAGAAAAAGGATGTTAGAAATATCAATTTTAAATTTGTTTAATCACACTCATGACTAATGAAACACTTTCCAACTTAATAAGGAAAGAAAATAAGGAAGACGCATGAATTATGATACGCTTTTAATATGTAGCACTTTAGTGCGTATTTAAAATCTGAAAGTGTTTCAGATTTTCTTACTTTTTTTCCCCTTTCGGTGATTTGATAACGGCCAATATATCTAGAAACTCTTCAGAATTAATATAGGACGAAACTAATTTGTCCTATTTGCAGGTTTTTACCATTAAACCATTTTATTTTTGTAACCAGGGGCGGCCCGACACGGTAAGCCAGGTAATCATCGCATCGGGCGGCGGCTTCGAAGGGGCGTCATGTCGATCTCAAAAACTAAGTAGAGCATAAAAGGGGGCGTATTTTTTACGTTAACAGGGGGCGACAGTTACCCTAGGGCCGCCCCTGTTTGTAACTATCTTAATTTTAAATTCCATTCAGAATCTGAGATATTTCAGTGCCAAGGAAGCCGGTAAGAAACACAAGATTTATTAAGATGGCAAACCAACTGGTCGCCGGAGGGACTAGTAAAGATATAAGATACAATAATAACAGTTTTATTTTCCCCTTAAAAATATACACATATATATGCTTCTTGAATAAATTTAAATCTCTCTAAGCTGGAAAATTGTTCTTGTGAAAATTATTGTTTATTTTTGAAGCTTATAGTATTTTACAGTCGCTTAAAATGCTCCAGAAAAATACGTTTCTGTGTTGATAGATTTAACTTTAATTTTGTGTTGGTGAGAAAAAAATATTTTCGTAAAAACTTTCATTAAATATAAGTGCATATGAATAGTATATCAAAACTGCATAAATATATTGAATGTTTACTCTGTTAAAGATATTTACTTCTCAAAAGTCTTGTTTGTTAGGAATAAAGTATGAAGGATGCTCCCAAGATACTCACACGATATATATTTTTTTAAAGATTTTGACTTTTAAAGACTCGCAATTATTAAAAATAAATTATTCTTATAAATTAAATTATGCGAAAATATTTTTAGATCATTATTTTCCATTAGGGAGTATTTCCTAGATTAAATTAACAGAATTTTGAAGGAAGATTTTTATTCCATTTCCAATAATTATTTTTTGTGTGCCGCTGATTCTTAAATGTTACTTGCAGGAAATATTCTAACTAATTTACACTCCAATTTTACCCAATTTTGTTTAATATCACACCAGCAACTAGTCACAAAAAAACTGCAGCTCATACTAAAATCTAATATAAGATTATCCGTATTATCTCTATATTAAAGTTTCTAGACATTCTCATTTAATAAAAGTACTTAAGAGAGCATTAAACTAGCTACTTAAAGTATAATTACTACTTTCGTGATTTCTTTATAGTTTACTTTTTCTATAAGATTAATATAAAAGTTGTTTTAGCTGAAGTGAATCAAAAATGAATTTTTCCAAAAGATCCCTAATTTCATGTAAACTTTATTTACGTATAAGAATACTTTTTTTCACACACACACACCCCATGTTTCATTTTAGTCAATTCCCATTTAAAAATGCACTCAATTTACTCATATCTATTCGAATAAAAGGATGAACATTAGTAGAGCTTTTAACAAATGGAAACCCAGTGAGCTTTTTTGCTATAAAGTTTCCTTTCAAAACCAGCACCATAGCGAAAACTGTAGTGTGTGGAGTAGGCGTTATTATCCTTAATATGCATATATTTCAGTTAGTATAAAAAACAACCCACTCAAAAATTCTTATTTTAAGTCAACCATTGTACATTCTAAAACTTCAAGTTACCTCAAATCAGACAAAATCGAGAATTTTCGAGCGCGATAAATGTATTGGGATCAATGCTTCGACGCAAAAACTTGTATATAGCAGCTGACGATTTTTACAGAAAGTTTTTCTTTTTGTGTATTTCGAAAGGTACATGGTTCATGAAGCATTCTACGGAAGCTTGAAGTATTTTCAACATTTAACTATGGATTGCACCAGACGACATTTTAAATTTACTTACTTAAGCCGGTGTATGAAACTGGGATAATACTTTTCCAAAGAAATTAATTTCAATATTTCACTCGATGAATGGTTTATTCTGGAACTATCAGTTTATGCTTTTGCTGTTGGTTTTTGCTATAAAATAACGGATTTTCTAGATAGGCATATCGTAATCTTTTTTTTTAACACAAGTATTTCAACTATAAAAATATTTTATTTTTGAAGTATTTACAAGTATTTTTCAGCATGAAGAGGTACTACTTCTTTTATTCATTATATTAAAATACCTTTTAAGCACCTTATACACAGCTTAACTACTACTTTCAAGTTAAGTATCAGTAATTGCAATGTAGTATCATTTCAAAATGAATAGTCGTGCAATAACGTTCTTTGTCTGTGGAAAATCCTTCATATTGAATACAGCAATTTCTTTTTAAGTTGAAACGAATATAAGGGAAGAAGCTCTAAAGAAAAATATACTTTTCTAAAGTACTTTATCATATTAAGACAATATGGTCTGAAGTTCGTCAGCATTGTTTAATGCCATCTTCTTTTCAAACAGAAATCCATAAACGTTACATTCTACCTGTATTTTCTTTCAATAAAACATATTTTAAATTTCGCTTTATTAAACTTATTAAGTAGTAAGTCTGAGCGAAATAAAAATTGCAGTTAGAATTATGTTAAATTAACTAATAATGACATTTTCCTTTTCCAAATACACATAGACACGTAACGTCATCGCTGTATTTCGATTCAGTATAAGTGCACCAGTTAAATATTTCCTTATGAAGCTTATTAAGCATAGGTTTCTTCCTAAAGTAACAAAACTTAAACTGACTTTTAAAAAAAACTTTATGTGGTCTAATTATAATTCCGTGCCTCGAAGTCATCTCGATAAAGGCTAAAATCTCAACAAAACTAATATCTTAATTACTTACCTGATACTATTTTTTTTCGGCACCACTGAGCTTAATCTTTATACCTATAAAACTTCTGAGGTTAAAAGGAAAAAAATTCATGAATTCTAGTGTGTTTCTCATTAGTGGCGGGGAACACATTCAAGGCTGCCACAGCCGGCACTTCGAAAATGCATGCTATACAATAGAAGATATTTTCTTTATCATTTTCCCAGTTTACTTTATATTTTAATGAACGCTTGGGGGTCATTAATACACAATTACTTTTTACATAAAATATTCTTGACGAATTAAATATTAGATATAATTAAAATCTCTGTTTATATATTCTCAATTTTTTCAAAAACAAATCTAAACAGTAAAATTATCCTTTTGAAAATTATTTTATTTTTGATTAGATGCGATTTAACACTAAATATTTAAAATCTGAATATGTTCTTATTATTATTTTCTTATAAAATTTTTTTTTACTCAGTTTACTAAATTACGTAAAAGTGAATAAGAAAAGAAATCCTATTTTAAGTTTTAATATTTCAGTTTTTAAAAAAATCCTTTTGTGTCTGTAAAAGATATATTCATGAAAAAGTATACTCATTTTCTTCCTCATTTCAAGATTTATAGTTTTTATTTAACCTCGTAATTTTAATTTTGCATAAAATGTCACTAATACTCTTGCGTAAGATGATTGGTACAAAAAAAAATCCGCTCTTCATAAAACAAATTAAACACTAACATTTCTCTTAGGAAGACTAGATGTATTTATTTCTGATAATACTTTAGCCTTAGCGATGTATTTATTTAAATATCTTTACAAAGCATTCAAAAAAAATCTATAGGTTTCCTAAATATTCCTCCTGGTGCATTTTCTTTCCACAAAACATGTTCTGACCAGTTATTTGGAGCTTATTCTCTTTAAATTTATAAGTCTTACTTTAAAACAATAAGACCTTTGCATAGTGTTGCTTTACAATGATGTTTGTAGAATGTATCACCAACAGCCTTTTTAATACCTATATAAGACTAAAGTATCCTTCGTTATGAATTTAATAAACCACATCAAACAGCTTACACTTATGGCGTATATTTTAACCTGTTTAAGATCATAATGAAAGAGAAACTACCTACCTATAGGCTCAAAATTAATTAAATTATAATGTAGCAAGGATCTTGAGGGAAACAACTTTTTATGCCATTTAAAAAATTTTATTTCATCTATGTAAGTAGGGTCCGAATACGAATTATGAAGGATTTCTTTTTAAAAAAATTGGTTCAATACAAGTGACGATATTGCATAACAAACACAGGTATATATCATATGCAGATATCAAGACACATACTTAATTTAAAATTCTAGAAACATAACGCGGTGAAAATTATAGGAAATTTCTAGAATTATCTCAAAAAATAAATCAATAAATAAAAACAGCTTTCTAAATGATTTCTTGAAAAATAGTCTGAAGTAAATATTTTGTAAGATCTTCACTAAAAATTTGTGAAACATCATTTCTTTTTGTTTATGGTCAACTGCATGAAGAAGGTGTACAATAAAACCTGCTATTTAAAGCCTATGTAGATAAAAATTTAAAAATGTTTTTCTCTGATATAGGTACTATCTTACATTTCTAGTCGATATAAATATAAATATCTTAGATCCGTAATCGATAGGAATCTAAGAAAGGCATAATTGGCTCCCTTCAAGCCCTCTTGTTGAGCCAACTTGTAACATTTACCACCTCATGTGAAAACACACTTTCTGATATCTAATGCATTTTATTTAAATGCTGTCTCACTGTCTCAGAACAATTACAGTGGTACAGCTGTTTAAAGTAATGTAAGCATATTTTGTAACTGTAAGATGTTTTTTTTACCAAAAAAATAGGTGCTTTACATGTCAAATTTTGAGCTGAAGCGCGTAAAAAAACACTTTTCCCTAAAAGCAAACTTGGTAATATTACAGTAACGTTTCTTAAGAATTTCGATTGCTTCATCGTTCTGTAAATAAACATTTTTCAGTCAACAAAATGTACTTAACAAAGTTTCAATTTAAGATATCATAATAATGATTTCAGATTCAAATTTTTTCATGTGCATAGTGTTTAAAAATCTAATGTTCGAACTCAAAATATGAATCATTGATTTATCCTATTGCACGGTGGTGAAATTTCGAAAACAAAAAAGCTGTCAGTGTCAAAAAAGCGTTTTAACAAAATTTATTAACAAAATTCTTGAATTACTTACACTAATAGTCAAGTATATGACGCTGTTTAGCATATACATTGTATCGTAAATGTAAGCTTGAATGTGCACTCAAACCGGCAGAACACTTCGATTAAAAATCAAAATTTTTTCGAGTTAGATTGAGTTAAAACTTTTGTAGCAAAACATGTTCTCTTTCAGTTTTGTTCAAATCGAGAGGTTCTTATTGATTCGTTTATATACGTCTACGTGTGAGGTAAAACGTTTCGGTCAACTTTTTAGTATATTTTGCCACTATGCGTGTAGCTAAGAACCTCCTTTATTTAGAAATAGAAACAAAAAATTTCATGTTCTCGGTTTCGTCTAAGCAGCTCTTACTGGTGACTTTTTACATGCTTGTGGTTGCCACAAAATACACATCGCTTCTGTTAAATCCTCCTTGAACTAGCCTCTTGGAATTAATTGCCTTCTCTTGGCCGGCAAGAAAGCCTTCGAAAGGCCTTGAAAAAGTTATGTGAACTTTGAACGCTTTAATAAAACCATGCATGCAGGCATGCATTCGCCATTGATATTTGAGTTAGCTCACACTGTTAAATTCTCTCATTTAAGAAAAACTTCTCAGAATTAACTGAGTTGTAAAACAACCTTTTTGTTAAAAATGGTCTCTAGATCTGTGGCACGCGACGATGAGCGATTCGATCTACCGCCATGTTGTTGCTAGTTAAATTGAGCGATGGCAACAGCTGCCCTTTTTTTAAGCTTTGGGCAGTCTATCCAGTTGTTCTTCTGTATCAATGTATTTCCGCCTTATTCTTCCAGTTTTCAACAGATGCCAGTGACGTTAAAAATAATCCTGACAATTTTGCAAATAATCGGCAACTTTTTACGGGAAGTAGTGTGCTAAAAGGTAAAGGATTCTCGTGTAACTGTGTCACCCTCAATTATTTTTATAGAAATCGAATTTATTTTTCTTAACTGGCAACAGTCAAAATGTCTGAGTTTCGTGTCTTCACGGCAAAGACACCGCGCACTCAAGGGTTAATGGCTTCAAGAATTTTTTGAATAACCGATAGCCTTTAATGTATAAAACAAAAAAGAGTGCTACTAATACTATTTTTGCATTGTGAAAACAATGGCTTGAAAGAACTTTTCTGAAACCATGTCATATTAAACGGCAACTAATCACTGAAATAGAATCAGTAAATTCAAGTTTCAGAGTTATCGTTCTAAGTACTTACTTTCACAACATATATGGAATATTTTATTTATAGTAACACTATACACACAATGCTGTACTTGTATGTATGCATGCAGTGTATTCTACAATCAGAACATTCCATATTATTAAATTTAAATTGTTTATAGAATATGTTTGGAAGAAATTTTGTTTGTTTTCAAATTTAAAACAAAATTTAAAGATTCGTTTAATCCGATTTTTGGATAATGGAATTTAGAATTACTCTAATATCTACTGTATGTAGAAACCTTTTGATATTCTATTCAAAGCATCATGCATGCTACTTTAATGAGTAGTATTGAAATAAAAAAGTATTATTCAATGGAATCATTTTTTACATTTTATTTGCCTAATTAGCAAACAGAAACAGAAACGATAGCATTATGTTTATCTGTTCATAAAGTAAAATTTGTATGTCTTTATAAATAACATTCTTCCATTATACTTCCATATGTAAAATATGCTAAGAATTAAAATGCCTTCATTTATGTACAGAAGTACATAATACTAAGAATTATTTTTCCATCTCACATTATAACTCCAGCCATTTATTTCTTCCGCCTTCTTTTTTCTCGAAGTTAAATAATGCAAAATACAGTGCTCCAGCTTTTATAGTAATTGCCTCATTTGACTGGCTGCAGAAATTTTTTAATTCGTAAGTACTTTTTCTTCTTTTTTAGGCTTTATATTGCAACTGCCTTCCAGCTTCTGGAGTATTTCTCGTCATTTGTATTTACATATCCAAGTAATTAAGCTTCAGTTTAGATTATTCAAAAGATTGATACGTACTTTCCCACTCCTCTACTTTTTACCATGAAAAAAAAAAAAATTCAAGCACTTTTTGTTCATTGCTAAACAGACTTGAAGTAAAATTTCATTAGATCAGTTTATCAGTTTTCAGCTTATATACGATGCAGTTACTTTATCGTAAATCTTAACTAAATTTCGCTAGTAAAGATCTTGTTTTAGAAACAAAAACGTAACACATATATGTATAGATGCATACATACATACATATCTATACATATATATAAAATAGCCTTTGGCAATTCAATCTATTTTAATTTAAAGTCATAAAAAACCATCTTTAATCTCTGAGAGACAGAGTACTTTCACTGTAAAGTTTGAATGACAGGCGTTTGCGGTTTGTGGTCGTCCAACCTGAAGTTCTTGGGCTAAGTAAGTAAATGAAATTAAGGTGAAGAACCAATATCTGCCTTGACCCTCCTCTTGCGCCCTCCTCTTGCGCCTCTCCTCTTGCGACAAGTTTGGGAACTAGGGGTATGTAAGTCAGGAGCGAGAAAATTACGAGGACTGTCGCTGCAATAACTGCCCAAAAAAGACACAACACGCATCTCGTAAGTCGTTAGGTCGCCAGTCCTTCTCCAACAAAGTGTGAAAAAATAGCTGAATTACGTAAAAACAGCTTCGACTGCAATGTATTTCGGAGAGAGGTGAAGTCATCACCAAGTGAGCGACGAATTTCATTACACACACACACACACACACATATATATATATATATATATATATATAGTATAAAATATGATAATAATGACAAATGCTATTTAGGCAGAATATGAAAAAGGTCCTGATGAGACTATTATACAGGGTGTCGCAAAAAGGTGGTAACAGGATTTAATTCTTTATCTGTTAGAGCAGGGGTTCCCAAACTTTTTCCTCCTGCGGCACCCTTGTCAGTCTAAAAACACTTCGTGGCACCCTTGTCAAGCTAAAAACATTTCGGGGCACCCTTCTGAAGCTGAAAACATTTGACGAGGCTGGTTAGCACTAAAGCAATATGAATATTAATGTTAGAATGAAACAGTTTGAATGCATTTTTCATTGTTTCTTTTATCTTTATAGGACTAACTATCAAACTCTCTTAGAAAAAGGATATAAAATTTTGACACCCCCCCCCCCCTCTTCCATCTCGGAGAGTTCCTGTAAAAGAAAGGCGGCTGGACACTGAACTCTCTCGAACTTGACTAAAATATGTTTGTTTAGCTCACTTGATTATCAGCTCGGAAAACTATTTTGTGGGATATCGGTTCAGAGGAATTTTTTGTTATACTACCCCAAAACTAGGGATGGATGCGAGACGAGAAAGAGATTTACAGCTCTTCGTGAGATGAGACAAACATTTTTAACATTATGATATAGGGGTTTTGCGGGACGAGACAAAGCTTTTCGAGACGCCTATTTTTCGTCCATCCACTCCCATAACTTATTCTTTTCTTGATTATCTCCACGGCATCCCTAGCATACACTCGCGGCACCCCAGGGTGCCGCGGCACACAGTTTGGGAACCTCTGTATTAGAGATAAGTGAGCAGTGTAAGTTGAAAAAAATGTTCAAAATAAGATCCAGAAAAAGTCTCCGTTAAGAAAATGTTTCTCTTGTTAATTTTCAAAAAGTTTTACACTTTTTAATTCGTATACGATCCCCGAACAAAAAAATTCCTCAATTAGTAAAATGTGCCCCAAGGTGGTGCAACAAATTTGCGAGTCTTTCATCATACAACTTCACAGAGACATCTTTAATGAAAGATGATTGGGGACTGTAGATCATTTTGAATGTAAGCGTTTATTGCTAGAATGGGGAGAAAAGATTTTCTTTCATGATTTCTGTACGACCCTTGAAATGCGATCATTCAACGTGATTTTTTTCCCTTCGAGAGCCATTGAAAAGTGGATTAAGTTAACGTTATATTCATATCTCTGAAGCTTTTTAAGGTATATAATTCTCAAATTTTGTATGTCACCTCATGAGTGTATGGGGCGTATTTTACTGATTGGGATTTTTTTTGTGTACGGGGACCATATACAAATTTTAAAAGTGTAACTTTTTTTTTAAATTAACGAGAGGAATTTTTTTAATAGAGTGTTATTTCTGACCTTATTTTGAACATTTTTTTCAATTTACACAGCCCACTTATCTCTAATAGAGTAATAATTAAAGCTCGTTACCGCGTTTTTGAGAAACCCTGCTTAAAGAAACGAGGGTCAGTATCAACTGCGCAAACGAGGCGAGTTGTACCGGAATCCTTATCTTCCTGCCCTCTCGAAAATATGCTACCGCTGGCCCTTCGCGAACCTCCACCTCCCTCCAAAAAAAATATCACTAGGTCCGGCCATCACTATAGGGGGACATTCGAGATGTGCTACGGCTGTCCCTTGGTAAGACCCCCCCCAAAAAAAAACATCACTGGATCCGTCCATCTCTGTAGGGGCTCTTCGAAACTATGCTATCGCTGGCCCTTTGCGAGATCGCAGGGTTCCCCTATAATTATTTCCCTCCCTCCATTTCTCGGGTGCAACTCGCCCGTGGATTAAATTCATCCGCGGTGCAATTCGCTCTTTTCTCCCTTCACCCGATGCAACTAACTCATCCCCATATAAAATACGTGCATTCCTCAAAAATACAAATGTTGTTCTGAAAATTATGGGAGTACCATAAAAAATTATTCATAATACTTTACGAAAAATGAAAGTTGAAGAAAACAAAACTTATGCCTTTCTTATTAAGGGAAACAATTTTTTCAAATAAAAAATAAGAAATTAAAACTAACCTACATATGCAGCATGGGAGGCTTGAATGACATTTTAAATTACATTTCATTTAATTTTACATACAGTCGTATATGTATTTCATACTTTGTCAGTTTCTCATTTGGCATTCTATAGAATGACTAGGAAATGTATGAAATACTAATCATTTCATACATTGTCGGTTAGTTTTAGGCATTCTGTAGTATGCCGGATATCATACTTCGGTCGGTCAGACCAGCAACCTTTTATTTGCATTTTCTCTTGCAAATGTTCCTCGTTTAGTTCCACAATACATGTCATCTAGCTACACCAATATATGTCATAATTTGATCTACTTAATATATTTATATCGGGTATGTAGTGCAAAAGGGGAGCCCACACACGAAGAATAATTAACAATATGCAGACATCGTGGAGCCAGATGTGTCACTACGGCAAAGTCAAAATTGCCCCATAATAAATACAGAAATTTACAGAATTTATAGTGGGAATTTATAGAAGGGAATAAACTTTATAGGGTAATAACTTTATAGGGAATAAACCCCACTACAGAAATTTATAGTGGGTTACGAGATGCAGACATCGTGGTGCCAGAAAGTGTCACGAGGGGACAGTCAAAATTCCCCCATAATAAATTAGAAAAATTTATTGTAGACTGTCTCAGATGGCCAATATTACGCAGAAAGACGTAGATTAGGAGGCGTAGAAAATAAGGACGGTGAACCAATCACAGAAACGGAGAAACAGAAAATTATGCACGTAAAGGAGACGTGAGCAAAAGGAACCCCGGATTGGTTGCTAAAAAAAGCGAAAAGAAAAAGGGGCTCAAGAGGTCTAAAAGAAGTAGGAGATGAGAAGTGACGAGAGAGTGGAGAAGAAGTTCAGAGTGAACGGACTTCAAAAGTGATGTGGTTGAGTGAGTGTGTTCAAAAAAATGATTAAAAAAAATTCCGTAGTGAACCAGCAATTTTATTAAAAGTGAGTGAATGTTGCCGAGCTTCAATTGCTGAAAAATTACGATATAGCAACCTAGATGTCACGAGCCATCAAGCATAAAAAAATGCCCCACCAGTGCATCAGCAGAAAAGGTAAAAGACCTTTGTATTGATTTGTTTTAATCTTGAGTTGCACTATATCTCCCCGCCCTCTCCTATGTATATAATCAGTATTCTCACCGCGAAACAGATTTTAGGATTAATCTTATTGAATATTCACAAAAAAAAAAAAAAAAAAAAAAATAATGTCACGGTTATCATTATTTAATGTGTAAGAAAAAGGAAATTGTATAAGATATTGTAAGTTAAGTCATAATAATTAAAGAAACTGTTTTAAATTTTGTCTCTTTATTTGAGTCGGTAAATATTTTATTTCAGGTACCTTGAAATAGGAATGGTATTTTCTTTTAGCAATTACAGGTTGAAGGATTATTCCCGTAAGGTAGAATTTATGGGTTATTGCAGACATACAACATTATTTTTACTTCATGTGGTGCCGCGAGAAGTGAGCCTTCGGAAAATCCTTCAATACTGTAAAATTAATAATAAGTAAAGAGGAGAGATTTCTCGGGGGAGATATAGGATACATAGCATTCAGATCAGATACCTTTGCATAATGAGTAATAGTGTATATATTGTGATATTCAAAGTTGATTAAATATTACCAGGTGTGAAATGAAGAAACAATTTTTGCTTTAATATTCATAAAGATTCATAAAAGTATAACAAAAAAAATTTAGTTAGTTGTGTTAAAAAAAAAAAAAAATATTGAGTTGTGACATATTGCACGATTTTATAGTGAAGAGTATTGTGTTAGAAAATATTTAATTGTGTGAAAGAAAGGTTTTGTGAACTTATTATGAAGACAAGTGTGTTAAAAAATGTTGATTTCATATTGAAAGAAAAATATTCAAAAAAAAATGTAGTAGTATAGTTAAAAAAAAAATTGTTTTTTGTTTATTATTGATAAAATTAAGACAACTTAGTGCTGAGTACTATTAGAGAGTACTGGTATTTAAAAGAAAAGAATAAGTCATAGTGAGTGTATATATATATATATATATATATTGTGTGTGTGTGTATGATATGTATTTAAATGAGTGATGGAAATTAATGGCAAATAATAAAAATAAGCGAGGAAAAGGCAAAAAACAAATAGACAGTACAAAAAATTCAAACAAAATGGATACGCAATTGATAAGTTTATTGCCGCAGTATAGCGGGCAAGATGGGGAAAGTTTAGAAGAATTTTTCGCCCAATTTGAAAATATCGCGGAGTTATCCGGCTGGAAGGAAAATGAACGTGGTCTAATTATGAAAACTAGATTGAGAGGACAGGCGTTTAAACATATAATGGAGAGCGAACAAAATGCTAAAAACAATGATATCAACAGTATTAAAGCAGAATTAAATAAGAAATTCAGCACAAAGATAACCCAACTACAAAAAAAAACAATTATTTGAAAATATCACACACGATCCAAAAACATCCATAGAAGAATTGGGAAAATTAATAAAGAAAAGAACTAAGGATTATTTGGGAATAGATAAAGATACGGAGGAGACGAAAAAGATAGCAAACACAGTGATGTTACAAAAATCTTTAGACACAATTCGGGAGGACATTTCAATAGAAATTAGAAAATTAGGAATCGAGAAATTTGAGGAGGCTGTGCAGAAAGCGCAACAGTTAGATGAAATATACAACACGGCGACAATGAATAATATAACAAAAAATGAAGAAACAAATATTCCTGCCATAGTGCAGAATTTAGAGATATTAAAATTGAGGGAGGAGATGAGAGAAATTAAGGAAAATTTAAAACAGCTCACGACCATACAGGTACCGAGAATAGTAAAATGTGAAATTTGTCAAAAGTTGGGACACGACGCACAGCAATGTTGGTTTAGAGAGACGAATCAACCATTTAATAACATCGTAAGAAAAAGACAGTATACAACACAAATTCGAAATAACGACAGACAAAACTATGTACCACAATATCGCCAGACGAATCAGAGGAGAAACACGGACTACCGAAACAACACAGGGAATAGAGACAATTTTAGACAAAATTTTAATAACGAAAGGCAAAATTTAAACTGAAAGGGGAGTTCAAACACAATGCGACCCCAGGACTCCGGAATAGTGGGGAGGACTTAGGTTTGGACATTCGAAAAATACAAACCTTAATTGAGGAACAAAATAAAAAGAAAACAAAAGCAACAGAGGAAAAGGAAGAAGTCAAAAACATCGTTACGGTTGCGGCAAACTGTCAGCGAGAGTCACAGGAACTACCCGTGGTTGACGTAAAGATCAAAGATATTCAGGCACGAGCATTAATTGATTCGGGTAGCATGATTAGTTTAATGTCGCCGGAAGTATTTGAGAAAATACAGGAGACGGACACAAAAATTAATTTTTTATCGAGACAAGTCAAAATTCGCACTGTAAATAATTCCGTTATTCCCTTCTCTAAGGCGATAGAAATAATCATCAAACTAGGAGACAAGAATTTCAAACAAGCTTTCTTTGTCACGATTCAAAATCTCGGGGAGGATTATAATGTAATTTTAGGTTTTGACTTTATGAAAGAACACAAAGTTGATTTAAAATTTATCGGTGAAACATGGAGGATAAACACGCAGGAGAAAACAACGCAACTAAATCCGATAAAAGAAACAAATAACATAGCAAGAAAGGATACTCAACAACAAAAAATGAGATTAATAAATAAAATCACACTGGATCCGTACGAATCACAGGTAGTGGAAATCGAGTGCGACAACATTCAAAACGCAAATAAAGAAATAATGGTAATTCCGGTAAAAAACAAGGCTGAAGTTACAATACAGGAGGGAATTTGTCAATTAGATAATCAAGCGCGAACGGAAGTAATTTTAACGAATAAGAAGGGGGAAAAGTAACGTTAAATAAAAAAATGAAAATAGGACAAGGCGTGGAAAAATATATGATTAAGGAAAATAAATTTGAGGACCAAACAGAAATTGTACAGATAAATAATTTGCATTTAGAAGAAATACATAGTTTACGTAAAATGCAATTAAAGAAGGAGGATTTCCAATTAGACCATCTAAGTAGAGAGAACATTATACTAGAACAAGAAAATGACAATACAATAAAAAAAATTAGGGAAAATATAGAGAGTAGAAATTATTCACATTCAACGCGAATTTATGACCTTAGTCAGGATAAAAAAGCAGTTGTGTTAAAACAAAAGAATGATAAGGCTGAAATTTTAATAACACCAGGGACGCTGAAGACGGAGTGTTTAAAAGAAGCTCATAGAGCGCATTTTGGGATTAAGAAGACTTATGAAAAAATAAAGGAACGTTTCTTTTGGGTCGGAATGTTCAAAGACGTAAAATCATGGTGCACAAAGTGTGAGGAGTGTAACCGTTACAAATCGCATGTCATTCCTAAGCCATCTATTCAAAAAGTCGACAAGAATTATGAGCCCGGGGAATGCTTAGCTTTAGACATCGTTGGACCGTTACCGACAAGTATTCAAGGAAAAAAATTTATACTAACGATAATAGATTATGGTAGTAGGATGTTCGAGGCAATTCCACTAAGGACAACAAATACCATGACAATAATTACACATTTAACGGAGTATTTCGCGAGATTTGGAATACCGAAACGTATAGTTACGGATAACGGGCCGCAACTCCGCTCACAGGACTTCGAGGACTATCTTGCAAAATTAACAATACACCATACAAAGTGTTCTGTGTATCATCCACAAGGCAACGCTTTGATTGAGAGAACGCATAAAATTTTGAAGGAGTCTGTAGCGGCCATGTCAAATCAAACATTTGAGTGGGATATTCGTCTCTTATTCTTTAAATTAGAGTATAACAACTCCATAAATCGGGCGACGGGTTATCCGCCTGCTTTAATATTTTTCGGCAGAAATCTGAATACACCGCTTCACGTAAACACAGACATTAAAACAATGGAAAGCGAGATGAAATATATAAAAAAAGTGTTTCACAATTTAGAGAAGATAAAAGAGAGGGCAAAAGAAAACCAGGAAAAAATGATGGAAGAGTATGACAAAACAAATGAAAAGAAGCGGAGTCCGCCAAAGTTAGAAGTAGGGATACAGTATATTATAAAAATTTTATTAAGGCGGGTGCGCTGCAAAATAAATTTACGGGTCCTTTTGTAATTTTAAAGAAAGGACGGAATAATAATTATTTTTTGAAAAGTCAGAGAGAGCCTTTTGCGAAACCGATAAAGCTTCACCGGTCGCATTTTTTTAAAGTAAAT
Organism: Cheiracanthium punctorium; assembly: GCA_038373885.1. Lineage (NCBI taxonomy): Eukaryota > Metazoa > Arthropoda > Arachnida > Araneae > Cheiracanthiidae > Cheiracanthium > Cheiracanthium punctorium. Next base: position 943,998 of record JAWZYV010013108.1, read on the forward strand.
GCGACAGAAGACAGCCCAAGTCCAGATGCCTGCGAAAATCAGACGTAAAAAAAAAAAAAAAAAAAAAAGTAAAAAAAAATAAATAAAAAAAACAGTAAAAATAAATAAATAAAAATAAATAAAGAAAAAAAAACACACAAACACGCAAAAAAATAAAGAAAGAAAGAAAGAAAGAAAAGAAACAGGAAAAATGCACCGCGACCGAGTTTGTTTACAAACCACGAAGAACGATTCAAAGAGCGGGAGTCGTTCCAAATACATAAACAAGAGGAGCGGACGCAAGAGAAAATCCAGTTTTCCTCCGCGAGGTAAGGCGAAACATCCCCCCCAATTCACATGCGCGCAAAGAAATCCTGAGGTAAGAAGGGAGGAAGTAGCTGGAGGAACCAGTTTTTCCCCGCGTGTAATTTTTGAGAAAATACGGAGTGAGCAAAAAAAATAGGATGACTTACCCGGGTACTCCAGATAGATTGCCGACAAATATACATCGGGGCCCAAATGCTGATTATTGATTTCTTAAGGAGTCTTCCGCTATAACAGAAAGCACAAAGGGGTGACAGAATTTCATAAAAAAAGCAGGCAGGGTACAGGATAAATAATCAGCAAAAACAAAATCATATAAACAAATAAACAAGCAAAACAAAAGGGGAGAAAGGATAGCACAATGATACTGCAGCTGTCGCGTGTCTGTATTCTGAGAGGCTAAAGGAGAGGAGAGGATTAGAAAAACAAGTGAGAGCGACCGGGAATAATTTCAAAAACAACAAACAAACAGTGGATGCAATGGGTCCTAAGAAAAACAAAGGATTATACAAACTACAAGGTTATATCACAGGAAAAATAAGGTAAAAAATAAATAAAATAAAATAGAACCCAGCGCGCGAGGCATGCGGACGAGTCAGTGCGGGGATGAACAACGTGCGTGGGGTGATTCAGCGATTCTTCCACCCACAGTTCGAGTTGAGTGGAAATAGTGTATTACAGAGGGGGTGATAATCGCTTTCTCACATTCGTAGAAGGGAATCCACAAGACCGGTCAGGGACGAGGGGCGTGCCGCGGAGAGTAATTAGCGAAAGGGAGACAGGATAATGGATGTCGTGGCAACAGGAGAAGGAGACGTAGTTTCGTTTTTCGAGGCAGTTGAGAAAGAGAATGAGCGGAAGAAATGGTTTTGGTTTCGCCAATAACAGCAGACGATGCTGACAATTGGAGGACAGATGCGTAGGAAGGGTAAATTGGACACAGGTTGTATATGAAAAGGGCGATAAGATACAGGCAAAAAAAAAAAGAATAATATATATATATATATATATATATATATATATATGACTGTCTCAGATATTTTATATATATATAAAAAAAAAAAAAAAACTTTGATAAATACAGTAAAGTGTATATTTGGTGGTTGTAAATGCAAAGGTATGTGACAACAAAAAAAAGGAATGTTATGTATGCTCAAATTACATACAAATCAATTAAAAAAAAAAAAAAGTTCCAATCCAAAGGTGGATAATTTGGAGACTAGGTCAAGGCAAATATGAACTGAAAGACGACTATCAATCTTAACGGATATGTACCATGTGGGAAGTGCAACTGCAATATACGAACTCTGGTAATACGTTTCAAGGATTCATGTTGGACTATGTGAAAATCAAAACAAAACGAACAAGTAAACGACAACAAAAGAAAAGAGACTTTTACGGTATAAGAAAGACGTTCTACTGAGCCATGGATGAACTTCTATACGTGGACTTTATGTCATTTTTTTATTGTTTTTTTTATTAACAAGGGGAGATATGTAGTGCAAAAGGGGAGCCCACACACGAAGAATAATTTACAATATGCAGACATCGTGGAGCCAGATGTGTCACTACGGCAAAGTCAAAATTGCCCCATAATAAATTACAGAAATTTATAGTGGGCAGCTGAGTTACGAGATGCAGACATCGTGGTGCCAGAAAGTGTCACGAGGGGACAGTCAAAATTCCCCCATAATAAATTAGAAAAATTTATTGTAGACTGTCTCAGATGGCCAATGTTACGCAGAAAGACGTAGATTAGGAGGCGTAGAAAAGAAGGACGGTGAACCAATCACAGAAACGGAGAAACAGAAAATTATGCACGTAAAGGGGACGGGAGCAAAAGGAACCCCGGATTGGTTGCTAAAAAAAGCGAAAAGAAAAAGGGGCTCAAGAGGTCAAAAAAAGAAGTAGGAGATGAGAAGTGACGAGAGAGTCGAGATGAAGTTCAGAGTGAACGGACTTCAAAAGTGATGTGGTTGAGTGAGTGTGTTCAAAAAAAATGATTAAAAAAAATTCCGTAGTGAACCAGCAATTTTATTAAAAGTGAGTGAATGTTGCCGAGCTTCAATTGCTGAAAAATTACGATATAGCAACCTAGATGTCACGAGCCATCAAGCATAAAAAATGCCCCACCAGTGCATCAGCAGAAAAGGTAAAAGACCTTTGTATTGATTTGTTTTAATCTTGAGTTGCACTATATCTCCCCGCTCTCTCCTATGTATATAACCAGCATTCTCACCGCGAAACAGATTTTATGATTAATCTTATTGAATATTCACAAAAGAAAACAAATAATGTCACGGTTATCATTATTTAATGTGTAAGAAAAAGGAAATTGTATAAGATATTGTAAGTTTGGAAGAAGTCATAATAATTAAAGAAAATGTTTTAAATTTTGTCTCTTTATTTGAGTCGGTAACTATTTTATTTCAGGTACCTTGAAATAGGAATGGTATTTTCTTTTAGCAATTACAGGTTGAAGGATTATTCCCGCAAGGTAGAATTTATGGGTTATTGCAGACACACACCTTTATTTTTACTTCAGGGTATTTACCTCATTTAATTTTGACTCAACGGAAAGCAATATATATTGCTCTCTCTCTCTCTCTCTCTCTCTCTCTCTCTCTCTGTATATATATATATATATATATATATATGTAATGTATGTATATGTATTTGACCAGGGCAGTCATAGAGTCGATGGTTCTTTGGACCCTTGACTAAATATTCTAATTTCTCCCCTGCTTTAATAAGATAATTTTAATTGAAGATATATATATATATGGTCTGTCCCAAAAAGTAGTGAAGAAAAATTGCATAAATTAAGTTCTAGTTCTTACGAAGAAAATAATGAATAATCTTCAAAGTGCATGACTTGGGCAGAAATACAACAGATTTAGAGTTGCTTAGCCACTGGTTTTAACACTCATTTTGTAGAGGCCGCAAAGCCTTGTGGTTACATGTACTGTGTAGGGTGTATCAATATTGAATTTCACGTCTTTTTTGAGCCGTGAATGCTAAAGTGAAAGTCATTGGGATCAGGTCAAAACTTATGATAGATGGGGAACCACGATTACCGAGTTCACCAAAAAACTTATTGCATATCGTTGCTCATAGACTGCTGCATCTTAGGATTCATAAGCTACGGCCACAATGACTCACTATTAGTCCACTGAGCATGAGGTATGAAATGAATTATAATCAGTTGCATGACCGTTGGAACACGTCACTGACATTATAAATCATATTTCAGAGCCACCTGTTTTCCTTGGCGATGTGTCAGAAACGAGCGCAGAAAAATAGTTCTCATTACTTTTGTAACAGACCTTGTGTATACAATATTTATAGTTATTTTGACAGTATTACTGAATTTTGTATCATCTGAAAAATAAGAAAATAACACAATCGAAATTGAATTATAGTTTTCTAAAAACCTGAAAATGAAAACGACTTTTGATATTCCTCGCATAACTGTAAATACAAAACTATTTTCAAAGATTTCCCTTGACAGATAAATAATTACCCTCGGAATACTTGAGCCATGCGCAGAACAATTTCGTCTAATTCATCTAAATTAAAGAGAAGAAATTTCTCAGTTTATTTAAACTAATATCAAATGATTTTAGGAGGGAAAGACAGTAAACTAATTAAGAGTAACAAGTGCAGTTAAGCTGGATTTAATTAACTGTTGTATGTGAGCAACAGAAGGTCCCGGAAAAGAAACGAGAAGCTCGTCGTAATTGTTTAAAATAAAAAAAAAAAATTACACACCGTGTATTGATACATATGACACGGGGAAAAGCTTTTAATTGATGAGATAGTCAAATTTAAGAGTCGACGTTCTGAAACATTGGTAGCTCTTTTTAGTTTATTTTAGTTTCGAGTTTTCCATTATTCAACACATATTTTAAAAGTGGAAACTAAAATATTAAATATATGTATATATATGTAACACACACATACATATCTATATAGTATATGTGTATATATATAATATATATATATAGTAGAAAAGTAAAGAGTCATAAGAAATAGAAGTAGAAAGTGAGGTAAAATACTAAAAAAAAAAAAAAGTTATCGTATATTACACGATTTATGCTAAATATTATACTTACACTATTAGAATACAATACAGCTTAGCAAGAGTAAAGTTTTAGAGTAACATACATCTTTAAAGTGTAGTTAAGTGTACTGAAAATGTTAACTTAACTCTTAAAATGTCAAATTTTAGGTTTGTACATCAACCGGAAATTCCAACTTATTCTCGTCATATTATGGCTTGCAAGTCTTTTACTGTCAGACTTTAATTTTTAATCTGTGAACAATTACATAATTAAGGCCGTAGTCGGGGGGAGGAGATCAGGGGGATTTGACCCCCCACCCTCGTAATTTTAGTGATTGCATTAATCTCAACCCCGTTAAAGGAAATCTGTGTACGCCACAGCACCCCTTAAATGTTTCTTCCTTAAAATAAATGCTGATTATGATTTAAAAGCAAAACTACCCAAAATGTACACAAATGCTATATTTATTTTACTAACATTAATAACAAACTATTACAATTCTACTCTTCCAACTTTACCTAATTCGTGGATTAGGGATGTGTAGTCTAGAATAGCAGCCAATGTTGACTC